>VZQC01004059.1:446050-606252 GCA_009823505.1 Rhizomys pruinosus | reverse complement strand
ACACACACACACCAGGACGTGCAAACACACATGCCATGTCATAAACACACATGTGCAAACATCTACACACAATAATAATATATAAGTTTCCCAAACTTAAAATATTAAAGACAGAAGGTAGAAATGCTAGTTGGAGACTGAGTTTGCAGTCCCATTTTCCAGCAATGAATAATTGCTCTCTGTGAGATGCAGGCTTTGTTAAACGCCAACACAGTTGGTTTATATGAATCACAGATAAAATAGTCTCAATGTCAATAAATCAATTGGAGTGAAGGGAAGTCATAATTCCAAAGTCTTTTCAAGTTGTAACTTGAACATTTTTTTTCAGGAAAATATTTCTTGGTGTAGAGTTGCAAGAGCAGGTGTACCACTTAACGCTGTGTACAATGCAGGACAACATCAGCTTTAAATAATACACCTCTTCACCCAGAGCCATGGCCCAGTGCCTGAACTATACCAGCTTCTTACACAGATGGGAACTGTAGACTGTAACCTGGCATGAGACTTGGAGAAAACCAAGATCTTGATGACTAGATACCTTTTAGGGAGACTGACTTTTCCATTGTGCTATGCATTGTCCTTTCCTAGTATATGTTGACTTGTCCACACCTTGTATCACCTGCCGCTCGCTACCATGTGCAGTGGCAGTTTATGTTATCCTAACTATGCCAAATCTCTCAGGATCCACCATGCATTCTTATAATAAAATTCAAAATTCTTCACATCATTCACAGACATACCATGTGTGGTCCTCCCAGCTGTGTCTCAAGCCATGAGACTGCTTAGTTTGCAGTTTTGCAGACTTCAGTTCCTCATTATACTTCAGCTGCTCAGGACACAGGCTTTCTACACAGGCATTCTCTCTTTATGGAGTTCTTTTTTAAAATGTCCTTGCCAATAGCACTTCTAAACAGTTTTCAAGAGTTCTCCCTGCTGGAAAGACTCTACAGACTGTGTTAACTGTCTTCCAGGGATACATGTGTCCATTACATGCTACTTTTCACTAGATTATATACTACCTTGTAAACTACTTTTCCATAATGCATGATGAGAATATCTCCAATAGGCTTGTTATTATCATCCCTTCCTAATAAAGAAAATACTTCAGGAGAGTATTTCTACTCTTTATGGCTCATTTCCTGTCCCAAGTTGTATACTACTCAAAGTTAGCCAATTAGAATTAAAAAAAAAAAAATCAAAGAAGTTGACAAGTGTTACTTTTGAAAAGCCAAATTTATTGAGATAGATACACATATAGCAAAACTCAACTTTTGAAAATATTGTGTTTATCAGTTTCCTGGATTTTAAGACTATTTTGAAATATTACTATTAACACTATAAATATTAACACTATAAATATTAACACTATAAATATTACTATAATACACACACACATATATATATATAATTAATAGTGATTAGTATTACTATTAACACAAATTATGTGTTTTAATTTTTTTAATTATTTATTTTTTTATGTGTATGACTGTACTGTCTGCATGCAGGTTTGTGCACCTGTGTCGTGCAATGCTGCAGAGGTCAGAAGAAGGCGTCATATTCCCCTGGAACTGGAGTTAAAGATGGTTCTCAGCCACCATGTGGGTGCTGGGGATTAAACCCGGGTCCTCTGCAAGAGCAGTCAGCGCTCTTAACCGCTAGCCCATCTCTCCACCCCCACAAACTGTATTTATAATATAGTATTTTAATTATAGTAGTCAGATCAGTTCAAGAGTAAATAAGAACTTTATTTTTCTGGTTGTGATGAGGACTGAAGAATCTGTGCCCACTAGGTAAACATTTACCTCTAAGCGATGTTCCCTGGTAAGGAGCAGTATTCCACAGTCAATATCATTGTTCTAGGATATAAAAATTGGGATTAAGCACTCTCGCGTGATGCAGATGTCTGTGATAAATTTCATGATTTTTGTCAGTGAGCTTAGTAGTATAGACTGCAACTCCCCCAAACTGTAGAATTGTTTCAGTTGTAAGCTTCTCCCTTTGTGGCTGCATTAAGAGCCTTTATGAACTAGTGTATGTACTAATTTAATAGTACAAAATGAAGAAATAAAATGTTGAGAAAGAAAAAAATTACTCATAAATATGAGAAAAATGGTTTATTAAAAATACATATATCCAAGTAGATTCAAAAGTACAAACAATGCTGAAACATAAAACTGAAACATGAAGCAGCTTCCCATCCCCCTCTCTGCTGCCACCCCAGACTCCCAGGCCCAGCTGGAGTCATGAATCTTCTGAGAACCGTCAAGTCTCCCATACCATGGTTTCCCCTCTCCAACATCTCACACTTCCAGGCCTAGCATGAGGACAAACCTGTGCAGCAAGTGAGCTGCCCATAAACTCATCTTCATTCTTCTTTTCCACCATTCCAAGGAGACTAATGTAGAAGAACAGAGTGCCCCCGAAGGCTAAACCCAGATCATGACTCAGCTGGTCAAGAACAGCAAAGAAATATCCCAACACCCATTCAACAAAGGTGAAATCAAATATCTATACTAAAAAACACCATTTATGATATAACTCAGGTGCCTGACTCCCATCAGAAAAAACACAAATATCATGAAAAATCAATTTGTCCCCAGGAGAAATTAACACCCTTACCTTAATGTTCCCAGATAAATGCAAATTAGCTGATGCAGAAGACAATTATTTCAAAATACCAATCAAATACGTTGAAGTAACAGAAAGAAAATGTGAATCAAAGACTGAGAAAAGTTGAATGAAGTAAAAAATTTTAGATATGAAATTGAAATTCAATAAAAGAATCTCTGAAGAAAAGTCAAACTGAAATAAAACTTGAAAAGTCCAGTAACTCAAACAAAACATCAGAGGAATGAATCTAAAAGGGATTTGATGAAATACAACAGACAACGTATCTTGAAGACAAGGTTGAGGAAATGGATCATGCAGCTAAGAAAATGTTAAAACTAAAATGATTCAGGAAAGAAACATACAGGACTGTATAAAAGATCAAAAATACAATCATAGACATAGGAGGAGGAGGAAGAGGAGGAAGAGGAGGAGGAGGAGGAGGAATAGGAAGAGGGGAGGAGTATGAATCCAAGTCAAAGGTACTGAAAATAATTTCAACAAAATTACAGATGAACAATTCCTAACTGCAAGGAAAGAGTTATTACCAAGGTTCAAGACTCACACAGAACACCAAATAAACAGGACCAGAAAATGAACTCTACATGTCATATAATAATAAGAACAATGAATGTACAGAAAAATATCAAAACCAATATAGGCTAGCAAGCTGCAAGAGAGAATATGTTTCATACTAAGGCAGATCCACCAGAATAAAGCTGGTTCAGAAGTGCTTGAACCAAATTCCTACAAGTTATGAAAGAAAAGTTGAAGTATCCTCGCACCTGCAGAATCAAAGGGAGCAAAAACAGGGAGGAGGGGAGGAGGAATCAGGAATCACCATCCTGATTTTAAGCTATACTACAGAGCTTTATTAATAGAGACAGCATGGTAGTGACAGAAAAATACACATTCTTCAATGGAATAGAATTTTGGAACCAATCATAAGTCCACATGCCTATTTGACACATGATTTTTAACAAAGAGGCCAAAAATACAAATTGGAGAAAAGGAACATCTTCAACAAATGATGTTGCTCATACCAACTAGCTGCATGTAGAAGAATGAAACTAAATACGTTATCTCTTATCATGTACAAAACTTAACTCCAAATAGATTTAAGACCTCAGTATAAGATTTGATATACTGAATCTAATAGAGGAGAAAGTAGCTAATACAGAAAAGGACTTCCTGAGTAGGAGCCGAATAGCAAAGGCATTCAAACTAACAACTGACAAATGGGATGACATGAAACTAAAAATCTCTGGTACAGCAAAAGACAGCATCATTTGAGTTAGAAAGCAGCCTACGGAATAAAAAAAGTCTTTACCAGGTATATACCTGATAGCGGGTTAATATCTATAATATAGAAAGAACAGGACACAGCATACACTAACACATCCCTTGAATCTCACCAGAGAAGTTTTCTTATGAAGCAGATGGTGATTAGGACAGAAGGCCACAACTGGCCAACGTGGAGGCTGCAGAGTGCTTATCCCTGAACAGGACAGCGATATCAAACTCCTCCCTTCCAAGGCCAGAGACCATTGTGGAAGAGGGCCTGAAAAGTCTGTAAGAGCCAGAGGTGGTGGGCGACCACAAGGAAACAGAGATTTGCATTGCTCATATGAACACAAAACAATGGTGAGAGCATGCACAAGTCCCATGCAAGCTCAAACCAGACAAAATCCCAGCATAGACATGGAAAAGTGGGTAAGAAAAAAGTCCAACTCAACCTCAAGAATTTTGGCAACATGGTTGCTAGGAGGGGCACAAATAAACTTGCACAATGATGAAACTCTTGGTAGGTTAACTAGGCTCCATTGTATGGATCCACCATGAAGGCCATTTGGGGACACAAATTAGACTCTATAGACAGTACATTACGTAAAAAATTCATATATAAAATAAGGGGAGGTGCAGTAAGGTAGGCAATTTAAATACTATCAAATTATATTGAATCAAAAATAACAAAACTTCAATAAACTATTTAAAAAGAACTTATACCTAAACAGAGAGGTCTAAAAAAATACAAATGGCTGAGAAACACACAAAATGGTACATCTTTAGTCATGAGAGAGGGCAAGTTAAAAGTATTTTGAGATACTATCGTACCCCAAGCAGAATGGTTAGTATATAAAAAGTGACAACAAATCTCAGCAAGAATGTGGAAAAAGGGCAACTCATATTCACTGCTGACTAAGAGTGCAAACTGGTGAAGTAACTATGGAAGTCAGTGTGGAGGTTCCTCCAAAACTAGAAATAGATCTACCAGATGATCCACTCTTGGAGATACAACCAGAATAATTCTTTCAAACACACACACACACACACACACACAGACACACACACAGACACACACATGCACACACACACACACACACATGCACACACACACACACACACACACACACACTGTGTTATAGAATTTCTACAGTGGCAGGTTTCCACATGGATTTTCTTTCTTTTTTAAATTTTTTTTAAATTTTATTTATTTCTGTATGTGTATGAATGTACTGTCTGTATGCAAGTCTGTACACCCGTGTCATGCAATACCGAGGAGGTCAGAAGAGGGTGTCGGATTCCCCTGTAACTGGAGTTCTCCTGGATTGGGGTTTCAGACGGTTCTCGGCCACCATGTGCATGCTGGGGATTGAACCCAGGTCCTCTGTAAGAGCGGCCAGCACACATAACTGCTAGGCCATCTCTCCAGTCCCCATGGATTTTCAAAAATGCTTTAATGTTAGTTAACTCTCCTCTGTTCTCATCCATGTTTATTGCTCAGTAGCAAGGAAGTTGGAATAGCTTAGATGTCTGTTAATTGATCAATGGATAAAATAAATGCTATACATTTACACAATTGAATTATATTCAGCTATTTGAAAATGAAATTCTCATTAAATGATTAGAACTGGAAACAATTACTCTGAGGAGATCCAGACCCAGAAAGACAAACATCTTATCTTTTCTCTCATATGTCAATGCAAGATTTAGATCTTTACGTGTGTGTGTGTGTGTGTGTGTGTGTGTGTTATATTTGAAATATGCCTAGAGTTTATGAAATTGGTAATCCATGGGAGGTGGAACTTCCAAGGGAAGAAGCAGAATCCAGTGACATAAAAAGGGAAAGGGGATAATCCTATGGAAAGGTTTAAAGGGGGTGAGGTATAGATTGGTAGAGTAGAGGAGAGATAAGTAACATTAAAGACTTTTTGAAAATCCATATTGAAATCCTAGCAAATCAAAGTTCCAGTACTAAGAAACGCTTTCTTTTCCTTCTTGGTCAGTGAAAGCCATAGACCCCCAAACATTAGAAGCTATTGCTATTGCTATTGGTTACCCTCAAAAACTTGATGATAGGACTCTACTGCTGGCAAAAAAATGTGTTGATCATAAAACATGCAAAAATCAAGGTGGTATCACACTGGAAGCTTCCTTCCTACTAGCCAGTTTTCATGAAGCTAGAAGTTTCTATAGATGTAATCAGAGGAGAAAAGTCATCACCATTCATACCCAGCTAGTAGCCCTATGAGCTACAGTAATAACTAGCCTGGCAAGATATGACCACCAGTGCAATAGTGGTCCCAGCTCACCTAGAAGTCACTAAGTGGACCAGATTGGCCTCCATCTCACAGAGATCCACCTGCCCCTGCCACCTGATTGCTGAGATTAAAGGAGTAATACAAATTTTATGGAAGTAACAAATCACCTTCTGATTGGATTTAAGAACCACTTCATGAAATGCAGCCCATACCTGACACAATTATTGAGGGCCTAGAACCTGTGCCTAGACAGGTCATGAGTCCTAGCAGAGAATCTTCTATTAACATTCTACTAAGTGGTCATAGTATTAAAATAATTCATGATTTATTGCTAAGCCCATAGATTAGGCCATCTCTCAATGCTCATTAGAGAAGCTCCATAGAGTAAAAGGCAATTATAATAGAAATGCACAAGTGGTTTAGGTATAGAAAATAAGAGGAAGCAGAGTATTTAGCCCTAAATAGGACTCCACCCCAAGAGCCAAGGCTCAGGAATCTTCACAGAATATTAGGTAGAAATATTGTAAGAGCTGGTAGGTGACTACAAGGAAATGGTGACAGCACCTTGGCTGCACATATGAATTCACAGCAATTGTAATGGATGTAAAATACTTGATAAAGCTCAAGCCAGTAAAAAAAAAAAAAAATGAAGGGAGGGAAAAGGTATGAATTCCTACCCCTAATGAAGAAACTGTGGTCATATGTAACTGCTGGGAGATGAAGGGTCAGTTTTCTTTAAGGATGTGGTCCCTGGTAAGTCGACCAGTTTCCAGAGAATTTTAGTAACAGAAATTGCAGTTTATAGAAATAAAAAGAAGAACAGGAAGGTGGGTATGTAGGAAGGTGGAGGTGGATCTGGCAGTAGTTTAGAGACTGTTGAATATGATAAAAACACATTATATGAATGTCTCAAAAAATAATGTTAAAAATGAAAAAATACAAGAATAGTGGTGGGAAAATCATATAAATGATTTCACATAGTGAAGTCCCCTACTAGTAGTGTGTTACAATTAATCTGTGCCTTAAAGTCCTATAGAATTGTGTTAATGAAGTTCTGTGCTCCAGAGTTTGGCAAGTATGTATTCATGATCATGGAATATCCATGGCTAATTGTTCCTTTGATAAGAATGTAGTGACCCTGTTCATCTCTTCTGATTACTTTTAATTTGAAGTCTGTTTTGTCTGATATTAGAATAGCTGCTCCTGATTGCTTCTCAGTACCATTAGCTTGGAATGATTTTTCATTTCCTTTTGTTTCGTTTTTTCCATCCTGTCACCTACAGATAATGCCTGTCCTGAAAGGTGAAATGGATTTCTTGTAGACAACAAAAAGATGGATTTGCTTTCTTAATCCATTCTCCCAGTCCGTCTCTTGATTGGGGAATTCAGAAAATTAATATTTAAAGTTATATTGAGAGATGTATATTACTTCTCATCACTTTAATTTGCATTTTGGTCTATGTTTGTATTTCCACAGTTATACCTTCATTAATGATTTTCTTTTGCCACTTGTGTATAGTTGTTCCTTTCTTCTGCTCTTTGTATTGCTTCAAGTATTTTCTGAAGGGTCGGGTTCTTGGACATGTATTCTTTCAGATTTTTTATGTCATGAAAGACTTGCCTTTCTCCTTTAACAATAATAGACATTTTTGCTGGATAAAGTATTCTGGGTTGGCATCTACAGTCATTTAGAACTGGGAATATTTTGGCTTTCATAGTTTGTGTGACTTGTCTTTTGCATCTTTCAGTATTCTCTTTCTGCTTTTTGCTGTGATTTTACTATGGTATGACAAGGGGAATTTCTTTTCTGGTCCTGTCTATTTGGTGTTTTATGTGCTTCTTATATATTTATGCGTATGTCTTTCCTTAATTTGGGGAAATTTTCTCCTACAGTCCTGTTGAAAATCTGGTCAATACCATTATCCTGGGATTCTTTTCCTTCCTCTATACCTATGGTGTGTATGTTTGCTCTTTCCATGGTGTCTCACATTTCCTAAATATTCCATTATTGTGTTTTTTAATTTTTTTCACAATCTTTGTTTGAGCTGTCCAGTTCTTCCACTTTATCTCCAAGTCTTGATAATCGATTTTCTACTTCATTCATTCTGTTCCTGAGGTTTTTCCCATCCTTTCCAGATGGCTTATTGAATGTTCCACTTCCTTTTTCATTTCAGCCTGAGTTTTCTTCAGTATTTCTATCTCTTTTATGAATTCAGTCCAAAGTTTGTCATTACCTTCTTTTAGCTTATTCCTATCTCCTTTTAGTTCTTTGATTTGTTAGCTTGCATATAGTTTAAATTCCTTGAATTCTTTGATCATGTCTATAATTTTTCTTTTAAATTCTGTGTCCTGGGTAACATCTACAGGTTCCTCATTGTAGCCCTCTTCTATAGGTTTGGTAGTATTTAGTGGATATATATTATTTGGGTTTTTCATTCTATTATTTTGTTGTTGTTTTTGTTGTTGTTGTGGTGGTGGTGGTGGTGGTTTTGTCATGTGTATTTCTTTTGTTGATTGTGATTCTGGTAAGAAGCTTAAGTGTTTCTTTGTTAAACTGAAGACTGACTGCTTGTATTCTTCAGATGTCTTCAGTGCCTTCTTATTAGGTATGAAAGACTGTTTGGTCTACCCTTCAGGTTCTCACTTCTGATTTTGTACTGGAGGGACCACCTAATTCTCACTGGTCAAGACCTCCTCCAGAGGCCAAAAACAGATATCAATCAAGCAGGTTTGAACCCACATTTCCCCACACCACATAAAGCTGAGGAAGGGGCCCAAGTTATTACTTTTTTGGTGTACAGGAAGCAGAGAAAGGTATTCAAGAAGAGAGGTGATAAGGCCCTGCTGTCGAAGACCTGCAGTTAACATGGGAACGATGTATTGAGACCACACATGCAAGTGTACAGATGGTCTCTGGAATACCAGAGAGTGCTACCAAAGGCCACTAAACCAAATATGGGTTTCCTTGAGTCAAGCAAGACTCCTCCATCAGCACCAGCTACACCTCACCTGCCTGGAAATACTGTGCAGCAGAGGCAGCCATATGTCTGTATATCCCAAATCTAATTGACTATTAGCTCTCTCCTTGGAGGAATAACCCACAGCTGATGCCACAAGCTTACATCCTCTAATGGTTAGGAGATGTTATAAGCCACAGTAAGACCCTGTCATATTTAACAGAAAAAATGTAATTCATGGATTAACAAACCATCCAAACATCTGTGTCTATAACAAAGTAACCTACCCTAACAATTAGTACTGTTTAAATACCTATATATCTAATTGCTTGTGCTTCATTAGTAGTATCAAAAGGTTATTCCTGGACAAACTGTCAGCCCATGAAAAGAAACAGCCAGAATTGACCAGAGTCCAAGACAACAGCTCCAGAGAAAGTAGACTGCTTTGCTTCTCATCCACCTGTGTCACTTTTCTAAGCCTAGGGAACAATATGCAGAAGAGGGGGCGTGGTAGAATGTAAGGGCTGTGATTGGGGTGAATGGTGAAACTACAGCAATGTAGTCTGGACACTCATTTGATCAACTTGATTGAACAAACAACCTGTCACCCCCCACTGGATGGTGGGGCTGTAGGGGTTTGGGCACAACTGCTTGCAAATTGGTTTTATATGAAGGATGCTTGTACTCATAAATTATCACTTATTGTTAAAAAATTAAAAAAAAACTGAGAGAAAGATGCAGGACAGTTATGTCAGAATGCATGATCTGGGATGGGGTGGGGTGGGGGGAAGGGAAAGGGAAATATGCCTGAACTGAATTGGAAAATGATGTATGAAATACATAAAGCATCAATTAAAAATTGAAATTTAAAAAAAAAGAAAGGTATTCAAGAAAGAGGATGGGGCAAGACACAGGTACTCATGAACCTGCATCAGTTAGACCTCAGCTCTTCACTTAGATCTCAGCTCCTACTTATCAACACCTCCCAATAGCAAACTGTATTGTGAAAACATAAGGGGCACAGTCCATTGGTTATGTCAGAGAACTCCTGATCTAATTGTCTTTCAATACATTCTTACAGTCACATTCAAAGATGTATTCAAAGATTTTATTAAACTCCTAGGCACTTATGAGTGCAATCAAGTTAACAGTCAAAATTAACCAATACTAATATTGTAATTGTTTATCATGGTAAATGATTATCATATAAGCTTCATTTTAAGATGAAAATTTTTGTAATAAATTAATTTCAAATATTGTTATTTTAGCAGAAAGTATATCTAGTAAGTGGTATACATAGAGCCAAGAGATTAAGTAATTTTTCAATAACTATCATTCTACTATATACCAAAACTCTTCTAAACAATATTGTGTGAATAATGAATGACAAACTAAAGACCTTCCTCTTATATAGTTTTGTGGAGGGTGTATAGATGAGTGTGTGTGTGTGTGTGTGACATGTTAAACAAAATGGAAATTAGGAAAATAAGGATAAGTGACAGGGACAGTAATCTTTTGAAATCTTCAGAGAAGTAGTTTTAGAAGATATTTGATTATTGATTGAAGTAGGCAGATGGCGAAATCATGATATATGTATTATATGTTTGCATATATATTCCTTATAAACTGTATTTGCATATAGCCTATTCACACCCTCCTATATACTTTAAATTATATCTAATTTACTTAAATATCCACACTATAAATACCATAAAATGATGTGCTATCTTGTTCAGGACATAAATGATGAAAACTATCTGTGAATATTCAGTATAAACATGATTTATATCCAAGTGCTTTGGGTTTTTTTTTTTTTTGCCTTTTTGAGACAGGGTCTCCCTGTAGCCCCAGCTGTCCTGGAACTCACTCTGTAGACCAGGCTGGCCTTGAACTCACAAAGGTCCACCTGCCTCTTCTTCCTGAGTGCTAGTATTAAAAACGTGTGCCACCACACCCAGCTCTATATCCAAGTGGATTTTTTTGACAATTGGTTCAATCTAAGAATATGGAACTGTAGATATGGAGGTTATGTCTATACTGTGAAATAAACTAAGTATTGTGGACATACAAATCATACTAGGGAAATCCTAGAATTCTATAGATTGAAGCAGAAGGATTGAGATCTCAAGGTCCTCTTGTAATACATTGCATATTCAAGGCCAGTCTGATTTACTAAACACCATCTCAAAAACCTACAATAAAAATCATGAAGAATTTTATTAATATATAATGTTTGTTAGGGATGGATTTCCTTATAAGGCTGTATTAAAATATACCATTGAATGAAGAGCAGAAACAAAGTCAAAAGGAAAGACACTATGAAGATGGGGAGGGAAAGGCAAAGAGAAGAGAAGAGGAGAGGAGAGGGGAAGGGAGGGGAGGGGAGAGGAGAAGAGAAGAGAAGAGCAGAGAAAAGAGAAGAGAAGAGAAGAGGAGAGGAGAGGAGAGGAGAGGAGAGGAGAGGAGAGGAGAAGAGAAGAGAAGAGAAGAGAAGAGAAGAGAAGAGAAGAGAAGAGAAGAGAAGAGAAGAGAAGAGAAGAGAAGAGAAGAGAAGAGAAGAGAAGAGAAGAAGAGGTGTGTTTGAAATGGCTAAAGGAGAACAAGTAGATCCGGGTAGTTGAATGGGGAGAGTAAGGAGAGAGAGACAGAAAAGATGTGGCCCAAGATAGGTCACATCATTAGCCCATGGCAAGTAAGAAGAAAACACACTGGTGAACACTTTTATAAGGAATGATTATGTATTAAGGGGAAAACCTAAAGATATAAAATTAAATGCAAAAAATCATGACGAGTAAACGATTTAAACTCACTTTGAAGTATTTATCACTAACTGATAAGCTGCTGTCTTTAAAATCTCAAACTTTATTCCTTGAAGCTTTCATATATTATTTCAATTAATTTTTCTTCTATTTTTCTCATTTGTGTATAAATTTTTTCTGTTTTCTTCATGAACAGTATGCACATATTAATGCAATAAAGTCAGGAACAATACAGAAATCTGTATTGAAAGTGGGTTTGTTTCTCTCCCAGGAGTGAAATGTTAAAGGAAATGATTTATTAGCACAGTTTCACTGCTTTCAGATAAAAAATGTAAACTAAAACGAAATTGATATAATCTGATTGTTTTTCTGCAGACAAATTCTAATCATGTTTATGATTCAAACTTTCTTTTAAAATGTGTGGCAGCTCACACTATTTATGGATACAATTATTGATCAGAGTTGATACAATAAAAAGAAAACATTTTTAAGTGACTGTGGAAGAGTGGAAAGCATCCAGAAATTATTCCTTTTTTTTTTTTTTTTGGTCTTTTTGAGACAGGGTCTCCCTTTAGTTCCAGCTCACCTGCAGAACACTCTGCAGACCAGGCTGGCCTTGAACTCACAGAGATCTGTCTACCTATGCCTCCTGAGTGCTGGGATCAAATGCATGTGCCATCATGCCTGACATCAGAAATTATTCTTTAATTTATAGTTAAAATTTTTTAGAACACTAGTAAAATATTATTTCTATTTTCTGTTCCATTTCTAAATGGTTAAAATTCTCTAGGGATAAGTAAATTCCAGACAATTATTATTACTTGATTAAAATCCATTGAAAGGTGTTTGTATTACAAATGGTAAGTACATAGCTCCAGTGTTGTAAGGGTGCAGACATATAATCTATATAATGAAAATATTGAAAAATTCTGATTGAATCCTAGAAAATAAACCATAACATAAAATTCAGCATTGGCTTCCCTCATCATAAAATCAACGTCTTCCACAGTCCACTTTGAAGCTCTGCCTATTACATGGCACTCAATGCCTCTATCAGATGGGAAGATGTGCAAATTCTTTGTGTTTGTTTTTCTCTCTGTCAAGCTCAATGCCAAAGTAGGAAGAGAGGAATTAGGAAGACAGGTTCTCAAGTATAACTGAAAGACAATCTGTTCCCTTCTAAATGAATTCAGAAGTTATGCAAAAGCTTTTGGAGTGTGCAGATGCTCATTTCTGTTTCTTAAGAGTCTCCCCTTCCTTTGACACATACAGTGTACAGAGATCTGGTATTTAGTACAGAGACTGGTATTTAGTGATCTCCCATTTTTCTGACTATTGTCATATAAGTTCATCAATACTCTTGTCTTAACCTTATTCAAAGGTAGCTATATGTAGATTGGTATTCTGTTCATTTGTTTATAATTAAGTGATTAAATACATAGAGTCAGACATTTCATTGAAGAACAGATGCATACACTGAAAACATGTGAATAAGAAAAGATACTTTTTCTTTGCAAATTTTGCTTGTAAATTATTATAACTTGACTTTCCTGGAAACTGTCTACCATGGTTAGTTTTCTGAGTAAAAGCTTTAGTTGGTGAAAGGGCAACTGAAATTTTTAGTTGTAATAATAATAAAATTATTTTAGGAAAATGGCTCACATTTCCATTTTCCTTTTAATTCTGTTTTCCTTTTTATTATTATTTACACAGTACATGTGAACAGAATTTATGCAATAACAAGACTCAAGTGGCTAATTGAAAATTATTCTTAGTACTTCTCTTAGAAATCCAAGTGTTCCATGTATTTTGAGGTGAATAAATTAAATGAGGAGTGAACTTTTAAAGAGAGAAATATATTTTGTATTCTTTTATAACTGACATTTTATTAGATATCAGGTTATCAGAGAAGTCATACTGCTGTTGACTGACCATCTACTATATATCCTCTTAAATTACCCTCTGTTGTCTCTAGTTTCTGGAAACATTGCTAGGATTTTTACAAGTTATGCACCTACTGCTAACTATATTTGATTTTTGGAAATGTGTAGTATTTTATTTTGTTAATTATATGATTTTGTAGGTTATAATTTATGATAAGTTCTTTATTTTGAATTTAAAGCAGATATACCCATTAGAAAGACAAATTTTTTATGAGTAATAAAATTGACAAAAATTACTGAAAATACCAGAGTATGTGAACTCCAGCAGGGAAGATTAAGGGGGGTGGGTGCTTATGGGGAAGGGAATATAAATATATTCCAAACATAAATGTATGAAGTTCACAGAAATTCAGAAAAAAATTCTAAAAAGTAACATAAAACATATGAAAAATTACTCAGGACTCCAAAAATATATCTTAAAGTTAATATGTAAACACCCTTTTCTCTTTTTTTAATATGGGAATACTTTTTTCTTTTTTAATATTTATTATTGTTATTAAACTATTTCCATACATCAAACATCATTTCTCAATCGAATCCCAAGTCACTTCCCTTTCCACGCCCCCCACCCCACCCAAGTTCCTGTACTCTGCCACACATGTCCTGCATCCCCCTCTGAGTCTTTCCAGAGCTTTTTTTTTAAAGCAGAGTCTCATTGTTTTGGGGAGAACTTCACTAACTATTTCAGTCTCTTTTTTTCCCCTGTTCTTTTGTTGTTGTTGTTGTTATACACACACACACACACACACACACACACACACACATACATAACACCTGAGTTGGAGGATTTTTTTCTTTTCTTTTTTTTTTTTTTCCTAAAAGATGTCATGTTTTCCCCAAGGAAGTGCTTGAAGTTTCCTCCTTTGCAAACCCAAACAACCATCAATCCTGCCCCCGTGCTCCACACGGGGGTCCCTCCCCCCAATGGTCACCCAAATGAAGTCCAGCAAGCATGTGTCCTGTCTTGATCTTCCTGCACTGGCCTCCATGGCATAGCCTGGGTAGTCCAAAAACGGTCATCTACACTCTGAAGAGGCTGAAATCCCAGTATCCCAGTAGCCCCTCAGTCCACAAGTTGGATATCTCAGTAGTCCCCATCTGGCAATGAAGGTTTGGAGGATTCTTGGAGAGACATGAGTCTTCAGTCCATATTGGAGGGTTAAAAAGCTGCATCTCATGTCTTTGAAGAATGGCAAAAGCAGTGGCAGCCACAGAGTAGATGCACTTGCCAGTAAGAATTGAAGATAAGCAAAACAACAGTGCTCTCTCTCGCTCTTTTTCTGTCTATTTACTAAGATCTCAAGTTTTATGTCTGAAGTACAATTTCTCAGACCTTACTGATTTTTTTATTTCTAGTTATACTTTCCTTTTGGATACCTAAGGCCACAAAGTTAGCCCAGATTAACTAAGGTTTTTGTTTTCTCAAGGTCAGTTGAGGATCTGGTCCTCAGGGTTCACTTAGTTTTTGTTTTGTTTTTCTTAATGAAAATGACCGAAAGGAACCAAGCGAGCAATCCAGACTTCCCCTCCCCCTGAAAAATAACACCCTGAGTGACACCCTCTTCTATAAGAAGGTTAGGTATGCCCCGATGTGGTAGCACATGCCTTTAATCCGAGCAGTTGGCGAGGCAGAGGCAGGCCAGATCTTTGTGAAAGTTCAAGGCCAGCCCTGGTCTACAGAGTGAGTTCCAGGACAGCTGGGGCTTCAAATGGAGACCTGTCTCAAAAAAGACAAAAAAAAAAAAAAAAAAAAAAAAAAGAAGTTAGTATTTGAGCATTTCAAGAGTGCCAAAACTTTATGAGACATTTTAATCATAAATCTGGTTGGACTCATTTTAATAAATCTACTGAACATGTTCTGCAAGTTATATGGATATGTAGTACAAATAGTTAATTACAATCACATCTGATTAGTAATTTCTTCTTCAATGAAAGATATTACCAACAAAGTTATTCTGGAGCCTTCCTGTCATTCAGGTAGAAACAAAATTCCAGACAACAAAACCAACAAAATTTGGATCCAAGAAATTGTATGAGGTAATCAAACATATAGTCAGTAAAGGAAATGATACTGAAGTTTACTACTAATTAGAATAGTCATAAATATAAAACCAAGAGTATGCATTTGCACTCATGTGTTTGAGAAAGCTCACATACTAGGTGTTATGTTGGTAGATATATGCTGTTACAATTTCTTTTTCTCCTTTCACACCTGAAAATGCCTTAGAATTATTTGTGCTTAAATTATACATACATTATTATCCATCAATCCAACTGATAAAAATTTAAAACACCCATATAGAGCAATTTTCTTTTTACTTCAAATTAAAAGTAATGGGAGTCCATAAGTGAAACATAGCAGTGATCCAGCATGCAGACTTTGGAATTTTAAGGCAGTAAATTAAATTCAGCATGTGCCATCTAATGGCTACAGTCTCAAAATTGTGCTGTATAATTTTGTTACTGAGTGAACATCATGGGATGTCCTTACACAGATATGGGTGAGAGAGTCTGATGGCAGTTTGTGATTGTGCATGCTGTGATTGTGCATGCAACATGTTACTGCACTGAATCCTGGAGCTAATTGTAACATAAAGGTATGTATATATAAAGGAAAGGCACAAAGTACAAAATATAAAATAAAAGTGTGTTGAAATATGGCATTGGCTTGAATGGTGTTTCAGTGTTGATCATTGCTGTGGGAGTTACAGGTAAGTGAATATGGTAGCCCAGGAGGTTGCAGTCCACTGTTGTAGCCATGGTACACACTATGGTCTTTATCAGCATTAACAGGTATTATGTAGAATACATGATTAGATTTGTTCACATGGACATCACCACAAAATTAATAAACATGTTCTTCAACATTCTTATAATTATGAAAAATCTATGCAATAGGAATCTCATTTCCATTGTTATCTTATGAGTCCTCCCTTGTACATGCAGTCCACTGAGGGCCAGAATGCTGTTAAGTGGCACCTTACTATGTAGAAAATAAAACGTGAATATATATATATATATATATATAAATAAAGTATAGTGTTTGGAAAAAATAGAGAAACATTTAAAAGTTCATGTTTTGTATTTTTAAATGATGATATAAGAAAAATATAGTAGGGACACTTAAGTATGTTTACAGATGGAGAGGAGACTGGGAGTGGGAAATTACTACTGCAATGTAAGCTTAATTATGGATATTTAAAATAAGTATAAAAGAACACACAGACACACAATGCTCTATTAAAGGTAATTATAATCTGGGGCTGAAGAGATGGCTCAGTACTTGGCCTCTTGCAGAGGACCTGAGTTTAGCCCCAGCACCCACATGGCAGCTAAAAAAACATCTATAGCTACAGTTCCAGGGGAAGCCAACACACTCTTTTGAATTCTACAGGCATTGCACACATGGGCTTGCTTACATACATATAACCAAATACCTATAAAATAAAAAGAATTGAGTTTAAATGTTTTAAATAAATGCAATCTATAATGAAAGAAGTAATTATAAAGAAAGAGTAAATATTTTCTATCAGATCTTTAAAAAATAATTTATAATTGACTGCATATCTGAGACGTGATATTCAAACATAGGATGTCAACCAAAAACTGTGTATTGAGGGCTCAATTGGAGTTTACTGGGACAAATGAGGGGAAGGAGCAGTCAGGATGAAAGAAACAGAACCAAGCCTTAGGAAATGGAAAGAGGAGTGTTTTTAAATTATTTGATATGAAACAGAGCTGTAGGAATGAAACTTTGCCTGGCTCGAGGCGGGACCTGTAAGTCCAGAACTTCCGTGAGTTATCTGATATTTCCATGGGCATTCAAGTTGCTACTGTAAGTTATCTGTAGCTCCCTGAGGTCTGGATATTGCAGTGTTTCTTGTCTCACCTATCTCTGCAAAGTTCCAGACTCTGATGACCTCATCCTTTGAGATATTGTTCAAAATGTCGCACCTCTAGTTTACTGTTTAAACACAAACAAGAGATCTGTTGCCCCCTTTAGGAGCTTGCCCTTCCCTTCCTCCTGCCCCCCACTTCCTTGCTCAGAACATAGTAGCTTTTAGTATATAAAAATGGAGTCTTTCTCCCAGACCAGCACCATCTCTCTAAGTCCATTTCCCTTGTCTCTGGGAGATTTCTCCCAGTTCCCTCCCCTCTTCTTGCCAGAAGCTCAGCATAAGAACTGTCAGCCTGCTAGCAGGAAACAACTCTGAGGCGTCCAGCCTTTTGAAGCTGCCAGCCTGGTTCTTGGAGGGAAGAGCATCATGTGGATTGTGGCCATGCGTGATTAAAGGACCAACAGACGATATTTAACCAACACAGAGCCACTTTGCAATGCATAACTTTTCTCAGTATGTGATCAGAATGAAGGGTTTTGATTGTCAACTAGATATAATCTGAAATCACTTAGAGCTTCACTGAGAGGTTACATAGATCATAGGCAAGTCTATGGGGTATTGTCTTGATTATGTTAATTGATGTGGGAAGACCCAGCCCACTGTGGGTGACATTTCATGGATTTTAGTGCAAGATTTATGAGAGGAGGTGGTTGTAACCAGCTGTTTCAGGCTCCTGCTTTGACTTTCCTGTATTATTTTAGGTTGAATTTTTCTAATCTAACCTGCTTTTTCCCCAGTCTCACAAACAATACTACTAAGGCAGAGATAAAGTAAAATTTTAATTTAAATAAATTAATGCTTGTTCAGTTTATCTGAACTTCACTCAACATAATAGAAAGGAAAATATATTAAGTCACATGCATGTAGTTATTTTTATGCCAAAATTCAATTGAAAGACATAATTCTCTATAATAAAGAAATAAAGTTACCACCCCCACTAAATTTCAGAGTAAAAGTTGTCTCTTACACCTAAGGGAGCCATCTTGAGTGGCAGATGCTTTCAAAGATTGAAAAGTATCAGTACTATGAATCACTGCTTTCTGCTTCACACATTCACATTGAAAATTAAAACGCTAATTCTTAGATCAGAAAAATAAAATGATCTTACCCTGGCTTTGTCCATTTATACTCTCCCTGTATTAGTCACTTTTCTGCTGCTGTGATAATCCACCATGAGCAAGGGAACTTATAAAAGGAAGAGTTTATTTGAGCTTATGATTGACGGTTCCAGGGAATCAGAGTCCATTGTGGCAGGAGGCATGGTGGCCTGGGCTGGAGCAGCAAGCCAAGGTTCCCATCTTCCAGTGAGCACAGGAAGCAGAGAGAGTGACTGGAGACTGCAAGGCTTATTAAACTCACTAAGCCTGTCTCCAGTGACATACTTTCTCCAGCACAACCACACCTTCTAAGACTTCCAAGAATAGTGCCACCAACTGGAGACAAAATGTCTGAATACTTAAAGCCTATGGGGGCACTCATTCAAACCACCACACTCACCATTTATGCTCATAGCCCCTGTGATGGTTAATCCTGGGTGTCAACTTGACTGGACTAGGGATGAACAAATATGAGAAAGAGTTCTTAGATTGGATTACCTCAAGCTGGATCACCCACCCTAAATGTACGTGTTACCTTCTGCAGGCAACCAGTATAAAAGGCCATGGCAGAGGGAGCTGGTCACTTTTTCCTGTGGTTTGCCTTCTCTCTCACTGGTGAGTTTGTCTTGCTGCTGTGATCAACCTTTTGGATCCCAGCATGGTACTGAGATGGGCAGATCTCCTGGAATCCATCGCGCCTTCAGCACCATATTGGGACTACTGAGGCATCCAGCTTTGTGGACTGAGCAGTTCCCTGGATTCTCAGCCTCACCAGTGTGGCACAGCTATTGTTGGACTCCTTGGACTCTATCCTGTGAACAAATCAATAAATCTGTATATAGATATATATTTGTTCTATTGATTCTGTTTTCTTTTAGAGAGCCCTGACTAATACAGCCCCTTCCTCATACCTAGTCTGACCCCTGAAATAAAATGTTCATCACGACTTTGTCTCTGAGCTTCATAGCCCAACTCTTCTGTAGGTATCTCTGCTCGTAAGAACACCGATCATCTCAAACACAACATGCTTCAAATGCTGCAGCCAAATTCCACCTGTACCTTTCCTAATTGTGTTTCTGTGTTGCCAAACATTTGAAATGGCTATCTACTAAAGGTACCAGGAGGTGCCTCTTACTCTTCTTTCTTCTCATTCTGCAGTCAGTCATTACATGCTGCATGTTTACATGGAATTTATCATTCTGTCCTTTCCTTGAAGTCCCTACTACTATGTCTTGCAGAACATGCTCTCATTACCTGTGGAGAGATTTTCCTGTCACTTCTTTTTCACTGCCCTTGGAGAACCAGTTTTCAAGAGAGACTTCAGGTTGAGCTCTTGCAGTAGAAATCTGGTCCATTATTCTCATAATTAGTTCCTTTCAGTTGATATTCAGTTTCTAAGATATCCTCGAGATATCTACCAAGTAACCAGTCTTTCATATACTGAATAATACAGTTAGCTGAAGCAATGATCACTAATATTTTGTTGAATTAATCTCTTAATAAATAATTTTAACACATCATTGTATACCTGTATATACTCTTATGTATATAAAATTGTCAATATGGAAATCTCTGGACTACTCTCCTAGTCAGAATCCCCCATTGGATTGTGACCCCCTATACTCAGACCAGCTCAATTTTCCAGTCTGGCTGATTAAACCCTTTCCAGGTGGTCTCCACCCCCACCTTGCCTTTGTACTCCTGAGACCAGCCTTCTTCCTAGCTATCTCCACTCAGACCCTGACTTGGTTTCCAAAGACCAAACTTCTTCCCTGGTGAGTCTGACCCGGCCCACTGTAACTTGACTCCCCTATAGCTTGAGAAACCCAGGTTTCCCCAACCACACATTCTGCTCTCCTAGCCTTAGACAGGGGCCTGCGTTTGCTCCTGGCACCCCAGATCTCTGCACAACACTCTTGGTCCAGACCCATTCTCTGCTTCCTGGTCTCTTGAACTCAGATCAGCTGTATCTTCCAGCATAGCTTGTGAACTCTTCTTTGGTAGGAACTACCCCAACTTGCCTTGGATTATTGAGACCCAGCTTCTTCCCTGGAAATTCTGGTCATGTCCTTGCCTCAACAATCGCCTTAACAACTCCAATTTCCCCGCCCCACACCCTGTTATCCTTCTAGATTTGGAAAAAGGCCTACTTTTGCTCTTAGCTCCCCATCCTTGGAATACTTTCTTAGCTTCCCTTGGCAGTGAACTATCCAAATCCCACTGTGCCATCTCCTTACATTGGGACCATCTACAGCCCCTCCAACTGATGCGGGGCTATATTTCTCTGCCCTTTAGTAAGTATCCAGACTTTTGCAGACTGCCTGAGAATACCCGAATCCAGCCTTCACAAAGCAAGCTTCCCAAATTGGGGTGCGCCTGCTGACTAGTAAAGGCCCAGACCTTAGGAAGAACTCTGAGATTATCTAATTGGCATCTGACTTAGGCCTTTTAGGAAAACCTGAGTAGCTGAACTAGAGCCATCTGGTCCCTCCAGTATAAAATCAAAAGAGAGAAAAATCTTAGACCAACCAATTTTTCATATCCAACAAGGAAGTAACAAGGAACCTCACTTGTAAAATTAGAATCAGACTTCAGCTCAACAAAGGAAGACCTGAGTTTCACACTTGAATCACAAAAACAAAGGAAATCCACATGCTAAAATCACAACAAAAACACAATATGTAAAACCCAATAATATGTATCTACCAAATACCACCAGACTTATAGAAGAGTTTAACAATGAAAATCCCCTAGAGCTAACCCAGGACACAGAAGTTAAAAGAACAAACATAAATGATCGAGTAATTGGGCAAATTTAAAGAACACACAAACAAATGAAAGAACTAAAAGAAGCTAGGGATAAACTTCTGACTGAATTCACAAAATAGACAGAAATATTGATGAAAACTCAGGCTGAAATGAAGAAGGAAGTGAAATACTCAATGATCAAATTTGTAATGACAAGAGAAAACCTCACCAATGGAATGAATGAAATGAAAAACAGAATATCAACATGTTGAAGAATTGGACTGCTCAAGCAAAGATTATGATTTTTTTCAGAAGGGAATGGGATAAGCAGGAAGTCTGAGACACCATGAAAAGAAGAAATTTATGCATTTTAGGCTTAGAGGAAGGAAAAGAATCTCAGAATAATGGTATTAACTAGACCATCAATAGTATTATAGAGGGAAATTTCTCCATATTAAGGAAAGAAATGCTTATACAAACACAAGAGGCACATAGAATACCAAATCAAAAGGGTCTGAAAAGAAACTCCACAAGGCATTACATAGTGAAAATACTAATCATACAGAACAAAGAGAGAATATTGAAAGCTGAAAAGAAAAACAAGTCACATATAAAGGAAAACCCATCAGAATTACTGTTGTCGTTTTTATGTATACTATGAAAGCCAGAAGAGCCTGGAGCAAAGTATCCTCTGTTTTATACAGCCATAGATGCCAACCCAGAATACTCTACACAGCAAAAATATCTACTATGGTTGAAGGGGAAAGAAAAATCTTCTATTACATGAACAGGCTGAAAGAATTCATGTCCAGGAAACCAGTCCTTCAGAGAGGACTTGAAGCAACACAAAGAATTGAGGAAGGGAACAATTATACCCAAGAGGAAGCAGAAAGAAACTAAATGAAGGTATAACTGTAGAAACACAAAATTAGATCAAGAATGCAAACAGAAATTAAAATTACAGGAACTAATGCACACTTTTCAATAATAACTTTAACTGTGGATGGACTAAACTCCTTGGTCAAAAAACATGCCTAGTAGAATGGATTAAGAAACTAAATCCATCTTTTCAAAGAACCAGCTCTTGGATTTATTGATTCTTTGTATTATTAACATTATTTCTATTTCATTAATTTCTGGTCTGATTTTAGTTATTTCTTCTTGTCTTCTGTGTTTGGGTTTTATTTGCTGTTGACTTTTTTGTCTTTTTGAGACAGGGTTTCCCTGTATCTATATCTGACCTGGAAAGCACTATGTAGACCAGGCGGGCCTTGAACTCCCAGAGGGTCAATCCCTGAGTTCTGGGATTAAAGGCATGCATCACCATGCCTGGCACCTTTCAACAGTCTGGAGTGCCAATGTTAAATCATTTATTTGTGATTTTTGATTTTTTTAATGTAGGCATACAGAGCTATAAACTTCCTTCCCAGGACCAGTTAACCACAGAAAGAAAGAGCAACTCCAAATTAATAAAATTAGAGGTGAAAGGGGAAACTTCACAACAGATAACAAAAAGATCCAGGACATTGGCCTGGAGAGATGGCCTAGCAGTTAAGAGCACCTACCGCTCTTACAGAGGACCCAGGTTTGATCCCCAGCACCCATATGGCGGCCAAGAACAGTCTGAAACTCCAATTCCAGGAGAACTCCACTTCCAGGGGAATCCGACACCCTCTTCTGACCTCCATGGCATTGCAGGACACGGGTGCACAGACTTGCATGCGAGCAGTACATTCATACACATACAGAAATAAATAAAAAATAAAAATAAAGATCCCAAGGTCGCCATTGGCTGGTCCTGCACAGGGAGCAGCCCGCCACTGCTGCAGGCAGGTAAAAATTTAGGGCATTGACCCACGGGTGACAATTGATTTACTGAGTTGTGGCAGAGGGGCCTAGATCTGACTCCTAAATCCCGCCAAAGTGTGGCTGCCCCACTGGGTGCCCCCCCCCCCGTAGTCGCAAGTGGGTCCTGGGTTTGGGGTTAGGCATAGTCTCCATTGGCTGGTCCTGCGCAGGGAGCAGCCTGCCACTGCTGCAAGCTAAGTCAGGAATAACCCCCCCCCCAACAAATGGAATTGAGGAGAGAGTATCAGAGGATTAAGAGAACATCCAGAACAGGAAAGGAAGAGACTTCCAGTATCCAATATATAAACAAAAGTGAAAGCCTGAAACCTAGACAAGTCCACACTCCATAAACAAGGAGGAGAGAAGGAAGGGGGAAAAAAAAAAAAAGCATTGGAAGGAGGCAAGCAAAATAAAACAAGCTTTCAGCCTTCAACAAACTGAAAAGACATTTGGGATTTGAATCATCCTATTTTTTAGCTGTTTCTTTTTATAATTAATAATTTTTTAAGGATTCTACCATATATTATTATTTTTAAGGGAGTCCAACAATACAATGAACAAGTTGTGTGGGCAGCTAGCAGTAAGTCACCGCATTATGTCATGACAATCAGGAAATTGGTGCAAGTTGCAAGTAGCTATGTCCCAATTTTTGAGAACAACCCAAGGTCCAATAGACATAGTGGAGAAGCTGTAGCACAGTTGAGTACAATCAGAGATTCCAGACTATTCGCTGTAGTGCTCTGGGATTCACACGCCTACTTCGACTCCCACAGCCCTTACATCACCATGCCGCCCTCTTCTCCGCAGTGTCCCTGGGCTTTGGGAAAGGGCACAATGTGGCGTGAGAAGAAAACAGTTCTAAATCTTTGGACCTTTGGGTCCTGTCAGTTTGGGACTCCAGTTCTATTCAGTTTGTTTTGCCGTCATGGTTGACAGCTTTCCCAGTGATACCCTTTGTTAGTCATACTTAACAAGAGCACAAAACTATTGGTATGTACGCATTTAAGCAGTAACCACTTAATGATGTCAGCGAAGCTGTGATCCAAAGACATGCTATGAGAATGGCATGCATAATCGCAATACTGTGGTGTTGCTCTAAAGTTGACTAAGGTCTTACTGTGGATCCACAAAACATCGCCCAACAACCAGGAGACACAAGCTTGTGGCATTAGCTGGATTATTCCTCCAAGGAGAGACAATAGCCAATTAGATTTTGGATTAATATAGACATCTTGCGTGCCACGTGCACAGTATCTCCAGCTTTGAGTGGTAGCTGATGATTGCACGGATGGAGTTCTTGTGCTTGTTCAGCGGAGGAGAAGACACACTATTTTGCTGGTCCCCGTTGCTTTAGTGGCCTCTTTGGTAATCTCTCTAGGCCTTTGCAGAGCCAGTCCGATTTACACTAGGCAAAGTTGATACTATAATCGGGAACTTAATGTATATGTCTCAGTAACTATTTTACTTTATAGCCACACACAGACGTAATGTTCTTCGACAACTTAGGAAGACTTAACGGGTGCACTCTTTCGCTTCCTAAGCTGCTTTAGACTCATTAGATTAACTGGATATTCAGATGTCCCACTTTCTAAATGATAAGGGAATCTAGTCAGCTTCCGATATCCGAAGGGCACTTATATATTGGGGCTATGGAGAGAAGTGTGAGGTGAATCCTCACTTAGCCAACATTCTTCTCCAGGCAGTACATAATCATGTGCTTTGATGTTCAGAAGCTTTCCCCTGCAACGTAAATGTAAAATTTGGTTTCAAAATTATACGATTAACTAGCTGATAAACAGTTACTATATTGAAAATTCTGGGCTTCTAGTTAGGGGAAAAGTATGCTAATATTCATCGTCGAGTTTCCGCATACTGCCTATCAATCAGTTAATACGTTATGCCCTTTTATAAGGAATTACCACTATAATTCTGATTTGATGTAATCAATTTCTGGGATCTTTGAAAAACTAAAAAACCTCCCAATGACAGGGAAGAGGGATTATAACTTGCGGAAAGGCATTTACTATTTGAGTGCCCCTCGCTCACCACACCGGCGGGTAGAAGAATCACCAGTCTCAAGCGACAGATGCCTTGAGAGAAAAACCATACAAACTTTCATCTTGAAAGCTAGAAGCAGGTAATAAACTTACGTGTGAATGGGGACATGACTAAGAACCAGAAGAATTAGTTTGACCATCTGAAACTGTGTATTTAAGGAATGAGGAGCTCTCAGAATCTGAAGTCGCCCGTCAGCACGGACACTGACTGCCTCTCTTTCTGAAATAATCTCTGGGCGGGTACCGCTTTAATTGACTGAAATTATGAATGGACATTTCTCTTTTCCTAATGAAGCTGGGTCCCTTTCCTTTCCAGCCCTTGGAAAACCCTAAAATGCCTTTACCCATCCCCCTTACCGTCCCCCTTTGGATGACTGACAAAACGTCAGGCTCGGTGAGGCAAAAAATCCCACAAACCTCCTTTTCGCACCTTCCCCCAGAGTATGCCACGCCTTATGAGGCAACATGCCTTCTCTTCCGGATCAATTTCGAAAAATGTACAATGAGATTGTAGTGGCCTCCACATTGCAGGTGTATGAAAAACTACGCACTCCTGCTGACCGGCTCGCCCGCATAACTTTATCTTTACTTTTTTTATTGATACTTCCTGGTGATTTCACTACATCATTGTGTCCAAAATTTATTCTAGAAGCACAAACAATGAAAGGTATTAAGAGGTGCTTAGGCAGATATCCCATATTTTTCCCTTTCCCTTCCGCCCACCCCACATAGCCCCCACCCATGCCCATCCCATGATCAATAGCTACTTGCCTGCCATATCACTCGCATGTTTGAGACCTACATCATCTTGTCTCACGTGAGCTTATTTTTTTTTTCATTGCGAAATTTTGGTCATTAAATACGATATCAAAGTGATAAATATTCTTACAGTAATGGACTGTATCAATCAAGAGACAAGCATTCCGTTTTCATTAGAGTAAAACATTGCAAAGCAGTTTGTTTTTAGAAGTGCGACCCTTAACACCCACAACCTAGCCCACGACTGGCGCGCCGGAGTTATTGCCCATTACCATCCATGGATCCCACACGCCAGACTTGTGGCGGTTTACTGCTTGCCCCAAATAGCTTGCCCTCCTAACAATTGGTATGTAAGGCTGTGGTTGTATCCGGGATTATCAAGTTGCACTATCAAATTTGAAGTCATGAATGGAAGGCTCATTTTGCAGGTGTCATGATGCGGCCTGTCAGACTAGCGCTTCATTGCTGATTATGCAGTTTCGCTCTAACGTTCCCACCCATTCACTATCAGCTGAAGGCGAGGCTAGTCTCCGAATGGACATCGCCTTGCATAATCCCGCTTACTTTGGCTCGGGCAGCCCATGAGCAAATAATGCCCTGCACTGATCAGTACTCTACCGACCCTTCGAACCGCTAGGAGACCCCACCTCATCCCACAAATGCCCACTACAGGCTCGGTCTTTTTGGGAGATCGCAAAATATCAACTGCCAGCTTTGACCGTGAGGGCGGCTGCGCATCACGAAAACATTAACAAATAAGGTGAAAAGTCACTCGGGCCAACTTTTAACAAAAAATAAGTAACGCCAAGGCCCGAGCTGTGAACCTTTCTCGAAACCGCTATCATTGCTAGACTAATTGGAAAGCTTGCAGGGAACCTTTACAGAAGCGGCGACCAGTAACGAGGCATATGTTAGTAAATCAATCGCAACATTTGGTGACTTGAGTACAAAAGTAGTAGCCCCATCCCGGGGCGTCATCGATGAATCAAAACGTTACCCTTCTATTACCCTTCTCTAGAGTCACTGTTGTCTTGACTGCGTGAAGCGCACCGCTTTAATCCTAGCACTGTGGAAGCAGAGGCAGCCGCTGAGATCTTGTTAGTGGCCAGTTTCTGAGTTCCCAACTTCTGGCTGTTTCATTTCATTGGCTGACAGGTTGTCCAAGGCCCAAGGTCCTAATAACCGTTTCGATTGCATCTACAGAGCTGAAGCTATCCCTACTCACTAGAAGTGACAAAGCTAGTAGAGCACAAGGGCGCTCAATCAGTGTAGGTCGAACCCTTATATAGTCTTACAAATAGATGATGATTTCTCATAAAAAAATAAAATAAAACATGTTTTAATATGGAATTAAGCTAAAAAAAAGTAGGTACCATAATTGTTTATGTCTATTGGATGTAGGCTACTTTGGTTATAGCTAGGACACAGATGTCTGCTGGTCATGTGTGCTTATGTGTTAATACATAATTGCATTTCTTTTTTACTGTTTTAAATATGACAGTGTTCTCGTTAGTTTATGTCTTTTACTGTGGGCTTCATTTTTGCTAATTGTGTTGTCCTCTTTTATAAGATGTGCTCCTCACCTTTTTTATGAGGTAGGTTCAACTGTGTCTTACTGGCTAAACCAGTGCCGCTTCACTTCTAAATTCTTTCATTCTAATTGTACACTATTAGTAGGCTATCCCTATCGAAAATCTTCAGTTTCGACTCGATGGCCGTCTTACTGTCCCCAATTAAACCTTTTTCATGAGATAGGGAGAGCTCATGCCAGGTTAGAATTTAATGGGGACTAACCTTTCTTTATTTCTTCTTTTGACTTTTACCCTCTGTTTTTCCGCATTTTTTATGTGTCATGCTTAAGTTCCTTACAAAAATTCTTTGGGTGTTGATTTGCCACTGAAAAACTTTGCAATCTTCCAATTCAGTTTCGTTATGTCGGTCTAAAAAGTTTATCCATTTTCTATTTTGCTTATTCTTTTGCTTCTAAGCACTATAACAATTAAGTGCAAAGCCCCAAGCCCCGTCCGCCGTCCCACCACCCATCCCCTACCACTATCCCCAAAGTCATGCATTCTGCCATAATTCTTTTCTGCAGCTTTCTGTTTTCTGTTTGTTTGGTTTTGTTGTTTGTCATTGTTTTAACAATCAGTGATAATCTGTGAGTACAAGGCATCCTTCATGTTAAAAAAAAATTTGGGCGAGCAGTCATCCCAAACCGACACGAGCTCATGATGGTCACCCACCATCCTACGCGTTTGGAGGCCTGGGGGGAGCATGTAATCCCTCCAGTCAATCAAATGGTTGACAATGAGTAGGTGCCTCCAGTCTATCCTGTTGAGTGTTTCACCTTCACCCCAAATCGCAGCCTCTTAATCTCATACAGCCCCCCTCGTCTCCCTGGCAGATCTTGGTTCCGGCCCAGGCTTTAGAAAGGCTGCAAGCACAGAATGCAGGCTGACAGCCGCACGCCAATTTAATCCTAGCCACTTGGTGACGCTGCAAAAGATATCATGAAGATATCTGTGCAGTACATTGCTAAAAGATCTACCATTTAGAAAGCCAAATTACTTCTCTCTTGTGCCATGTTGGTGATTCTTCCTTACGGTCTCCTAAAGGTCACAAGCTCTGGCATGTATGCTTCCTTAGCTTTTCCAGGACAATAGGCAGAACAGCCCGCTGTCAGTTCAGCAATCAACCTTTCCAATAACTACTAGACCTTTTGAAGCACCATTTGCATATCTAGATCATTATACTAGGGGCCCGATATTTTAAATACAAGAACATTATATACTAGCCGTTGTCAAGCTTGCACCCTACATTAACCAATGCAAAGCCTCGCACTATGATGAAAAGAATATTTAACATTCACTATGTCATGGTAAGGGATTACTTAAGGTAAAATCATAATAGGACACAGACAACCTGTTTGTGTGGTATGTGGGCCAACATCATACCCAAAGTTATAATCCAGCTAATTGAGGTCTATCCTACCCATTTTTTAGGATTCTCGATGTTCTCAAGGGATTCTCTCATGTGAGATGACACGCAGACTTGTTGGCCGCAACTCCACCCGTGAATTTTGTGCACTTTGTATATTCTTAATATTAAGAAAGATTTTGCTTTTGTGGTTATACTTAGAACTTCGTTTTAATGATTCCTTTAGGAACCCTAATTCTTCAAGCTGTGTGTATGCTGTTTATACATCTGTGAACCTTCAAACCAATTTTTGACCTTGAGAAAAGAGAAAGCTTCATGTGGTAGAGTTCCTTGCTTTCAATTTTTTGCATTACATCCAACCCTCTATATTAGTCGGTATCAAGAGTTTATTTCAATCACAAAGTCTATTAGCTAACTATACGGGCGAAAGGCTGACGTGTAATTCCAATTATATGACTGGACACAATCTATACCATGACAACCTTAATACATCCCAAAAATTGAGTTGCTGCCATACTGGATTAGCCTTTTATACTCACTTAAGTCTCGCCTTAACAATTTTAATTTGTTGACCGTGAATATTTCTTATTACGTATGCTAAACTTATCTTCATGTATTACTACATGACAATAATGAAGGAACAGTGTGTGTAATTTTGTTACAACATCTAAAAGATGCTAATTCTAGAGCCATGGCAGCTACAAATTGCCCTCTTTCAAATTATTAGTTTGTATAGGGTCTGATTGTTTGATTAAGTACTGTGTTCGCTGGAACGGGTTGATGTGGGTTGCTGACGGCCCTCTATTAATTTGCTTGACAGCCATTTGTAAGTTGCTATCTTGAGTGTAAATCGACAGAGAATTTAACTGTTCCCATGATCAAATTCTGGTCGCTTTAGGGTATTAGTAGGCCTTTCTTGATTAACATTATGGTAACACTCTATTTTCACTTGGCATTCCAGAGAACTCGGTTGCTCATACCTCATCTACCGTCTATGTATGATGCTTTTGCACCGTAAATCGTTTAGTTTCCGGTTCGTCCAATACATCAATTCCAGTCCAATAGTTTATTCAAGCATGATCGAGGCGTTCACCCGCCTCAGGGCCTACTATCGCTTCATTTCATATTCTCCTGCAGACACAGATCTCCCTCTAAAGGAGTCATATGTAATGCCGAACTGAGGGGCTTGGCAAGGCAGCACTTTACCTTTTCTCACATGCTTGGCGCATTTACTGGATTACTTTGAAAATGATGCCGTCAAAATTTCTGTCCTTCATGGCAAATATCCTTGGTAGAATATAACGCACTTTCCATTTCGTTTTTTGATAAAATAGATCCAGTGAAATCAACTGTATTATATATCATCTTTTGTCTAGGCGACAGGTGCATCAATAGACTTTGTTTCCCAAGTTAACGGAATGACTAGCATTATAATTTGCTGTGATGTCAGCTTTGAAATCATGCGAATAGAATCGTTTTCAAACATGTTGGTCCACAAATATGCTAGGCATCCAGTTATAAGTCAGTTATTATAAAAGAAGGAGTTTGTTAGCTGAATTTTCCAACAAAAACGCGGATACACTGAGAATTACCTTTATATAGAACTACGTCAGTCCTAATCTACTACAGCTGTGCCTAGACAAAAAATATACACCTAAACTTTTACGGTATAGTTACGATTGTACAAGAACAGAGTGTTTACAAATGAAGGCCCTAAGAGGATACGGTGGAGCCATGGATGCGAGATTACGACTATCATACTTCATCAATGGGTCATTATGTCTCTTCCGCCATCACTCCTAATCCTTGTGGTTTCTTAGTAGGTTACACTGCGAGGGGAAGTTATAGACGTCTACTCAGGTTTACTTGCTTCAGTATTTACCAACACCCTTGGCCTACAGCACGCTAGAAGATAGATAGGCTGTTTCATCTAGAGATTCCAAAATTAAAGGACCTACGAGATCTCCTAAGTTGTGGATGGCCCATATTTGGTGATTTTCCATGATATCTGCCGTCTGTTCTCCATATACAATCTTAATAGTCAGTGTGGCGGGATAAAATCCTCTACCAAAAAACTAAGGAGAGGTTTGGATCGACGGACCTGGACTCGCCAGACTAGATCTCGCCCCAGCAAAGGTCATAGTTGAGGATGCATTATGGCCATTACCGTGACCATGGTTATATACATGACTCCATACAGAGGGAAGGACCAGGCATACATCTCCTTGTCTAGGTTACATGCAGCATTTAAATTATTTTTCATACTTTCTGGCGGTCTGTTTCTTTCCTTCGGCGACACCTTAGTGCCGATTATCGAACATAATGCCAATGACTATATTAGTCTTGAGTGGGCTGTTCTTGGCGAGTTACCACATGTTTCTTTCGCTGGGTTCTTCGTTAACCGGTTTTGTTCTAATCCAATAGCCGGTGTGAACTACACAGGCTTTTTCTCCAATTATTTGTTTCCTTAGTCCAGTTCAGGGTTTGAGCACCCCCTAGAACAGTAAATGATCTTAATTTCCCTTCACAGTTGCTATGTGCTATTTTTTCATTTGTATTGTCTCAAGCTCCCTGTATATTGGTGGGCCGCTATGCTACTATGTGTCAGTATAGAAAAACTGCAGTATCGACTAAAACCTTTGCCGGGCCACCTTATTGTCTAATCTTTGCATCGTCGTGCGAATTAAGGAAAATAAGCCTACTCATTCCTGATTCTTATAGTATGTCTCTCCTTAATTTATAAATGTTATTGCTAATTAGTATAATGGTTTTTGAAGAATTATGCATAGAATATCATGTGCCAAGTGGTTTAATTTTTTCGTAAAATTTTGAACATATTCCCAAAAAAGTTTTTTCGCAAGCAAGCTATTGGTCCTTCTAACGCATGGAAAAATCTGTGCATTCTCCACCTCTCAATTCTATCAACACTAATCTTTGATATATCTCCCCCAGATTTAATTGTCCACTTATACTTTTTTGTATTTTAGTATATTTAAAGACAGGTTTCTCTATCAAATCACCTATTTACCTCGCCCTCTGCGAGTAAGTCTATCGCATTACTCGCATAAAATAAAACTTAATAAGCGAAGTTAGCGTGAGTTGTAATGGTATCTCATCATTTGAGAAGAAGTTAATTCATCTGCATTTATCTAAGTAGCTCTTTTAATCTAATGAATACTAAATCTATATGTAATATATTACATGCACTAAACATAAGCTGTTAACGACAATGATGGCTCAGGCAATTTTTCTCGAATGCACTCGCAAAAACATAAAACCAAGTTGTTTTGGATTTCAACAACATTAATAACATAATTTAAAGATTATCCCTACCTACTGGTAATTATAACACTCTTTCATTACCAATATTATCTTCAGATATAACCCTAAAATTATCAATACATAGCATATTGAAAAGTTTTTTTTAGTGGATACATTATTATCGGTATCGAAATTTATGAAAGCATCTCCCTATTAAACTATCAAATTGCTCCTTTTATACGATAATACGGATACTGGATCCGTATAAATCTATCGTGTTTTTCTAGAGTATTTCTTCTAGAGAACATGCAGAGTGAAATTAGTCTGTTTCGTGGATTTAAATACCAGCTCCTCGAGAGCTTGTGCCTATATGGTTAATATATACGGTTAATTGAGCTCGTCTTTTTGTTAAGATCACTGGGATATCCACTCATAATTATTTGAACATGCTGTTCTTTGGTTTGCTTCATATTCTAACAACATATGAAGCCTTGTGTATGTTATATAATTGTATACCTTTTTTATACAAAGTTGTCTTTACTGATTATTGCTAGTACTATGATAAGCATTTCATTACATTAGATCTTTGTTTTTTGGCTTGTCGTCGTGTGGCTGCAGGTCTTATTCAATATGTTGTGAGATCTTCTTTAATGGTCGATTGTTTCGTTTAATTGTGACAACAGACTTTATAATATTCGGCCAGAACTGCGGCACCCCCCTCTCACTTTGTCCCTTTTTTTTCCTTGTTGCTTTTTTTGAATAAGGGTGTCCTGTATTTTGGCCACATCTACACTTTGTACTATCCTGCATATATTAAGTAACAATAAATGGCGTGACACACCGAAAGCATCAGCAGCGAAGAGGGACACGGATTTTCACTTTCTTTTCCTTTTGATGAACCTCCATCACCACGTGATAAATTGAATTCCATCTTATATGTATGACTTATTTGGCATGTTTTCTTCATTCACTTCACCTTTAATTTAGGTTCTGGACACATATTTCCCCACGTGTCCTTGAATTGTATGAGAAAAAAGTGTAGGAAACTGAAAAAAATGAAATTCCTAAACAATGTTGCTTGCAGACAGCGGCATTGATTGGCAATTTTATTCCTTTTTATCTGCATACTCATATCCTTCCTCTTATTCGGAGTGCCCCTTGTCTGATGTGTCCTCCTGAACGCACCCGCTAAGGGCGATGACCTCTAAGTATATATATGCTGGCTCTTTCCACTTATGGAGGAGATATGAACCACAATAACCAATTCCCACGCCGCCGGAACCAGACAGGGCTACTATTTTTCTATCCCATTGGTATAATTCGTTGTGTGTGGTTGGATGTGGACGTTACTATGACCTTATAGTAAATTCTAATGTGCCCGGTGCTAATGCCGTTAATAATGGATGGCTCCTCTCTGCCGTTTGACTCGGCTCCTTTGTAATATAATACTGTGAGAAAATCTCCTACTTCAATATATAACTGTAAAAATGTAAAAAAATATAAATAGAAAAGAATTACAGTGCGTCTTCTGCTCAACTTCATCTATTGCCACCATTGTTTTGGCTAGACCCACAAGGCACCAATTGGGGTAAAGGTATTTTCTGCGTTAGTTCATCCGAGTAGTCCTTTTACACTACTCAGGGTAGAATTTGCGTTTTGTTACCTGTTCTTCTTGCCTTCTCGATGGTTTCGTACGGCCGCGCCCTTTCACGAGACCCAGTGTTAATACGCAGGTTCTGGCCAACTCTTATAAGCATCTCGCTCCTACTTCTGCTGTCGTGGTGCAGATTTCCACTCTTAATAGTGCTTTATCCTTGTGCACCCCTATGGTGTGTTGTACGTAATTTAGAAGTCTCATGGTTCCCTCCCATTTACAGAATTTTTGTCATTCTTGTTGTGTAGTGCAATCAGCGCCTATTCTGATCGCATTTGTCTCATTACTTATTTAATTTCCTCTTGCGGTTGTACGTTAGGTAGATAAGCACATATAGCGTTTCCCGTAATTTCTAGATCATGTCATAACCCATTTGGAGAGGCCAAGTCCCTATGTGCTTTACTTCGTATTTGAAAATGGTGGTTGTGGTATCATTACTAAGTTTGTGGCTACCGCCCTGGAAAAGTTTTCATTATATATTTGTTGAAAAGGATTTCTTGTATCATATATTCTTCTTACGCATATTCTCCTACAACACTTCCTACCATGTCTTCCTTATCTAATGATCTCGGACGGTCTTTAGGTATTTTCAATGGTAAACACACTTATTTACTTCTATTATGATCCCATAATTCCTTTCTGTTTAAATTTTGGTGGTTCCAGTTTGATGACCTCTAATGTCTTTTTAAATTTTTTTTTTTTTTTTTTTTTTATAATTTTTATTTGAGTTTTTTTAGTTGCTCTATGTTATCTATCTTCCAGGTCCGATATTTTTTGTTCTGCTTCCACCATTCTATTTCTGTGAGTGGTGTTTCCTTTCTTTCTTCCTTGCGTGGTTTAATTCTGGTTTTCCTTTTCATTCATCCCTGTGATTTCTTTAATATATCCATTCCATTTATGAGTTTCTCAATCTCATCTTGGTACTCCTTACTTCGTTTGTTGGCCTCCTTTTTCAGTGGTTCTACTTCCTATAAGTGTTTGATTTCTTTTTCTTCTCTTTGTTCTTTCTGGAGTTTGTTCTAATCTCTTCTTTAGCTTTTCATTGTATCCCTCAGTCCTTTTTGAGTTTTTTTATTCTCTCTCTTTTAATTCTCTGACGATTTCTTTCCTTAGTTTATTGCATATAGGTGCAGTCACTCACATCTCAAGGTTCCTTTATTGAAGGCTTTGTTTCATTCTCTTCTTTCTTTACCTTCTCCCTTACGAACACTCTCCAATATAAGAATTTCCTTTAGTTTTGTCAATTGTGAACCCTATTAGGTCCTTTTATGAAAGTGGTGTATATCTCATCTCGTTCTATTTCTGAAATTCATACTGAAATGAAGTATTTGTGCTGTCGTGTAATAGATATACTTAGTGAAGCTCTTCTCTGCATAGTCCTGCAGTTGTTATTTCATTACATAATTCTGTTTTTCTGAAGAATTATAGTGTCAAGCCTCCAGAGGGTACATCTGATTGTATTGTTCTCCTCACTACTTAGGCGTTGGGGTGGAGCCATTGGCTGTACAGTAATTTGTATGTGCTTGCACTCTCTTCCACTCTCACCGCCCATGGTGCTTAACGATCATTTGCTATCGGTCTACGATCTGCAAGTGTGGTGTGGTTTCCTTTTTATTCAGAATCCCGAATGTTCTGTTTCTTTCTGAACCTGAAGCTTGTTTATTTTGCTTGGCCTCCTCTCCATATGCTTTTTTTTTTTTTCCCCTTCCTATTCTCTCTCCTTGTTATGGATAGGGACCCTTGTCTAGGTTTTTAGGTTTTCACTTTTGTTATATATTATGGATACTTGTGAAGTCTCTTCCTTTCCTTTCTGGATTGTTCGTCTGTATATCCCTTTGATACTTCTCACTCAATTTTCCCATTTGTGTGGGGGGGTTATTCCTGACTTTAGTCTGAATGCCTCGGGCTAGACCTAGGACAAAGGACTGCATCCGTCTGGCGCTAATGGAGCAAATGAAGAAGGGTATGGCTAACCCCAAACTTTGGCACGGACCACATTGCTGGCTGAGCTCCCGGCGTCGGCTGCTACTGGTGGGGGGGCAACTCGCTTGATCACTGACGGCAGGCACCAGATGCCTGGGGCAGCAATTTGCTTTGGGCGGGGATTTAGGGTGTCAGATCTGGCCCCTCTGAAACTCCGGTAAAAATAATTGTCACCCGTGGGGTCAATCCAAATTTTTTACCTGCCTGCAGCTGGCGGGCTGCTCCCTGTGCGAAGGACCAGCAATGGCCGACTTTGATCCTTCATATTATATTAATGTGCTTGTATGGTTATTTCTGAACTATGCGCGTGCGCGGGTCGGGGATAATGAATTACTTTGTCAGCTGGTTACTGCTCGCAACTTCCCTGCAAGGTGCTGATGCCACCCGCTGGTCACTAGATTCGCAAAGTGCTTCGCCATTGGAGGGGTTCAGAAGAGTGCAATAATAGTAATAGATATTCCCCCCGGGGTGTCGGATTTCCCCTGGGACAGCTCGTCGTTGCGTTTCTTCCTTGGAATTTGGACTAAAGGTTTCTCATCATAGTTTCATTTTGGCCCTCCCCTATTTAGAGGTAGCCTTACTCTGTTATGCTGGCCAATGGATAAAGATGATTTACTAGTATTATATGATGATAGTAAGCCTCTGTCCTCAGTTGCACAGTCTATTTTTGACTGTTTCCCGTGGATCAAACCGGGATAGCTCCTGTATCGCTGCCGGGTTTTATATCGCGTCTCTCTAAAAGATATTTAGCCTATCTACCTACAGGTTCAATGTCGGATCTTTTTTATATTTCTCATGTGTAATGGTGGAATAGTTTTCCCCTTTATACCTTTCATACGTGTGTGACAATAATAATTTTTATTAACATATTGGCATGTTTCGCACGTTTCCTTCTTTTGCGTATATACCTCGCTTGTGATTTTACTACACTTCCTAGATCCGCGCTATCTTGATTAATCCCCTCTTCCTAATTAGGTTGTGGTCATGGTCCAGTGATCTATTCGTTAGTGGAGAGGTATATGTATGAGCCTCTGGATGTTATGCGCTCATTAAACTAATCAATCATCACCAAAATAATAAATTTATTACTAAACATTTGCAACATCACACTGTTGAAAGGTTGCCAGCATGTGATGATGACCTTTTTTTCCTCGACAATTACTCCAGGGGTAATTTGCCCTCTGAGCGAACGTTTCCAAGGCCCTATCCTCAACCACGACCTGGGTCTACAGTGCTTTTCCAGGTAGTTCTCATGACATTATACCTCAGGCAGGAAATCCCTGCTGTCTTCAAAAAGACAAAAACGGTCAAACAGATCGTAGTAAGCACGCCAAACACAGGAGACAAGAAGAAGGCACGGATGAAGCTAAAATCAGACGCCCAGAAAGAGACAGAACGCTATAATGAAATAGAAATAATGTTAATAATACAAAGAATCAATAAATCCAAGAGCTGGATCTTTGAAAAATGGGATTTGCTTTCTAATATCATTCTACTACGGCATGCTTCTTTGCAAGGAAAGTTTAGTCCATCACAAGTTAAAGTTATTATTGAAAGTGTGCATTATTAGTTCCTGTAATTATTAATTATCTGTTTGCATTTCTTGATCAATTTTTGTGTTTCTACAGTATACCTTCAATTTAGTTTGCCTTCTTTTCTGCTTTCCTCTTGGTTAATTGTTCCTTCCTCAATCTTTGTGTTGCTTTCAAGTCCTCTATCTGAAGGGACTGGTTCGTTCTTTGAGACTTTATTTCCTTTCATTGCCTTGTTCCAATGTTAATAGAAGAATTTTTCTTTCCCCTTCAACCATAGTAGATATTTTTGCTGTCGTATAGAGTATTCTGGTAGTTTGGCATACTTATGGCTGTAATAAAACAGAGGATCTTTGCTCCAGGCTCTTTCTTGGGCTTGTCATAGTATACAAAAAAATCGACAACAGGGTAATTGCTGATGGGTTTCCTTTATATGTGACTTGTTTTCTTTCATAGCTTTCAGAATATTGTCTCTGTGTTTTCTGTATATGAATAATTGACTTTTCGATGGGCAATAGTGGATAACATAGTGTCCATTATGTATATGCCTATGTGGGAGTTTCTTTTTCAGGACCCTCCGAATGCTTTCTCTCATTTTTTTGGATGTCGCACTCAATACATATGATCGCCTCTTTGTTAGCACTATGAAGCAGTTATCGTGTCTGCGCCAAAAAGACATCTTAATACCCTCATTGGTGATGTAAGCCTTAAGTGATTACACTCTCTCCCTCTTCATCATAGTCAGCTAAAATATATACTCCCAGGAAACTTGCGATGGATCTAGTGAATGATGTAATCGCCTCCATTTACTTCACTCATTTTTGCTTTTGAGATCTTTTCCTTCCCTTTGAAGCCCCTTCAATGACATTACTTACCTCCTTACTTATTTAATTGTCTTTTTCACTTAGGGAACTAGTACCTGTCAATCTTTTCTCGAAACAAGATTATATCCTCCTTGCTGGTAGCTACATAGCCCCTAGGTGATTTACACTAATGGCTCTCAGCCCTTTTTGCTGTGCGTCTATATTCCCTTTCTCCCCAGTCTTCTCTGAAAAAAAGAGAGAAACAGATGAATTAAATTCTTTATTTCCTTTTTGAGCTAAGTAACAACCGAATCCATTGATGTCATCATTGAATGTTAAGATCCTAGTGTGTTCCTCTCTTTACCAATTTAACCTCAATGTCCAAATATGGAGGTGAGGCCTTTGCTATCTTTGTTGTGACCAGCATTTGACAAATGGCTTTGCCAATACAGTTGAAGATTCCATCTGGTGACATTCCTGTGCACTGTCAGGCCTTGATTTTCATACAATTGGTTTGGACATTATAGCTTGTATGGTAATCTAGCGACGCATAGAATTAATTTGCCATCTAGCTTCTATTAGTTGCTTGCTTGTCAATCTCTGAGCATATTGTCTCCGTTCTTTAAAATATCAATATGTAACCTACTCCAAACTCAGACAGTCCGCTCTCATTATAGTGGCTAAATCTTTGTTGTCTTTAAAATCCTTTAACTAACTTTCTTGGTGTGAACTTGGTTTCCCTAGGGGTGTTTAATGTCCTCTTATTATAAGGGTGAGTGATTTTTCAATGTTGTAAACCACCTGTCTATCGTAGATCTATATTGTGATATTGGTGCAAAGCTTTGGATATATTATTGGGATAATTATTTTCACATATTGTGTTTTTCATTGTGCTTTTGACAAGTGGATTCCCTTTGTTTATTGTGCAAGATTGGTGTACTAACTCAGGCTTCTTTGTTGAGCTGAAGCTCTGATTCTAAATATGATCGAACTACGAGTAAAATGTTGCCTGTTAACGGCTTCTCTTGCTTGGCATGAGTGTCGAGCTGAGGAAAATTGGTTGGTGTCTAAACCTTTCTTGCTCTCCTTTTGATCTAGACAGTCTATCAGACTAATCTCTATCTTGTGGAGCGAGCTCCATGCCTCTAGGTTCGCTCCTCAGGTTTTTTCGCCTGAAAAGGCCTAAAGTTCACCGGATTGCGCACTTCGCTCTTCATTCTACAGTCAGTCTTTAAAACGTTTCCTCTAATTGTAACTGTGGGCCGGCGTCTTAGCAGGTCACGTCGAGGCGCACCCCAAATTTGGTGGAAGCTTGCATTTGGTGTAAGGTGATTCGGTACGGATATTTCTCAGGGCAGTCTTGCAAAAGTCGGTATACTTACGGTTGCAAGTGGGTCATTTGAGGGAAAATATAGCCCCCCCGCATGTTTAGGGTGCTTTGTAGGTGTGCAGGGATCACTGGAGGAATTGCCACATGTAAGGGATGTGAAGATTTGCCAGTGGCATGATTATAAGTCGTTCACTGCTCTAAGGGCGCAAGCGCTTTATAATATGGATTCTGCCTCATTGGCCTAAGCGACACGCACACCCAAAAAATTGCGGGACAAACTTACTCAGGGACGATAGGAGCTAAGTACAAAAAAGGTGTAGGAGACTCTTTTATACACCAAATAATCATAGCAAAGCTAATTCAGAGTCTTCTGGTTGCAGCATATAGACGCCGTAGGGCTCATCCACAATGTGGGGCCGGCGCTGAGAATGGAGTTGTTAACGGCGATGTTTGAAGGCTAAGGACATGACCAGAATTCCAGGAAGAAAAGCTGGCGGCTAACATTATGGCTTTCCATGCAATCGGCCGAGAAGTAGTCCAATGACGGGTGGTTTTTCTGTGATTAAAAGTCCAGCCCAGCTTTTGACTCAAGCTATTAACCAACCTACAATTGACAGGGCGGCGAGCACGCCGAGGTAGTTGTCCTACCAAAGAAGAGTTGCACAAGCTTTATCTGGCAAACATACAGCTGATCTGACTTGTTTCCAGCGAGTACCAGGAAGCAGAGGAGAAGTCCTGGACCAAGAGTGTTGTGGCAGAGATCTGGGGTAAGTGAGCACACGCAAAAACGTGCGTATACCCCACTGGCAGAAGTTGTGTTGGTGTGAAAACCTGGTTCTCAACAAGGCATATAGTAGCTTGACAGGCACGCGTTGGCACCAGCCGACGCTAATTGGGAAACTCTCGTTGCGATGTACTCAGACGAGGGTATCAGAAGTTTTGCGGGGCCTCTCTTTGGGATAGAGCCGCAGACTTCCAGAGGCTGAGGTTTTACGAGGATTAGAACTATCCACCATATTGGGTAAATAATAGGCATTGCTTTTGCTGGTTCCCCTATGACGGAGTTAAGGAAATACCTCTGACAAGTTGCAACCTATAAGTATCAGACATTCTTCCAGCAACAGAAGGTCTATAATAGGGATCTTTCAAAGGGCGGAAGTGTACATTAGGTAGCCCGCACTGCAAGTGTAGGGGGTGAAGAGACCAACCTTTGGAAAGGGTTTAAATCAGCCAACTGGAAAATTGAGCTGGTCTGAGTTTATAGATGAGTCTGCTGTGGTCAGCTCTCCACAGACTCCAATAGGGGGATTGCGACCACATCCTGACTTAGGAAGTATGAGGGCGAGTAGGTCCAGACCATTGTACCCTATTGACAAATCTTATCAATACATAAGGTGAAGCTAACAATAATACAAGGCGCGTTTCCCGATACGTATATGTGCACTTTGTGTTTAGAAATTTATTGGTAATACTTAAGAGATTTTAACTGCGCAACAAAATATATTAGTGAATCATTGTTCAGACTATAGTGTAATTCATACTTCTCAGGTTTATACATAAGACTGCTAAGCGTCTGTTAATACTTTAGATACTCTCTGCATTTTAATGAGGACATGTATCATTGATAGAAAACTGGCATGGGACAGGCCTGATGTACTCAAGATCACCTTCAAGCAACTAATCTAGATGAAGTTATATCAATACGTGGACCAGATTTCTACTGCAAGAGCTCAACCTGAAGTCTCTCTTGAAAACTGGTTCTCCAAGGGCAGTGAAAAAGAAGTGACAGGAAAATCTCTCCACAGGTAATTATAGAGGTGATGTCTCGCGCCAAGCATCGAACCCTAGTCTGCGAAGTAGGGCGTACTTTCATAAAAAAGAGATAAGCGGATGCCTAATGTGCATGTACACATCTCCAAGATTAAAATACTTGTTTAGGATGGTACCTGCACTGTGACCATCCCACAAAGCACGAGATAGCTGTTTAATGGAGATTTGAAGAAGTGGAGTAAAGGCACCTCCTGGTAAACCGTTTAGTAGACTAGCTCATTTCAAAAGTTTGGCAGACACAGGAAACACAATTAGGAGGTTCTACTCACAACGTGGGAATTTTGGTCAAATACTGCGGCATTGAGTGATCGAATGATTATGTTTGAGAAGAATCCTGTTGTCCGCTTGAAATGAATTCGGGCCTTGACTTAGAAGTTCTTGCCTGCTACTGTGAAATTGAGCTCAGCAAGCACTGCGTGACACTTCTTCATTATTTCTCAGTTTATTGATGTGTCTTGAGCTCTATTGGAAGGGGCATCCTCAGTCACCCGAGACGCAACAAGTCCCCCATGTGTGGCCTCGATACTCACTCTGAAGACACGATTGGCTTAGCATTATAAATTTTATTTCGGTTGAGAGCCATGCAAATAGGAGAGGTCACGAGCCATAGACCCGTGGTACCCTCCCATAGTACTTAGTGCTTGAGGGGACTCTTCTTATAAAAGAGAGCCAGGAATTTTCAAGAATAGAGAACATAGCACCACTCTATAATGTCCTCTATATACCAGATTTATTGATTTTGTTCACAAGGATGTTAGAGTGTCACCAATGAAGAGGCAGTTCCTCTAATCTCGCCACACTCCAATAGTCGCTCGCTGTGCGCACACTGGTGAGGTGAGATCCTCAGGGGAATCTGCTCAGTCCACACAAAAGCTGGGTGCCTCAGTGTCCAAATGTTTGCTGAGGCGCGATGGATTCCAGGGAGACTGGGCGCTCTATCTGTGCCGAATCAGTGAACCCGACATTGCTTCGGCGAGTCCCCATAAGGTCTTGCTGAAATGCCAACGCAGTCAGGCATTGCCAAGACAATACTATTTCACACTGAGCCATCCACTTTTGCATCCGAAGAGTTACACCCCACCTTCTTGAGGATTAAAAGCTGTGTTATCCAGATCCTTTTCAGCTGGCCCCATGTCTCTTTTTCTGAGTTAGTCTTAGGGCTGGCTTCTTTCTTTGTTGGAGTTTCGAGCTTGGCAGAATTCCGTCTGTCGTAGCCTGCCCGGAGGTGCTGGAATTACCAGGGCGACACATACACTACAGATATCCTATGTCTTAACAAATTTACTCCATTCAAATTGGATAAAACGTATATTATTCATTTAGGGTGCATGTGTGTACAATCAGGTTCTTTGAGGTTTAATTTCCCTGAATATCTAAGAACTCTTTCTCATATTTGATTTCAGGTATAACTATATACTTACAATAACATACCCAGTTCTATGTTGAACCACAGGCAGGAGTTATAACAACCATCCACAGGAGATGCCTACAATGAGCATCGTAAGACATCGTGAGTAGTTGTGCGTGGGTACCCTTTTGATCTGGTGGAGTTCGCCTCCCTTACGGCGCCCTTTAAGTATTCAGACCATTTGTTGTCTCCATTTTCGGTGGCACATCTTGGAAGCGTTACTTTTGAACGGTTTTCCTGAGCTGACCAAGCTTCCCACAGCAGGTTCTTCCCATCCATTGTAAGTTAGTTTCGTGTACTGCTGTTGTTGAGGATCCTCTTCCGTCATCTTGATCGAACAGTATTGGTGCTACTGGAGACAGGGCTCTAGTGAGTTTAATAAGCCTGCAGTCTCCAGTCGACTCTCTTCTGCTTCCCTGTCCTCACTTGGACAAGAATTGGAGTGAGTCCTTGGTTGTTGATTGACGTACCTTTAGAGCTACACCAGGCCACCATGGCCAATTATAACCTTGCCACCAATTGGACTTTTGATTCCCCTGGGACCTGTACTCGAATTCTCTTAGTACCAGCTCACATGAATAACATACTTCTTCTCCACTATTCAGAATTACCAATTGACATCATGTCCTGTCTGGACTTTTCCCACTTTTCTTCTATCCTGAGGACCAGCTCTCAGTCAAACTTTGACTAGACATATCTAGCGTTGAGGAGTTATGGTTAATCGTGCCAAAGCATGCCTAGACTATAGAGTTATGATCTATTTTATCTGTTACCATATGACGAACTCTGCACTCTAGAGATTAGCGTTATTTTAAAATTTATTTCTAAAAGATATAGAGTAATGGATGAGGTCTCGAAAAAGTTGTGAAGCAGAGCAGTGATCATACGTACTAGATACTTTCAACAAATCTATTGAACAGCATCCATGCGCAACAATACACGATTGGCCTCCCTTAGGGTGTTAAGCAGACAACTTTACTCTGATTGGAAATTTTGCGGGGTATACAGAATCAAAGGGAAACCAGAATGCTGCATGAGCGACCTTGGATTTTTTACATACGTCTGGTAACCTTTATTTTCTTTTTATAGAGAATTATGTCTTTCAATTGAATTTTGGCATAAAAATAACTACATGCATGTGACTTAATATATTTTCCTTTCCATTATGTTGATCGTTTGAAGTTCAGAAATAAGATAAACTGAAACAGCATTTAAAATTTATTTTAAAATTAATTTTACTTATCTCTGCGTTAGTAGTGTTGTTTGGGAGATGGCGGGAAAAAGCAGGTTAGATTAGAAAAATTCAACCTAAAATAATACAGGAAAGTCAAAAGCAGTGAAGCCCTTGAAACAACTTGTTACACACCTCCCTCATAATCTGCACCGTTTTAAAATCCATGGAAAATGTTCACCCCACAGTCGGGCCTGGTTCTTTCCCACAATCAATGGATTAAACATAAACTTTTCAAGACAAAAGAAATTACTCCCAGTGAGTCACTTTGATGTCTTGCCCTCTATAATCTATATTTCTACACCCGTCTGCAGTGGCTCTGGAAAGAGCAGCCTCCTAAAAATCGCGAGATGACTTTCGAGAGTGTATATTCTATCATGGACAATCTCAAAAACCCTTTCATTTGTGAGCCTGATTCACCATTATATCTAAGAAGAAAGATATATGCTTGAACAAATCATGGTCCCTCCAGATTGCATATAGGTCTTAAAATCATCTTTCGTCTGATGTGATCGCTTTGGTCCTCTTCTAATTCTGACGATGCCTCTCTGGGCGCTACCCTCTTTTATGTCCACATACTTTGATTCCTTATTGTATCTCTTCCCTCTACTATAGACACCTAGGACTTGGCATTAGTCTGTGCAGACCAGGAGGTGTCCCTGAAGTAGCTCAGCTTTTAGGAAGCATGCCTCAGAGTTGTTTCTTGTAAGCAGGCTAGCACTCATTCTTATGCCTTACTAGTGACATATCTTCCAAAGTACAGTGACGGGCGAATGAGGGAACTGGGAGAAATCTCCCAGAGACAAGGGAAATGGACTTAGAGAGACGGTGCTGGTCTGGGAGAAAGACCATCATTCTTTTATATACTAAAAAGGCTACTATTAGTCTAGCAAGGAGAAGTGTGGGGGGCAGTGAGGAAGAAAGGGCAAGCTCCAAAGGGAGGCAACAATCTCGTTTGTGTAAAACATAAAACTTAACCATTTTTGGAACAATCCTAATCTCAAAGGATGAGGTCATCAGAGTCTGGAACTTTTGCAGAGATAGAGGGAAGCAAGAAACACTGAATATGCCAGACACCAAGGGGCTACAAAGATAACTATACACAGTTACAACCCCTCTGAAACAGCCCATAGGATCACTACATAAATATTTCAACAGATACACTCAGCGGGCATAAGATTATAAGGAATTTGTCATTGGGGTCTCAATGGCATCGAGGCCAAGGCAAACAGTTTATTCCCATTGTTAGGGGACACTGCCAAGTCGTTGCTCATTCATTATTCATAAGAGATTTAAAACTCCAGTGACTCCTCCTTTGTTTCCTAAGGCTTCGTTTCTAGTTTACTTATTCCTTGACGCCATAGCTTTGGTTCCTTCCCTCAGTCCACTTCTGTCCCATGTTTTAAACATCAGCGAATTGGCCCCTCGCAATAAATACATCAGATTTTTGGGATTGACTAATTTATCCATACTGTGTGTGACAGCTACTTAGACTCATCTCCCTTATGGGAGTCCATCATGACTATACTCATTATATGCTTTTTAAAGTCCTGTGTCATAAAGAGTAAGACATAGACTTACTCTTTCATTATTGCAACTTATAATTTTACTTCTTTCTACATAATTGTAGGATTGGCTGCTCTCATCTTCTTTATAAACATTTATAAAACTCATGATTTCTTTTTTTTTATTTTTTATAGTTTAGGGTTTGTGTTCTGTTAGTAGTTTTTTTATGTAAGGCAGCAAAGCAGATGGTTGGCGTTCCAACTCCATTGATAGATTTTAAAAGATGTAAGTCGTTGGCTTGCCTGGAATTTCTAGCTATAGATGTTTTTCTTTAATCTGTCGGACTCTGCGATAGACGGTGCGCGGGGATCTTAACATCAAGGTCTGCTGCTCTCATAAATGATCAGACTGGCAGCATCCCAAGTACTGAGCCATCTCCTTCAGCCCCAGTAAATTAATATTAATTTTGGAAGGATTCTACAATACAATGACACCAGTTTGTTTGCAGCTAGCATTCGATGTCACTCATTTATGTCATACCAATCAAGGTAGTTGGTGCATTTTTGCAAGTATCTATGTCCAAATTTTTTAAAACCCATAGGTTCCCATAGTCCAATTGGAGAACCTTGTATGCACAGACATGTTGATCTATCAGGAGTCCAGACTATATTCCTGTAGTCTCTATGATTCACCCCTATTCTCTCCACAGCCCTTACAAACTACCACTGCCTCCTCTTTTGCAGTTTGTTCCCTGGGCTTGGGGAAAGGGGCACAACAGTGGGTGAGAGAAAACAGTCTAATTTCTTTTTGAGTTGTCATTTGGACCCCAGTCTAATTCAGGTTGTTTCCCTTCATGATTTGACAGCTTTCCAGTGATACCCTTTTTTAGTCATATTAACAAAGCACAACTATTGGATGTACAGGCATTAAGCAGTACCACTTATATGTTCAAGCTAAGCTGTGACATAGACACAGATGCTTGGGATGGCATGCTAATCGCAAACTGTGGTTTCTCTAAAAAAGACGACAAGTTCTTACTGTGGCTCACAACATCGCCCAACCACCAGAGGACACAAGCTTGTGGCATCCGCTGTGAGTAATTCCTCCAAGGAGAGAGCAATAGCCAAAATAGATTTGGGATATATAAGACACGTGGCTGCCACTGTTAACACTAAGGTATCTCCAGGCTGTTGAGGTGTAGCTGATATTGACGTAGGAGTCTTGCTTGTCTCAGGAGACCAATATTTTGCTTTGATTATTGGCTTTAGTGCCTTTGGTAAATGGCTCTCTAGCCTTTGCAGAGGCCAGATGTACACTAGCAAGTGACGTATCATAACATTTCATGCTCACACCAGTCTTCGACAACAGGGACTTACTGGCCTTTCTCCTTGCATATATCCCACTTATAGGCAAAAGGCGTTTATAATTTTTTTGGGGGGCAGGTTTGAATCCCTTAGCCAACATCACTCCTAGGCATTATACATTCATTGCTGATGTCAGAAGCTTTCCATGCGCAGTTAATATATTTGGCATTAATTTACATAAACTTATAAAAATTTTACTATTGAATTGGCTCTAGTGTAGAGAAATATCCTTTCACATTCCTATTCCTATTCAATCAGTAAATACGTTATGCCTGTTTTAAAGGAAATTACCACTGATAATTCTATTGATAAATTTTCAATTTTCTTGATCTTGAAACTAATGACGGGAGGAGAATTTTATGTTCCCACAGGAAAAAAATCACCAATCTAAAATGCCTGAAAACATTACAACTTATGGCTTAGCAGATTGAACTGGGTAAATGACAGCAGCGAGGTTGACCCATCTGAACATTAAGGGAAGATGAACCTGAGACTGCCTTTGAGTCACGGTCACTGAGCATCTCTCTGGATAATATTGGGGTTGACTGTTTATAATGGAACCCTAACGAAGTTTACCTTCAAGAAACTGAGAAACTTTCCTACCTCCCCCCCCATAGAACAAAAAGAAATATTTTTAAAAAAAAAAAAAAAAAAAAAAAAAAAAAAAAAAAAAAAAAAAAAATTTATTTAATTTTTTATTGATGCCTTTGTTTATTTCATACATCATTTTCCAATTCAGTTCAGGGCATATTTCCCTTTCCCCTTTTCCCCCACCCCACCCCCACCCCATCCCATCCCAGAATCATGCATTCTGCCATTAACTGTCCTACATCTTTCTCTCATTTTTTTTCCAATTTTTAACCAATAAAGTGATATAATTTATGATACAAAGGCATCCTTCATGTCAAAAACCCACATATTCTGCAAGCAAGATTGTGCGCGCAAGATACCCACACAGCCATGTGGTACCCCACCATCCAGTGTGTTGTGGGGCAGGCTTGTATGTTCAAAATCAAGTTGATCCACACACTGTGATCATCAAGGTGTCCCAGAACACCAGCTTAATATTTTGCTGTTAGTTTTCACCATCTCACCCACAATTGCGGAGCCCTTACATTTCTCTACCATGCCCACCTCTCCCACAGATTGTTTCCTAAGGGCTTTTGAAAAGGGCCACAAGAGGTGCAGCGAATTGCAGAGAAGCAAAACAGTCTACATTTTCTACTCTGGAGTCGTTGTCTTGGACTCTGGTCATTCTGCCTTAGTTTCTTATCTTTCATGGGTTCGCTGACAGTATTTGTCCGTAGGAAATTAACCCTTTTCGATACACCTAACTAATGAAGTTCACAGGCACATATACGCTCCTATAGGGTTTTTAAACCGCTCCACTAATCCCTCGTTATGGGTTGAGGGTACTTTGTGTATAGGACAACAATGTTTGGGATGGGACTAGTTGGTTAACTCCATGAATTGCGGAATTTATTTTCTTGTGTACAATATAATGACAGGAGTCATTACCGGGGCTCCTATAACCATGCTCCTCCCATTAGAACGCATGGTAAGCTCATGCTTAACACCTGTAGGGCAGTCAGCTCGTGGGTCATATTCCTCCAAGCGAGAGAGCTAATAGCCAGGTGAGGATTTGCGATATTTTTTGGTTTCTATCTCTTTTTCTTATTGATGGCTTCTGTGTATTTCATTACATCAATTTTTCCAATTCATTGCTTACGAGGGCGCCTTTATTATCCCCTTCCCTTACCCCCCCACCCCCACCTCTACCCCAATCCCAGAATCATGAATTCTTGCCATTAACTTTGGCAATTGCTTTCGTTTTTGTTTTGTTTGTTGTTTGTTTTGTATATCATTTTTTTTAACCCATAAGTGATAATTTTGAGACCAAGCATCCTTCATGTTAAAATACCTAATTGTGTGCACGAGCATTTGGGTTGCCCAAACCGACACCAGCTCAGTGTGCGGTCCACCCACTTCCAGCGGCGGCTGAGGGGGGCGCATGTATGTTCAATCAAAGCTTATCTAACTGAGTTTCCAGGCTATATTGTTGTAGTTTTAGTGTTCACCCCAATCGCAGCCCTACATTCTACCGTGTATACCCCTCTTTTCAGGCAGAATTATTCCCTAGGCTTAGAAAAGGGGGCACAGGTGGATGAGTAGAAGGCAATTATACAGTCTACTTTTCTCTGGAGCTGTTGTTCTGTTCTCTAGTCACAGTCTTGAGCATGTTGAGGTGCTGCTTATATATATACTATGGTCGTCCAGCTTGTCAGCATAACCTTTGCTAATCCTACTAAATGAGCACAATGCTTAATTACGAGTATATAGTACTATTAAACAGTATAATATATTTATAGCCATTTCGATATCCTGAAAATGAAGGCAGCTCTCGCAAGTTGGGATATATATGGCTTAAACATTACTAACACTCTGCTATGCGATAGTGTTATTGCGGGTAACTAGACACAGATGTTTGAGATGGACTATAGCTTACTGAGCCACTTGATTTACATTTGCTTCTGTTAAGTATGACAGGGTCATCATCGTGTGGTTTATAACATCTCCGTACCCTATTATAGAAGATGTAAGCCTGGGTGTGGCAATCAGCCATGGGCTATTATCCCTCCAAAGTGAGAGAAGCTATAATAACCTTATTATTATAGTCTCTGGACTTACAGGAGTGAGTATTAGGCTTGCCAACCTGACACACTATTTCGCAAGGCAAGATGCAGTGTAGTCTGTGCGTGACGGAGACGGAGTCTTGGCCTTCGGTACTCAATAGGAGAGCCATAGTGAATTTTCTTTTTAATTGGGTTTTTTCTTCATCGGGGGGGGGGGGGAGGGTGGGGGGTGGGCAGGTGTCCATTACATCAAGAATAATGCTAGGCAGTCGAACACTACTCTTTCTGGCATTCCAAGGGAGACCTACGTAACTCTGGGAACGTAAGTATGCTTCTACAGAGTGGATGTCCGCTTTTGGTTCTCCGGACTTTAACAATCTACGCGACTTTCACCCGGATTTGCTTACATCAGGTCTAAACAGCAGGGCCTTACGGCCTCTCTTGCCTGGGCAGAATATACCCGTTTGGAGGGCCAAGGAGCCTTATTACCTTTTTGTGGCGGCCTTGGATCCCCCTTGCCAGACATATACCTGGTAGTAATAATCCATGTGATGTCAGAGCTCCGTGATATTAATACTATCTTTGCTTATTGCATAGCTTTAAGGGGAGACTTTACTATTATTTATATTTGGATTGATCTGTTATAGCGATAATCCTTTTCACAGTTTTCTATGTCCATTAGTCAAGTAAAGAAGTCAGTTTTACTGATTTTACAAGAGCAATATACCTCCTATAACAGCTGGCTCCAATCTACAGCTGAAGAACAAACTCATCATTGTCATCATATTTCTCTTATTCTATGCGGGGGAGGTTAGAGAAATTTTCTTTTGTATTTAAAAAAACCTTTGCAGCAACCTAGCAGATAAGCTTCTTTAGGATTCATTAAAAAATAGTTGTTACTAGTAGATCCAGAGAGGGCGGACCTGATGTCTGCAGCAATCTGAGAAATTTCTTCCCTTCGCACAACTTGCCCAGTAGGAATCAGTCCTGTATCTGCTTAGGCACCTTCTCGGGTACATGGTGCACCTCTACTCACTGCAAAGCCAGCAATTTTTCTTCTCAGCCATTAATATTGTGATCTACTGGCCTGAAATCTCTGACAACTTGTTGGAACATACAATATCCTTTCATTAGGTTATTTGAGAAAATTGGAATTGCATTAGTGTTTTTTTTGAAAACAAAAAAAAGTTTATTTACGTATCTTATCTATATCACCCCTTTTTTTATTTTAGTGTGTTTTCTATTTTGTGACCCATGAAGAGTCTCAAAAAAAGCAGTTGTATCATACATACCTATAAGGTAGAATCAAGGCACAGATTTTTTTTTTTTTTTTTTGTTCCCTTTCTGTTTTTTCCCTCTTAGGACTGCTTAGTCCCCTACTATTAGTGTTTGTGTCTTGAGGGTTAATATGAGCCTTGAGATCCTGAAAGAGTTGTCTTATACAAAGTTTTTGTGCTGCACTGGGCATTTCGTGATATACTATTCGATGGATTGTCGATTCTTCATATAGTTCGAATCTTCCCAGGTATATGAAGCGGAGCCTATAATGGACCCTCTTTGTGCCTATTTTGGCGAGTTGCTTTGGGCTCTTTAAGTGCTATTTGTCTAGATATAGAAATAGAGAACACTTTAGGACGCCTTTGGTAGCTACTTTCTAGCCCACGATGAGAGTGACCATATTCGCTCAGTGGAATGTTCCTTACCCATCGCTCCTTTCACTACGTTGTGTGCCCTGTCCCTTGAAATATTGAACCGGTTTTGGTCTTTCTTGCAGACAGCATATGGATGGATTTTGTTTCCTAATCCATTCCCCAGTCTATGCCTTGTGATTTGGGCGGAGTTGCGCCCATTGTAATATGTAAGGTCCTCATACATTGAACGTCTAATTGGATAACGTTGTTTACCTTCACCTTGATATATTCCATTTGGGCTTTTTCAGCGACGTCGTTGATTCTACTCCGTATCGTGGTGTATATTTTTATTGTTTCGCTTTCACTAGGTGCTGAGGATAGCGGCTTTCATTCTCCTCTTCTGACGGCCCCTTTGCAATGGCTTAAAGACATTTTCTCTCAGTGGTTTTCTGAGACAATGTCATTCTATCATCCTTGTTTTGTCTGGAAGATTCTTCCCTATTCTCCTCTCTCAAACGTGTATTGACATTTTTGCTGCTGCGGCGGTAAAGTAATTCTGAGTGATTGTCACATTAGCTCCCTGGTAACACTGGGTATATGGCTTTGTTCTCATGTTTCTTTCTTGCCTCTACGATCGCGTTGCTGCGAGCGAGAATAGTTCAGTTGTTTAATTCTGAATGGTATTCACCTTTGTTTATGCTGGACGCTTTGTTTTCTTGTAGGCCTTGCAGAATTTTATCTTTTGTTTGGGCATGCTAAAGCAATTTTTAATTATGATGTGGTGTGGTGAGTTTCTTTCTGATCTTGTCTATTTCAAGTCCTATGTGCTTCTTGTAATTGAATGGGTTTGTCTCACTTTTCAGTTTGGGGATATTTTCTTGTATTAATTCTGTTGAAGATCTGAATCCAGATTTACTACTTCTCTGCGCGGAAGACTTCTTCTCTCCCTTCCTTCTGTCCTTATTGATGTGGAGTTTGGTATTTCTCGACACTCGTCCTCATATGTGGTGGATATTGCTCTCCAGTTTGTGGGTTTTTTTAAATGATTTTCACTACATGCTTACTCTGAGCTTTTTAGTTGTACTGTATTATCTTCTCACGAACCTCTGTATCTACTGGTATGTATTCGTGCTCACCTCCATCCTTATTTCTGAGCGCTAGTTTTTTCTCTTTCCTAATTCTTCCGGCTTGTTTAAGTGTTCTGTTTTCCTTTTTCAGTTCATTCCTGTGAATTCTTATCTAATATATCCATTCCCTATATGAGTTTCTCAATTCTCTTCTTGGGGCATACACTTACTTCGTTTGCGTTGGGCCTCCTTTTCGTAGTGTTTTCTAGCTTCAGCTTAAGGTGTTTTCCTTTTTCTCTCTCTTTGTTTCTTTTCTGGTCAGCTCTCTCAAATTCTCTCTTTAGTATCGTCATTTGTAATCGTCTACCCCCGCGTTTCCTATGGCGCTTTTGAGTCCTTTTTATTGCTCTATCTCTTTAACTTCTTCTGAATTCTATCTTAGTTTGTTCATTGTCATCCCTCTAGGTCCTTTTTAAACTTTTTTTATTCTGCCTATCCTTACTTCCTCTGAGGTTCTTCCTTTTAGGTATGTCATTTGTAAACCCTTCGCTAGGTCCTTTTGAGTTTTTCATTCTCTACTCTTTACCTTCCAATTTTCTCTTCTATTCTCTTTAATTTTCTCGCATAGGTCGCAATTAGTTTCTATTAAGGTCTGTGTTCTGGGGGTCACCTCCAGCGCGGACTATCCTGAATAATGTAGTTCGCTCTGAGAAGGCTCCCTATCCTAGGATTGGTCAAGCTTGGGCGTGCCAGAAATTATCCTTGCACCACCCTTCCCTCCCATGTGCTTCCTCCTTCGCGTTCCCGACGTTGGCAATGTGTGGTTCTGCTCACTCCTTTTTGTAACTCAAATCCAAGAATGTTCTTTTCAGTTTGTGTGTCAAGCTGAATCGATCGTATCATGTAATTTAATCTCTATGTCTTGAATGCTCCCACTCCTTTTGCGGTCACTTCCAATGGTGTGTTTATTTTCAGTGATACTATATTCTCCCCCCCATCTCCTATCTACTTCACCCTCTATGTCTCTTAGTATGAGAGTGTTGTTTCGTGAGTTTGGATGCCAGACATCTATGACCTCTTCCTAGCCTTCGTTTCTCTCCCAGACGGTCGGGCTGTATCACTCTTTTATTTTGTTTCTATATATTGATTAAGTTGCCGTAGGGAAAGTCTCATACTCGCTTTCCTGTTTCTGACATGTTCGTCTATAAACAATGGCCTCTGCATCAATTCTCAGTCCTTCGCAGAGCCTATCCAATTTGGGTTGGTGGAAGGAAGACCGATGCCTGTAGAACAGGGGTGTTATTCCCTGACTTAAGCTTGCAGCTCAGTGGCAGGGCATATGAATCCCTGCCGCAGTAGGAGCCCAAGCCACACTATGAAAGATCGGCGACTATATGAACCAACCCCAAAAACCCAGGACCACTTCGCCGACACTGAACGGCTGGGGGGACGAGGCAAACCCTCCAGTGTTTGGCAAGAACTAACATTGGGCTAAAGACAGCCGGGTAAACTAAGACTGTCACCGGCAGGGATAAGGGGTCGAACTTTACGGGAGTCATGATCTACGGACACCTCACTTGCCCACAACTCCGATACATCAATTGTTCACCCGCTGGGTTCAATGACCACTAAAGTTTGCATCCCTGCCTCTGCAACGAAGCAATTGCCTAAACTCGCATTAAGTGGCGGGGACCTTAGTCTCCCTCTTGATGCAGGCACCAGTCCCGTGAAATGCGACCCTCCTTGGTGAATCCTTATATTCTCTATTTTTTATTTTTCTGTTATGGTGTGTACTAATGAATGCTATCATCTTTGCTTCGCATCAACTGCACTATGCAAGTCTTTATACTGAAACTCGAACCTTGGGAATCATTGGCCCATAATACCCACCTCGCTGGCGGTGAATCGTCCTAGCTGGCCCAAAAACTGTCCGGCTGTTATGTGTGCTCGATTTGACGCGGGTGTGCCCCAGCCCCCAACTACGCCACCCCCCTTCCACGGCGAAAACATATGGGTGATGGATCGGATCCCACCTGGAAAGTGCAGAGGCTAAAAACCTTCTTCTCGAGCTTCTCTCTTCCTGACATTTGCTGGATCTGGAGTTCAGACTGTTACTTAGGACCTGAGAACCATACAATGGCATTGGTCAAAATGACCCCCTCGGACAAGGGCTGGATTTTCCCGTCAAAATCACAAACACCTGGAGTCACATCCATGAAGAGACAGTAGGAAAGGCAGGGTTATATATGCCTTGTATCTTAAAACGCAACGCTAGGCCATGCTCCGCAATGACGCCCACAAAATGTCCCGGAACATCTTTTTGGTTTCAATCTCGTGATGTCTGTATGCTTAGTATGCAAGCTCATTCCCTCTCAGCATTTATACTACGGGGCTCTCAATTTTTTATTAATTCTGGGTTGCTCTTTTCATTTCTGTGGTTTTAACTATCCTGGGGCCAAGGAATTTCCATAGCTCTCGTATAGACTACATCTAAAAAACAATTCAAAAAACGACACAATAACATGATTAACGATCTGCTACTCACAGAACTGACTTACAAAGATCGTGCCATGGCAACTAGGTGATGCCATGCCTTTAATCCACGAAGAACTCCACGGCGATCGTTGACCCTCTCGAGTTCAAGGCCCCGCCTGGGTCACATCGATGCCTGCTTTCCAGGTCAAGAATAGATAACAGGGAACCCGGTTCTCAAAAGACAAAAAGAAGTTACAACAGCAAATTAACAACCCAAACACAGAAAGAGCTGAAGAAGAAATAAACTTAAAAAATCAGCCAGATGAATAAATTCTACACTAGAATAATGTTATAATGACCAAAAAGACTGAGCAATCAATAAATCCAACGAGCTCTGGTGTTCTATTTGAAATAGATTGGATTTAATGTTCTGAATCCATTCTAACGTAGGCAAATGTTTTTCTGGACCAAGGAGTTTAGTTCCATATTCACACAAAGTTAAAAGTAATTATTAAAAAAAGTGTGTGCGAATCCTATAGTTCCGTAATCTTTAAATTTCCTGACTTTTATGCATTTCTATGAATAACTAAATTTTGTTTTTTACAGTGCTATACCTTCAATTTAGTTTTCTGTCTGCTGTCCTCTGGGTATAAGATTCGTCTTCCCTTCCTCAATTCTTCATGTGTTGCATTCCAAGTTCCTCTCTGAAAGGACTGGTTTCTCCCGTACACCTCTGGTACAAATGAATTGCTCTTCCAGCCTGTTCAGTAAATAGAAGGAATTATCTTCTGCTTCACCTTCAACCACTTAGATAGATATTTTATGTCTTGATTAAAGAGTATAAATATTTCTGGTAAAGCGTAGCTACGGCATCATATCGGCTGCTATAAAGCAAGAGGATACTTTGCTCCGACGCTCTGCTCTCACTTCATAAGAGTATACATGTAAAAATACAGACTAACAGTAATTCACTCTGATGGACGGTTTCCCCTTTAATAATCTAGTGGACACTTGTATATTACTGTTTTCAGCTCTTCAAATATTCTCCTCTTTAGTTTCCTGAGTCATGATTATTTATTTTCCACTATAGTTAAATGCCTTGATTGATTTACCATTTTTCAGACCCTTTTTTTGATTTGCGACATATCATAATTTCCTATCGTGCTACTTTACGTGTCATTTGTTATAACGCATTTCTTTTCCTTAATATGCCATACAGAAAAACATCTTCTCTCTCATAATCAAAATTACGCAATTTGATGGATCTATTTAATACCAATATTCTGACGTATTCTTTTCCTTCTCTAAGACTCACAAGATGCATAAACTTCGTTCTTTTTCATCAGGATAGACACGGTTGTCCTCAAAGAATATTATCCTATCCCTTCGCGGCTCAAATGATCCCAATATATCCCTATCTGAAAAAAATCATACAATCTTTCCTGAGATACAGTCTCCAATATTCGTATGGTCAATTACCAATGTTGGAATAGATCTCTGTTTTAATTTTCATTTGTCATATCTCCATCATGTGTGACAGCCGTTATTATCGTGCTGTCCATATAACACACATACGGTTGATACATCAATTGCGATCATCAATCACCTAGTATTCACATTCATATCTGTCCACTTTCCAGCCACTAGAAACCTGCATTCATCAACAATATTTCTGTACGAATCTAATTCGTACAAAGTACTTACGGAAATTCTTAAGTCACAGATGAAGTTTTATACACTTCCTCTTAGCTCATAAATCGAGTCTCATCATTCCACTAACTCGTTATTCCAAGCGTATCACCAAAGATCGTCCTTTTAACCTATTTTGTTCGGTCCCGCAAATTATAACTCGATCCATTATGTTTGTTTCTTTAGTCTCTATACTTCTGTGGACTAACCTGGGACCTAAATGAGTATATGCTCAACACGTACACAGAGTGAAAGGTGTGACATCTTCATCAGTTGTTATAACTCTTCTACTTGAATGTCAATGCGTAAGATGGTATCATTACCGGTAAAGATACATATACTCGTAGGAGATTAAAAGAACGATAATTGTGTTTCATCTGTTAATACTGTGTGATTTATAGGTATCGTGGCATTCCTTTGTTGAGATTAGCTGATTCCCACAGTAGTCACGTCCGTCAATGCAAACCTCATCCGTCTGTCCTCTTTGGTTCAGAGCTGCGCACTTCAAGCTCAAAACTGACTTCTCTCAGGGAAGGGTTATATTACAGCAAAGGCCGCAGCACAGAGAGGAGACGGTTCCCTAACTGCTTACAGGCCTGTGTCTGAATCCCTCTTGGGTTGGGATGGAAATGCAAGGGAGGACAATTAAGGCCCAGCCCAGAAAGGACGGGCTCTCTCAGCAAGCCGCGGCCCAATCCAATGGAACGGGAAAGTTAATGTCTGGAACTCCTTTTGATTTGAAGGCGTATGATCTTTCCAGTTCATCAGTATCCCCGCCGGAACCCCAGACATGGCTCAGTAGGTTCAGCAACGTCAGGCTTTGGTTTTCTTGCCCACTTAACAACGGCCTAAAAAGAATCACAATGCACCTCACGACGCATGAGGGTTACGACGCATACAATCTTCCCTACTGGGGCAATCCAGCCTGTAGAGTAGCCTTTTGATCCTAAGCGTGGTCTCGGAGCCGGCCATTACGGAGACCCTTACCGCTCCGAGTCTCACAGTGACTTTAGTACGCGCCTACCCATTCGGCCATTTCCAGGCTGGAACTGAGGCGGCATTTGCCCGTTGGAGCTCCCGGTGCCGTCGCTCCAAGCCTAGGACAGGTGCAGGGCCTGTGCACCGTGGGCTAAATACCACTCTTCCCCAATTCTCCCCCTTCTGTAGATCAGTTTGAGGGTCCTGGGGAGCGGCCACACACAGTGTGGTCGATGTGCGTCTTGGAAGGCCTGCGATGGGACAGTCATACGTTGAGCAAGAGAGTTTAGTTAGAGTCTGAAGTTAAAAGAACGGACAGATGGTTGCGAGTATAACTAGCACGCCTATACGCCAGCAACTTGAACGCATGTCGTGATGGTAGAGGCAGAAACTTATAGAGTCGCGGTGACACCCCCATACGGCGCGGAGGATACTCCTAGCTTGCTTGCGGCCCTGGACTGAGACTCCTTCTACCCAGCACCCACGGTGGGCTGTTAGCTATATACTGTAACCTATAGCAACAGAAATGAACATGTGGAAACTGCGGTCGACACCAATGTATAGACGGTAGAAGATGAGCTGGCTTACTGAGTTGGTAAGGGCGCCTTGTGGGAATTACTACTCGAAGTTCTGTGGCCGTTACGCATGCTCCCCATAATGCTGCTATCTTGCGTCAAGCCTTAGAAGAGACCTAGAGGTCCATTTCACCAAATACAACTCCCGAGAGAGGCCTGCCAAAGATGTCCTATGCCGGGGACCGATAGCCAGAAAGCTAGTAAAAAGGACAACAAAAGAAAGTCTTATGCCCATGGCTCTCTTTATACCCGAATATCATAACCGTAGCTGGGAGAAGAAGGGGGGATCTCAACCCAAGCCTTTCTCCTTCCGCGCCCTGCCCCAAGTGGCAGCACACCTACTTGTTCCTGCCCAGGCTCCAGCCTACCGGAGCGAACTATATCTGTTCAGAAGCTGTATGAACACTATACGTTGCATGAAGGAGATTATATTAGTTGAAGAAAAGTCTGGACTAGAACCAGTGCGTATGCAGCGGATCCTGCACCCTAGCTGTCTTAGCTTGTAAATTCTCATGTGTTGTAGTTGACTTACATGAGTAGTCCTATTGTAACCCACAGTGAGACTCTCACCATCACCTTATCTTATAACTTTTTATGTTATCAGACAGGACATATGGACACAGGAATTTCCAGGAAAAGAAGATGTTGGGGGGCCCAGATAGTGCCTGGTGCTGCTAAAGATGTGGACACTTCCGGTCCAAGGCAAATTCAGGGGATCAGTTTCGTCCGTACCCAAAGAAATGAGTTCACAAGCATATCGCTGGGAAGATACAGCCTGATCTGATCATACCGAGACCCAGGAAGCAAGAAGAATGGGAGTCTGGCAACCCAAGAGTGTTGTGACACGAGAATCGTAAGCCGACGGCAAAACGCACTCAAATGTATGCCACTGGGCAGGGCTGAAGGTGCAGGAAGCAAACGGCAGGCCCCCGTCTTAGCGCATAGGGAAGCAGAATGTACGTGGTTGGGGAGGAAAACCTGGTGTTTCTCAGGCGTATAGGGGAAGTCAAGTACGTAGGGCGGACTGTGCCACGATCACAGGGGAAGAAGTTTGGTGTACTTTTAGCCGAACCAAGTCCAGGTCTGGGTGTACAGAGATATGCTAGACAGGAATTAAGCCGCTAAGATTACGTCTCACCAAGAGGGAGTTAACAAATTGTATCTAGAAAAGCATGTGACTCGAGTGTTGTTACAGTGGCTTCCATTTTCGAATGTGGTGTGATGTAGCACCTTTATCTTTACATTGAGATTGTTGGACGTTTGCTGAGTGGTTACTAGATAGAGAACAGTATTCTATGGACCTTAGCTGATAGTTCTCTTGATCAACTGATGATGGCCAACTTTTGGTTCTGTTGGTTACTTGATTATTATTAAGAATTCGACAGTGTATAACCAAGTTATGTGGTCGACAGTTCAGTTGATTGATCACATATCCATTTCCAACATTAAAGTGTACTTAAACTGTATATGGACAGGGACTCTCCAAAATTTTAAAGTCAGAGGACAGCTAGAAGGCTCTTGTATTAGATAATAAATTGGAGCTGGCGAAATTATATGAAGCCAAAACTAGTCAATATCCACCAGCCTTAAATCAACTAAATAATACACTCGTGCTAACTGCTGTACTTAAGTTAGCATTGTTTTTTAAGAACAACTGGAAAGCATTCCTCCGTGCAAATGAATGACACCCACAGGTCGATTCTCAGCACAACCTCGCATGGTTGTTATCATTGTGGTGGTACTTTCCCACTTCATCTGACACAAGTGGTTTCGCTCGCTCTTCCCGTGTAAGTCCCAAACCTGGTAGTTTAGTCTACAGGGGCGCCTTAGTCCTTGTATCGGTGCCACTCCCTTACTCCTTCTGACGCTCAACGCGTGCCGTATGGTATGCTATAGCGACTTAGTCTGACCGTAGCACTAACAAATAACCTCAATGATGCAGCACAAATACTCATACAACATAAAATACAAATAATCACAATACTTGGGACTCAAGTGAGTTAAGAGCATACTTGGACGTGCTTTGTTGCATTGGGTTCGATTCCCGCAGCACCCCACTGGTGCTCTAAGACACTATCGTTAAGTGGCCAAAGGGGTGTGATTGATGGTGCACTAGCCTGTCTTACCTCCAGCAGTCCGATATGATGGTCATGAGCGCAGCGACGTGGATCTTGCTGTGAGTTCAAAGGCCAGTTCTGACGGTCTACAGAGCTAGTTACCTATGGCCAGCTTGGGACCCTGTACTCTATTTTCTTACCAAAAAAAAAAAAAAGATAATAAGAAATGAAATTGAAAATGACTTTAAGATAAAAATAAATTCTTAGTTTGGGTTAAGACTGGGTGTAGTGCGGTGACAGCACCTTTATCCCAAGCATTCGGAGGCAAGTAGTTCTTTTTCTAATTGGTGAGTTCAAGGCTCCAGTCCTTGGGTCGTACAGAAGCGGAATTCCAGGATATTCTGGGGGTTACAGGGAGACCCCTGTCTCCAAAAAGACCCAAAACATAACAACAATATATTAAGATTCTTTTATATAGGTATTTAACAATATGTTTATGTTATTATTAGTAGTGTTTTTCACCACATGCTCAAAGTGGTATGTTTTATTTGTTAATCAATTCTTCTATTAGGCATGACTTTATATTGAATGTTCAACTGGATTGAAAAATTCCTGCAACCAGCACCATAGCATTTAACAAGGCACATCCTTTTCGCAAGGTGGTCTACAAGTGATTTTGTTTCTAGGAAAATCTAGATTTTTTTACGATTGCAGGTGGGGCTAGAGTGCCGTCTTCTTGAATGTGGTAGGTCACAATCACTTAAGTAGGTTTATATATATAATAATTTAGAGAGGACCCCACCGCAGCCTATCCCCCCCCCCCCCCCCGTCCATTCCTATATATACTCTCTTGGCCGAGGGGTCCATGGGTTTCCATGAGCGATGACCTAGCTGAGCAGCTTGAGTGCGACCCCACAACGCCTCTGCGCATCCTTCTCTCTTTTATCACTAGTGGTTGTTCAATTGAGTGTCCCCCTATCAGGAGCTCTAGGTATTCAGAGCTTCTCTCCAGATTGGTGGTCTTGTCCTGGATAGCTTTTAGAGAGTGATTACACTACCTTTGACTCACCCTGGGTTCGTAGGGAGCCTCAATTGGAATTTGCTCCATTGGATTGGCCATGTGTCCACATATCTGTGGAGTAGTATAATGTCGTATGCTCTCTGCAAGCATATTAAAGTGCAGTGTTTAAGAACGGCAGACCCTGGGCATGTGAGCCGATGGAAGAAGAGGGTGACAAGCACGATCGCAAGCTAGTTGGATAGCGAGTAATCTTCCCTGCCCAACGTGGATCGCCTGTGCTTTCTCCTCACAATACCTTTGATGCCTCATAAGTTTTCGCGTGATAGACCTCAGTTCTGCTGAGCGTCACAAAGAATGGCCTCCTAATGTACAATTGGTGCATATTCAACTGTGACCCACGAGATGTACATGCCCTGAATAAGCCTTCTCCTCCTCCATAGTTTTTGGTGACTGGTCTCACAGAATCGGTAGTTAGTCAATATCACAGCAAAATTGCTATGAAGAACAACACTCATGCGCTGATCAGAATATTGGTGAACCAGAGGAGTTCTGCAGTTATTGCGCTACATGTAGCCAGACTGGCCTCAGACCTTTAGGTGTTTGACTGTGGGCAGAGGATTGGTTATGATGGACATAGTACGATGTCCTGGATAAGTTATACCTCTCACTGAGGTATACTCAGCATCATTTTGTTCGGACTTTATGTTTCTTCAGTTATAAGATCATTGCTTGTGAGAGACGTTGGAGGCTCTAGCTTATCTTGCTTGTGAGAGCGCCAGGATGATGCGTTTAGTAGCGCGATTGATAGTGAAACTCTCACGGCCTCGGCTTTGTTGTTATAGTGCCCTTTTCTACAAGGGGCAAGCAAGAGCTATCATCAGGCATCTGTTGTGTAATCTGCCTGGCGTGTCTGGTCAGCGTGGGTTGGAGAATCAGCTAGTACCAGTTTGAGAATCCCTGCACCCAGAACCTGTAAGCTGTGAAAGAAGCTTTTGGTTTGGTCTGGAGGTGAGACGGTGCGAGGCCACATTATGGTACTATATGCGCTGGGTTAGTCTGGGCTGAAAGAAAATCTAGAACATAGATAAATAAGTAGAACAAATAGAGCACCACGCATCCAACCTGAGTTAAAATCTTTCTGCGGGAGTGATATGAATCTTTCCAAGGTCAGCATCACAGACGACTGTGACTCCTAGAAAGCGCGCCTGAGGCCTCACCATCTCCGAGCCCCAGTAATAGCACCTCGGGAATGTGCCGCGACGAAAAATAAACTCAACCCCAGATAATGAAAAACTGAGCTTAACCGGTCGTAAGAGAACGTTACATATCTCAGTGGTTGCCCAGGAGCAGTCCCGGGGTGTTGAAATTTGCAGGGACTCCGTGGTCAACAGAACGAGCCAGATCCCCGAGGCTTCTCGGCCCACCTGGAAGGGAGGGTCATGGACCTGTAACGACACATTGAGTGGGAAGTTGCCACTCGGTGCCTGTGAAGGATATCTCGTGCCAAAGGATTTAGACATGTGGTCATGGATGAGTTGAAGCCTGAGGCCTTGGCACGTCGCCACCGATGAGGTCCAGAATGGAAGACCAGGCTTGCGCAACCAGTGGAGAAAACCCAGAGATCANAAAAAAAAAGAAAGCAGCATTACAAAATGAGGATGAACCTAGCCAGAACTGTGGTGGCGCATGCCTTTAATTTCAGCATCCGGGAGGCAGAGGCAGGTGGATCTCTGTAAGTTCAAGGCTGGCCTAGTCTACAGCTAGAGGGGACTAAAAGGAGACCCTGTCTCAGAAAAGACCAAAAGACCAAAAAAGAAAAGAAAAGAAAAAGATAAAACCTTGGCACTTTTCCAATTTGTGTGTGTCTCCCCTACTGTGGGTCACCTACATCCCTCTGCACTAGGCAGAGTAAACACTCAAGGAGTGTCCATATCAATCCCAGTGATGCCTACCTTATACCATTACTCTCAGAGCTGAAGTCCCAAAGAGTAACCAAGGCAATTTACTCTCACCTTTAACAGTCTGCTCTTCTAGAGCTCCAAGCAGTACGTACAGTCATCTCAGTCTATGAAACTTTTTCCAGGAGCAGGAAAACCATGCAGGATAGACATTTCCTTGAGTTAACCTCATCTCCATGATGCCAAGTGCATGGGATCCATAGAGCATGAGTAATATTATCCTGAAAACCAGCTGTCCCCTCAAGCAGTCATCTTTTGGACCACCTTACAGAACAGAACTGGCACAGTGTTCAACAAAACAATGCCTTGACCTTAACTCCTTAGTGATGCATGCCTCCTGAGCCTGCCCTCATGTCTGCTAGTATTTATACCTAAAGGTGGTGTCAGTACTCAGAAGAGGAGGGTGTGGTCCCTGACTCCATTATCAGTTTCTGTTTCCCACATATACTCACATTTACCCACATTCATTTTTCTTCTGTGATGAGTGGCTAAGACTAAAATTTTGGGAACACTAGAAATGTACCTTCAAAACTAGAGTTAAAAGGCCAGAGACATTTCAGAATTACACTAATAGAAAAATAAGAAAGCATATTTTATCAGGATTTTAGAGGTTAGTGTACAAATACTGGGTTGTGTCACGGCACATTCATGCACACATGTCAGTATTCTTTTCATTTGTATGGGTCAGTCTCTCCTTCCCTCCTCTTACTGCTGCCACTGCTCTGCATAAAGGATGTGCCTGATCTAACACTTGGACTGGGAAGTTAGGCAGGCAGTGTTCAGTAAAGGACTAGAGCATGAAAGGCAGTAGGAATAGATGGAAAGACATGAGATATGGACCAGTAAATATTAATACAGTTGTTGCAGTCATTCACCACCTCCACGGTAAATAGCAGAGGAACGTAGCGTCGAGAGAGGAAAAGGGTTGACAATGGCACAGTTTGCACACTCGCTACCTATACTGAAATGTTTGTAACCGTCTACATCTTTTCACAATTCAGCTATTAATGTTTTGATGAGAGCTTCATTTTCATATTTGCAATGCTGGCTGGTCTCCCTAAACCTGTGAATGATGGCTATGAGATTCAGATGCAAATGTAGAATTGGACCAATTAATTGAAAGGAATGTCTATCAAACAATAAAATGGAACCTGGCCTGAACAACATCATGAATCCATCCCAAATATGTTTTGAATTAACCTATAGCTATTTTTCGATGTAATTTTGATATACTGTGTCGGAATATCATTATTCTATATATATATTATATATAATATATTACCTATTATTCATCTACATTAAAGGGACCCACAAACAAAACAGGACTTGTTAAAGAACCTGACCTGAAACAGCTTAACTTCTTAATCCGCACCAGATGTTCAATTCTGTCCTCAGAGAAATTTACTTCAAAGAAATGATGAGAGATCAAAAGATGCAAGATCTGTAGGGCAGAATGCATGAGCTCTGGGGAAGCGGGGGGCATGGAAGGGAATAGATTAGGAAAAGTTGTATGAAATGCACAAAAGTTCAAGAATTTTTTTAAAGCATCACACACAGCGTGTCCTCTCAAAGGAAAGATGAAGACACTTACTGCTGTTTCTTTCTAGTCAAACAGAAGGCCTGAACCTCATTTCCATCTGACTCCCATAAATCTAAGTTGTACCCAGAGACCTCTGTGTTTGTATAGGAGTGGCTTTCACTTGCTCTTACAAATGTATGAAATAAAGAACATATAGAGAAAAAAATAATAAAAAATAAAATAAAATAATAAAAAATAAAAACCTAAAAGAAATGATGTATGTCTAAAATCATGGGAATCACCAAAGCTAAGCCAAGAAGAAATCAACAGTGTAAACAGACCCATAACATATGAGGAAATTGGAAGAGTAATATAATAACTCCTAATTTAAAAAAGATGAGGCCCAGATTGATTTACAGGAAAATTTTACTAGACATTTTAAAGAAGATCTACAACCAATACTTCTTAAATTATTCAAGAATATATAAATAAATGGATAATTCCCAAATTCCTTCTTTTTAGACATCATCATTCTAATATCAAAACCAGGCAAAGAAATAGCCACAAAAAGAAAACTGGAGAGCCATATCCTTAATGAACTTAGATAAAAAAGTTTTCAAAAATAACCCCTGAAGAAGGAGATTGAAGATGACATCAAAAGATGGAAAGACCTTCCCTACTCCTGGATTGGAAAAATATATACTAAAAACGTTCATTCTACCCAAATTAACATACAGTTTCAATGAAATCCCAATTAAAATCCCCATGAGTTTCTTCACAAACTTGGAAAAAAAATCCATAAATTCATATGGAAAAACAAAAGACTCCAAATAGCTAAAACAACCCTAAGCGAGAAGTGCAATACAGGTGGGATTAATTTACCAGACTTCAAACTGTGTTATAGGGTTATACTCATAAAGACAGCCTGGTACTGGCACAAAAACAGACCTGTTGATAAATGGAACAAAATCGAAGTTCCAAACTTGAGCTCATACAATTTCAGGTACCTCATATCAATGGAAAAAAGAAAGATAGCATCTTCAGCAAATGGTGCTGGCAAAACTGTATCACCATTTGTAGAAGAACAAAATTAACCCCCTTTCTCTCATCCTGTACAAAAATCAATTCCAAGTGGATCAAAGACCTCAACCTGAAACCTGAAACTCTGAAGGTGGTAGAAGAAAATGTTGGCAGCAACCTACAAGACACAGATGTAGGAAAAGACTTTCTAAATATAACAGCAGCCACACAAGGAATAAGATCAATAAGTGACAAGTGGGACCTCATCAAACTCAAAACCTTCTGTACAATGAAAGAAATCAAGGAAGTGAAAAGAAAACCCACAGAGTGGGAGGAATCCTTCACCAGCGATACATCTGACAGAGAATTAACATCTAGAATATGTAAAATACTCAAAAAAAAAAAAACAAAGAAGTAAGAAAACAAATGACCTACTCAAAAGATGGAGTAAAGAGCTGAACAAAGACTTCACCAGTGAAGAAGTAAAGATGGCTGAGAAACATTTAAAAAGTGTTCAACATCATTAATAATTAAGGAAATGCAAATTAAAAGTTGCTAAGATATCATCTTACTCCAATAATACTGGCTAAGATCAAGAAAACAAAAGACATCAAATGCTGGAGAGGTTGTGGGGAAAAGGGAACACTCATCCAGTGCTGGTGGGAATGTAAATTCATGGAAAGCAATGTGGATAACCCTTAAAAGACTGAAAATGAGCCTATAACTTGATCCAGTCATACCACTCCTGGGTATATACCCACAAGACTCCTACCACAAGGATACATGCATATCTATGTTTATTGCAGCTCTCTTCACAATAGCAAAGAGCTGGAACCGACCCAAATGCCCCTCAACTGAGGAGTGGATAACAAAAATGTGGTACATCTATACAATGGAGTTCTATACAGTGGTAAAGAAAGATTTCATCATGAACTTTGCAGGTAAATGGATGGAACCCATAGCCATTATACTAAGTGAAGTAACACAGTCCCAAGAAAACAAACAGGGAACGGTTTCCCTCATTTGTGGATACTGGTACCAAATCCCCAATTGAAAGGCAAGCAGAGCATGTTATTTTTATTTCTATCTGAAAGCATCTGATGTTATAATGTGAATCTCTTAACAGGCTCTAGAATTAACTTACCACTTATTTTCAGACATTGTAATTGCCATATATGGGTGGAAGGTATGTATCCATATAATAGAGTAATATAAAATCAAAAGGAAAATGTGAATTCCAAACATATTTTGGAATTAACATACAGTTTATTTTCAGAGGTAATAATTTTGATATATATGTGATGTTTATATAGACATATTTTGGAGCAATACAAATGGTAGCGAACAACAACATAAGGACTGGGTCAAAGAACTGACTGAAAAAGTTAAATTCTGCCCAAAACAATAAATCTATTATGCAGAGAAAATCTTTGAAAAGACTGAGAAAAAGATGCAAGACATGTATGGCCAAATGCATGAACTGGGTTTCACTGGGGGGCAGGGAAAGGGGAACATGTCTAAATTGGACTGAAAAATGATGTATGAAATACACAAAACATCAATATAATTATTTTACTAAAAGTACTTCCAAACTCCATACAGGCACACATCAAATAGATCATCCATCATGATCCAGTCAGCTTTATTCTAGATACGTAGGGATGGTTCAGTATACATAATTCAATAAATGTCATTAATCATATAAATGGACTCAAAGACAAAAACACATTGTCATCTCAATAGATGCAGAAAAGGCTCTTGATAATATTCTACATGCATTTATGTTAAATGTCCTAGAAGGAACTGGCCTGGAGTGAACATATGTCAACATAATTAAAGCTATATGCAACAAACACACAGCCAACATTATTCTAAATGGGGAAAAACCAGATGCAAGGCATTAAATATACCTACAATGAAAATTTTAAATCTTTAAAGAAAAGATTGAGGAAGAAGCCAGAAGATGGAAGGACCTCCAATGATCATGAATTAGAAGAATTAATATTGTGACTATAACCACCATATCAAAAGCAAAATGTAGATTCAGTGTAATCCCAATCAAAAACCCTGTGTTATTCTTCATGGAATTAGGAAAAACCCTCAAATTCATATAGAATCGCAAAAGACCCCAGATTGCCAAAGCTACCCTGAGCACAAAGAGCAATGTTGGTGAAAGGGGGTAGGGTATTACTATAGCAGATTTCAAACTATATTACAGACATAGAGTCATAAAAGCAGCATGATACTGGCACAAAATAGACCCATAGATCAATGGAAAATAACTGAAGAACGAATCATGAGTCCATGCAATTTCAGCCACTTCATATTTGACAAAGGGGCCAAGATCCACCACTGGAAGAAAGCCTCTTCAGCAAATGGTGCTGGTAAAATTGGATCTCCATTGTAGAGGAATGAAACTAGACCCTTGTCTTTCACCTTGCACAAATGTCAACTCCAAATGGATCAAAGACCTCAATGTGAAACCTGAAACTCTGAAAATGTTAGAAGAAAGCATTGGCAGCAACCTACAAGATATGGATGTAGGAAAGGATTTTCTAAATCAGGTATTAGTTGCACAGGAATTAAGTTCAATCACCAACAATTATACTAAAAAAACCCATTATACTAAAAATTTTCTGTACAGTAAAAGAAAAAAAAAAACAAGGAAGTGAAGAGGAAACCCACAGAGTGGGAGATAATTTTCACTAGTGACACATCTGACAGAGGTTTAACTCCAGAATATATAAAGAACTCAAAACCAAGCAATCATGAAAACAATTAAAAGATGGGCTAAGGATCAGAACAAAGAGCTCTCAAAAGATATAAAGATGGTTAAGAAACACCTTTAAAAGTGTTCAACTTTGTTAGTAATTAGGGAAATGCAAATTGATAACACTTTAAGATTTCACCTTATCTCACCCAGACTAGCTAATATCAAGAGAAGACATGTTATCAAACTCTGAGGAGGATATGGGGAAAGGGCAACACTCATTCCCTGCTGATGGCATTGCAAGCTCCTGCAACCCCTATGGAAAGCAGCACACAGAACTCTTAAATAATTAAAATAAACCTACCCAGCTCATGGGTCCCACCATCCAGCGGGGGGGGCTTGTATGTTCAATCAAGTTAATCAAATGATTGTCCAGTCTATACTGTTGTAATTTCACCATTCACCCCAATCGCAGCCCTTACATTCTACCGTGCCCCCTCTTCCGCAGATTGTTCCCTAGGCTTAGAAAAGGGGCACAGGTGGATGAGAAGCAAAACAGTCTACTTTCTCTGGAGCTATTGTCTTGGTCTCTAGTCAACTCTGGCTGTTTTCTTTCATGGGCTGCCAGCTTGTCTAGGCATAACCTTTCGATCCTACTAATGAAGCACAAGCAATTAGATATATAGGTATTTAAACAGTACTAATTGTTATGGTAAGTTACTTTGGTATAGACACAGATGTTTGGATGGTATGTTAATCCATGAATTACATTTTCTTCTGTTAAGTATGACAGGGTCTTCATGTGGTTTATAACATCTCCTAACCATTAGAGGATGTAAGCTTGTGGCATCAGCCGTGGGTTATTCCTCCAAGGAGAGAGATAATAGCCAATTAGATTTGGGATATACAGACATATGGCTGCCACTGCTGCACAGTATTTCCAGGCAGATGAGGTGTAGCTGGTGCTGATGGAGGAGTCTTGTTTGAATCAAGGAGAACTATATTTTGCTTTATTTTGGTTAGTGGCCTTTGTAACACTCTCTGGCATTCCCGAGACCATCTGTATACTTGCAAAGTCGGTCTCCATACATCTTTCCCAGTTTAATCAGGTCTTCAACAGCAGGGCTCTATCACCTCTCTTCCTGCAGATATCCCAGTTTGGAGGCAAGGAGCCTTTACCTTTTGTGGGGGCGGACCCCCTGGCCAACATCTCCTTGTTAGAATAATCCATTGTTGATGTCAGGAGCTTCTGTATTAATATATTTTGCTTAAGTGTGGGTTTGGGCATGACTGCTCGCCAAATTGGTTTTTTTTTTTTTTTTTTTTTTTTACAGATTATCACTTTTGTTAAAAAAATGAAAACAAAAACAAAAAACAAAAAAAACAGAGAAAGATGCAGAAAAGTTTATGGCAGAATGCATGATCTGGATTGGGTAGGGGTGGGGTTGGGTGGGGGGAAGGAAGGGGATATATGCCTGAACTGAATTGAAAAATGATGTATGAATTACATAAAGCATCAATAAAAATTAAAAATAAAAAAAATAAACTATTTACAAAATTTGATGCTGGATATACCACTCTTGGGATATAACCCAAAGGACTAATCATACTGTAAAATACCTGTACACCCATGTTTACTGTTGCACTACTCACAATTTGCAAGAAAATTGAACCAGACTGTGCTAACAGAAGAATAGTTAATGAATACAAAATGGAGTTTTACTCAGCAGTAAAGAAAAAAAAAGAAGATGAATTCATGAAAGTTGCAGGTAATGATGGAACGAGAAACGTTTAAGCCAAGTTGGAGTAAACACAACACCCAGAGAAACAAACGATGTATATTATCCCTCATTTGTGGTTCCTAGCACTGCATCCTTATATGTATGTATCCTGATGTAACTGAAGGAAGCAGAAAAATGGAAAAGAACTAGGGAGGTAAAGAGAAAGAAGGACCCAGAAAGAGTAGATCAGTAGGAGAGAGGTGTTAAGGGATGAATGGATAAAATCGGGATATTTAAATGGGGGAGGCAATGATTATGCAAGGAATTTTGGGGATAAAGAGGAAAACAGGAATTCAAGAGAGATTGGACCAAGGAACTGGTATTACTGAGGAAGAAATGGGGAATGTTGAGACACTTTAGATGGAGAAGGCATGGAGTGAAGGCTAGACAGGAGAGAAGAAGCAGAGTGATCATAATGGCATAGCTAGTGTAAAAGTAGGGAATCAATACCTTAACTTGGCAACTCACATACAATATCTCTATATTTGTCCATATGTGTAGCTGAAGACTACATAAGAAGAAACAGTGAAAGACAGGAAAATAACCACATGAAAGTAGAAACATGCATCAAATGATGACTGATTTTTATCTTCAGGTGGAGACAATGTCTAAAAACAAATCATTAACCTCTCAGAAAACTTGAACCTTCTGCTTCATGTTTAGATTGCTGTTCTTCAAACAGCAATCTAAAAATCTTAAAATTGTTCATGGTTTCAAGCTTTTCTTGAACAAATTCCTCTATCTCATTTTGTTCTAACTGTTGATCACTATTGTTATCATTCTTCCTTGATTACTTCTGAACATATTTTTTACTCATTCCTGGATTCAGAATTTCAATATTTTCTGCTTACTCTTCTGTTCAACCACACTACTCTGTCTTTGCCAAAAGTACAAGCTTACAAAGATTAGATGAGGGAAATAATGGGGAATTAACTGGATCACAGTCCTAAAGAACTGCTTTTCAGTCAGAGAAGTTAAAATATAAAATTTAATAAGTATCTTGTATCTGAAGACTTCAATATGACTAGCAAATCCAGATTCTCATTGGGACAATATTCTTAGCTTATAGGTGACTGCCCTTCCTGTCCTCATAAGGCAGAAGGGGACAGACATAGAGGACTCTGTGATATCTTTCTTTTTTTTTTTTCTCTGTAACCAATGTTGTTTAATATACACATATTTACTTTTACTAAGTCCTAAAACACCATGTATCCTGTAGAGAGTGTCTAGGCAAAACTGGGTGCTTGTTGAACTCACATCAATTAAATATGCATTAATCGAATATACCCCCCGTGTCCCTCTCCCACCCCTCCCCCCTTCCCAATTCACCATTTCAGTCCGTTTTCTGATGCAGTCTTTCTGTTGTTGTTCTTTTATTATGCATCCCTCTCCACGAGAAATATTTATATCTGGGTTATTGGTACTAGCATCCACCTATGAGGTACACCATTTGTCGTTTTTTTTTTTTTTCTGGGACTGTGTTACTTCACTTAACATAATGATTTCTAGCTCCATCCATTTACCTGCAAAGTTCATGATGTTGTCCCTCTTTACCGCTGCATAGAACTGGAACACTAATCTCATCAAGAAAGTGCGAACTTAAGACCTCATGGGAGCCCAATTTTTCTCAGCCTTCACCTCTAAATGTCATCAAATTTGGGGTTACAGTCTCATTGTGTTAATTTGGAAAAATGAGGCTGTGATTTGGTCCATAACTTTCACCCTGGTACCCCCAATTCATTTTCATATTACCATCATTACTTCTATTATTCTTGTGTCTTAACTTTTTTGAGAATAAACTGTAATGTCCAAAAATCATATAAATATCATATAAATCACACATGGATAAGAGTTAAGAAGTGATTTATCTTGAAGCAAAATTTTCTGCTTTCTATGAAAGGAAAGTTACTTGAGCCTAAAATAATTATAAAAGAGCACAGGATAGATCTTCTCCTTCCAAATAGGGATATATTAAATGGGAAGGAGTAAAGAAGTGGCAGTTTCCAAGAAATCTCAAACATTCAAAGCAAAATGCATTAGAACTTGACAATCAAGATCAATCCTCTTGGTTCCATACCCTCACACCCAGTCTGGCTGTGTTGGCAGAGCCAATCATGATAGAAGATTTTGATGTAGCAAAACTGATGCAGTGTCCTTGTTTATACATGAATCTCCTTCAGGTTTTTCATCCTTCAACAATAGTACATACATGTGGCAACATGCTCTGTCCCCATCCCGTCAAGTCTATGAAGCCTGACAGTACTCATTCTCTTTGTACTAGTTCTGTCCCCATTCATTTAAACTGGAAGTTTCAGCTTATGGAATTTCATGAACACTTTATCAAACGACATTCTACTATATGCTTTCTTCTGAATATGTTTGCTAAGTTTCTAGACAGTGGAAATGAGAATTTTCCAAGTCTTTAAGTTATAGTCCCTTATACTTTAACAAATTATTTTTATCTATGTATGTATATGTGCATGTGCCATGATATGTATATATTCATGTGGGTGCATACACATCTTTGTGCAGGCACATGTACATATGTGTGCACCTGGAGACCCGAGATAGATGTCTGATGTTTTTCTCAATCGTTCTTCATCATATTTTTTGAGATTGGTTTTCTCACTGAACCCGGAGAGCTCATCAGTTTGGTCAGGTGGGTGATCAGCAAGCTCCAGACATCTGCCTCTACCCCCCTTCCCAACACTAAGCCACCACGCCCAGCTATTTCATAGGGGCTGGAGGTTCCAACTCAGGAACTGATGCTTGTAGAGCAAGCAATTTACAAATTAAACCATCTCCAGAGCCCCTAAATAATTTTTCAAAATCCTTCTCTCTCTTTTCCTATGTACCTATAATCAGAAAAAACTAAGATGTTCATTTAGAATTTTCCTCAGCTAAATTTCAGTTTCCATTTCTCATGAGTTCTGTCTTTCAAAACCTTATATGAACTATGTCTTAGTGTTTGGCCACTTTTTAGTTCCTCCATATTCATATGTTTAGTATGTACCACTAACTTCTATCTAGTACCCATTAATTAGCTGCAAAGCTTTGTTTGCTGCAGAGCAACTCATGTCTGGCTAACTATTCATTAAGGCTCTTCAGAAAAACAATGCCAATATCATAGATAAATAGATGATGATAGATGATAGACACGTAGGTAAATAGATGATAGATAGATAGATAGATAGATAGATAGATAGATAGATGATAGATAATATATGACAGATTCACAAATCTGTCTATCTAAAGATTGATTTACTGGGGCTAGAGAGATGGCTCAGCAGTTAACAACAGTGGCCATTCTTGCAGAGGACCCAGGTTCACTTCCCAGTGCCCATATGGTGGCTAATAACTGTCTTTAACTCCAGTTCCAGGGGAATCTGACCCCCTCTTCTGACATTTGTGGGCATTGCATTTCATGGGTGCACTCACAGACATGCACGCAATATACTCATACACATAAAATATAAATTGGTTTTTAAAAATTAAAAAATAATTATTGATTTACTATAATAAATTATCTCATATTATTTGGGAGGTTGAAATGTCCAATGATTAGCAAATTAGATGCTCAAGAAAGCTCATTTTTAGTTCTCTTAGTTCTGAAGCCAGGAAGGCTAATGTGCTCAACAGTAAACAGAAGAAACTTTCCCTCATTCAGCAGGTTTTTTTACCCATTTCTTTCACTGATTTAATGAGACCCTGCACATTAGGAAGGACACTTCACTCTTCTTAACCTCCCTATTCAAAGACTAATCTTACTCAGAAACAACTACAGATACCAATCCAAAATAATGCTGACACAATTTCTGGTCACCCTGTGGGCCAGTCAGATTGACATGAGTTGTCACCTTCTTGATTGCCAAGTATTCCCGAGGAGCCTGCAGTCATTTCATGGATTGGAAGGTCATAGTTCTTAATGATGAAAACGAATGAGGAACTAGAAAGCATGAATAGCAAGTACTCTCCCCAGTTCATTTGAACTCAAAGCAATCTTCCATCAACTTTATAATAGTAGCCATGTGCTTTAAGTCTTACCTTTTTTATCTGCTGCCATTCATAGCTTTGCTTTCTTGTCCCAATGTCTTGATCAAAACCTGCCCAATAGTTAGAAAAGCATTTCTGCTGTTTCTAAGCTACTCAACTTGTGATAGCTTGTTATAGTAGTCCCAATAAAGCAAATTATTTGGCACCTGCAACACTGGTTGAAGAGCATTGTAGTGATACAACATATAGCTATTGCATTTTGAAATATTATGTGTAACAGGCAAAATGCCAAATATAATGCACTGATTTTATTTCACAAGAATTTTTTTAACATTTCACACTACCTGCTACCACTCCCAGCACTCTCCTTCTGCAGTACTTTAACATCTGGAAGGCTCTCCCATAGTAGCACTGCAGTTGAACCATTATTTTCAGCATCTCGTTCTGTTTTGAGTGAAACAAAATTCTGTTTTAGCAAGTTACTGAGAACTAACCAGACAAAAGTTGCTGGATAGATTCAAGCCAAGTAAACTCAAAAGATGTGATACATACACTTGAAATTAAAATTTACTGATATATAATAAAAATATTTCAACTACATTTAATGGCTAGCCCATTTTCTCCCTTTGAAAAGGCAACTTGGAAAGTGAAATTAAAATATGAAGCTTATTTGATGAGTTTAACATCAAAACAGCAAGAATCAGACAACCCCACAGTGACTTTGACAAAGATAATTAGGGGCTTTCTCTTCTGTGGCAGTGACATAGCCTCCTTACAGGGCCACAGGGGTGCATTGGAGGGAGAGTAGTTCCCAAGAAGAGCAATAGGGCACAATGAACGAGCCATTCTCCGGAATTTTTTTCATATGGCATAATATACCTGTTCTTTTGTTCACTTATTTAAAGCTAATGCTATAGGTTATAATGCAGAATTTGAAGTCAATTTAATTAAGTCTAATGTTACAGTAAATTCACTTTTCCAAAGTTGAAATGTCACTATAAATGGGGGGGACAGAATATTTTAAAAAATAATGATGAAAATCATGGCCAAACCAAAGTCTTCAGATCCCTTTAGTCTTACAAATATGATTATGATTCGGTTTGTCATGCGAAAATTTTCTCAACTAACTGGCTAATTTTAACTTATACTTTCTAACAATACTTTATTCTTGATTAAATAGTAAAAGAAATCAGATGATTTAAAAATAGATGAACAGAACTCTACTTATACAACAGGGAATAACTATTCGCTAAGGTTTGAAGATAAAGCTTAACTATGAATCCATCTGGAATCTTCCCCAGAGATGTAATGAAGATGAAGTAATTTACGGAGAGTGAGGTTTCCATGTAAGAATGGTTCCTGTGTTGCAATGACATATAATAGACAATGTAAAAGATTTAATTTTATTAAATAATTGAAACTCCTGGACAAAACACAAAGATTATCAGGCCTATAAGACACAATATATTTTCTTTGAACCATTACTTTTTATGTTAACAAATCAGTATAATGAATAGAAAAATGTACACTTATTATTATTAAGAGATGTTTTCTCCATATTTAGTATACAGTAAGAAATTTCATTTGTCTAGTGATATGACATAGAAAGAAGTTTCTTTAGGATCTATAACCTTTCCAGTCATATGTATTTGACTGTATTTAGAGTGCCACCCATGGATTCCCTACCATCAAGAGGGCTTTAAGTCCTTTTAGATAGCTGTTGGTTACCCCCTAGATAAAAGTGCCACTAGTGCAGAGTAGATAGTTTGTTGTGCCAGTCATTATGGTTATTGGGCTTTATAGCTGGATTGGGCCACTGATTGATTTTCTCCCTGGCAACTTGCACAGTATCCTGTAGAACCATGAGAGCTTCAAGAAGAAGCTTCTAGATCAGTTCAATTTCCAGACCTAGAGAAGGGTGATACCACAACTTTAAAGGAAAAGATTGTGTTTAGGATTCAGGTAGCATTTTATTCAGTGTTCCAGTCCATACCAGAAACTCGAATTGCATATATTACTGTGGGAATCCTCTGAAGAAGTCTGAGTAGGATATAAGGACAATTGTGTTCAAAGCAAAAATTTTAAAAAGGATATTCCTTCTTTTTTAAGACATCAGACTTAGCAACCCACCTAAAGGATAAGTATTCAAGAGTGGCTCTGATGAAAGCCAAGATTTCAGAGTGAATAGTTTCGGTTGCAGCAGCTCAGAAAGCCAAGATTTCAGAGTGAATAGTTTCGGTTGCAGCAGCTCAGAATATAGCTGTGAATGCTTACAGATCTCTGGAGTGTGTCTTCTCCTCTCTCCAATGTTGCATATGCAGGCTGTGCACAGTGGGGATTAGAACCAGAAAAGAGTTCTAGTCTGAGAGCTGGTCTATGTCACTTTCAGCAGTTTGCCATTTTCCAGATTTAGTGAGCATAGTTGATAGAAGACATATCATTTATGTCCATAAAGGGTCAAACTTGATGGAACAGATTGTTTTTCAATTATTTCTCAGGATTGCCTCACCTTCTTCAGCAGTCACCCAAGTCATGGCCAACACTTTTAGGTGTTTTTGGCTTGGATTTTCAATGGAGAGTTCAACACAATGCATTTATATAGACAGCAAAAGGCACAGCTAAGAGCAGCTTCCCTACTCTTCAGTAGCTTCCCCTGCAGATCATTGGCCTTTTGATCTTAGTGTTCAAAACTATCAAAATAGGGGCTGGAGAGATGGCTCAGGGACTAAGAGCACTGGCTGCTCTTTCAGAGGACCCAGGTTCCATTTCCAGCACCCACATGGAAGCTAACAATCATCCATAGCTCCAGTTTCAGGGAAATCCAATATTCTCCTTTGATAACCATGGGCATTGCATGACCCAGATGCACTTATACCCATGCAGGCAGTACACTCACACACATAGAATAAAAACAATAAATAAAATACTTACAAACACCATAGAAATAATTGTCTCTAGTATGAAAAACAGAATAAATAAATGATAAGGCCTATATAGTGTGATTAAACGGAAAATTGGCATTCTGTTAGCATGTGTCCAGCTGCTTAGGCACCACATCAAGAATGCATTACAGTCATAGGAATCTCACAGCTATCTTTATAGACTCTGAAGTCTTATTGGTGATCCCAGAGGTTGAATCTATGCTAGTTTGTTTTTGTGAAGGTAGGTGGAAAGCCTAACATCCTTAAGTTAAGTCAAGAATATTTCTAAAATTTAAAATTTTTTAAAATATTTATTTTGTGTATATGTGATTTACCTGCATTTATTAAGTATATCATGTATTGCACAATGGCTGTGGAAAACAGAGAGGGCCTCAGATCCCCTGAAACTGGAGTTACAGGTTATTGTGAGCTGTCATGTGTGCCCTGGGAAAAAAACTTGGGTCCTCTGAGAGAGCAGTCAGTACTCTTAACTGATGAGCCATCTCTCCACCCCTAAACTTTAGGTATCTTAAAAAAGCAAACTTTTATTGATGTATTGGCATCACTTTGTGCTTTACTCTTGTCTGAAATAATGTAATCTTTAATTAAATAGTTCCACTTGAAATTATAAAAATCTGAGTCTACAATAAGTGAAATGTTCATTAAGTGAGCATATTCCAAGAAAAGATTGACAGCTTAAACAGACCCATAATACATGAAGAAATTGAAGATGTAATAAGAAACCTCCCAACTAAAAAAAGCCCAGGCACAAACGGTTTCACAGCAGAATTCTATAAAACATTTCAAAAAGACCTCCAACCATTATTACTGAAATTGTTTAGAAGGCTACAAACAGAGGGAATTCCCCCAAATTTCTCCTATGAAGCCAGCATCACTCTGTTACCAAAACCAGGGAAAGATACAACTAAAAAGGAGAATTATAGACCCATCTCCCTAACGAACACAGATGCCAAAATTCTAAACAGGATACTGGCAAATCAAAACCACTTTAAGATATCATCTTACTCCAATAATACTGGCTAGGATCAAGGAAACAGATGATACTAAGTGCTGGAGAGGTTGTGGGGAAAGGAGAACACTCACCCACTGCTGGTGGGACTGTAAACTCATGCAGCCACTATGGAAAACAGTGTGGAGAACACTTTGAAGACTTGAAATGAACTTGCCACCCTACCCAGCCATACCACTCCTAGGCATATACCCTCAAGACTCACCCCACTGAAGAGATACATGCATGGCCATGTTTATTTCAGCCCCTCAACTGATGAGTGGATAGAGAAAATGTAGTACATCTACACAATAGACATAAAGACATATACAGGATATTTTGAATATCTGTTTTACAACTTAAGAATTTGGATGCTTTTACTTACTTAAAAAACATAAGTATTGGCGCAGTGCATGGTGGTGTGCTCCTTTAATTCCAGCACTCGGGGAGCAGAGGCAGGCAGATTTCTGTGAGTTCAAGGCTAGCCTGGTCTACAGAGCAAGCTCCAGGCAAGCTGGGACTAAAGGGGGACTATGTCTCAAAAACACCAACCCCCCAACCCCCCAAAAAACATAAGTATTTGTTTTTGTTTCAACCAAACATTCATTGGAATATTTAACACACACACACACACACACACACATATATGTATATATTATATATATATTTACCTTAGCACTGTATATATGGAAAGAGTTATCTCCAACAATTGCACCCAACCTGAGGCATGAGTTTTGTTTGTTTGTTTGTTTGTTTGTTTGTTTTTTGGTCTTTTCGAGACAGGGTCTCCCTGTAGCTCCAGCTGTCCTGGAACTCACTCTGTGAGTTCAAGACCAGGCTGGCCTTGAACTCACAGAGATCCGCCTGCCTCTGCCTCCCAAGTTCTAGTGCCACCATGCCCAGATAACTCATGAGTTTTGAACTGTGGGTCTCTATGTACAGACTCTGTAGCCCAATCACAAACTTGTAGGATAATGGCAGTATGGATTACAAAGAATTTCAATTTGAGGGGCTGGAGAGATGGCCTAGCGGTTAAGAGAGCCGACCGCTCTTACAGAGGACCCGGGTTCGATCCCCAGCACCCACATGGCGGCTGAGAACCGTCTGAAGCTCCAATTCCAGGAGAACTCCAGTTCCAGGGGAATCTGAGACCCTCTTCTGACCTCCGCGGCATTGCACGACACGGGTGCACAGACTTGCATGCAGACAGTACATTCATACACATACAGAAATAAAAAAAAAAATTAACAAAATGGTACATGATATGTATACATATAAGAAATGTTTGGGGCTGGAGAGATGACCTAGCGGTTAAGAGCGCCGACCGCTCTTACAGAGGACCGGGGTTCGATCCCCAGCACCCACATTGCGGCTGAGAACCGTCTGAAGCTCCAATTCCAGGAGAATTCCAGTTCCAGGGGAATCTGAGACCCTCTTCTGACCTCCGCGGCATTGCACGACACGGGTGCACAGACTTGCATGCAGACAGTACATTCATACACATACAGAAATAAAAAGTAATAAAAAAAAAAGAATTTCAATTTGAACACTTTCATTACAGTCCTAATATAAACATTAAAATAGTTTCTAATCTGCATAAATAACATTTCATATTTAATTTGTACTATATAGATAAAGAAAAGGAAAAATAAATAGGAGAAAGGTTTATTTCCCTCATTATATTCTTATATTTCCCTTTTTATATTGTATTTCTCTTATTATATTCACAGACAAGAAGTCACTTTTCCTTAACAGTAACACTCCTTGTCTTTAAGAACTAAAAAAATAATAAATGACATAGAGCCCTTATGCAGTGATAGGAACAAGGGGAGAAAGATATGACTGATGGATAAGATTCTTAACACTTCCAATTTCCTCTACTGTCTCCCTCTTTTTCTCTCTGAGTGCATGACTAGCTATATTTAATAATCACAGTTTGGAAAAAATGGTGGTTGTTTGCTTTTTTTATAACCTTGAGCACATGAGTCATTTAAAACTGAAAGGATATTTTGAGTCCTAAATGAATTTAGAGAATGTGGAGCTAGATGAAACTAGGTCACCTGGGAAGGTGAAGCATTGTCTGAGATCACGTTGACAATGTGTGTACATGTGTGTATATGTTCATGTGTGTATGCACATGTCTGTGTGCTCAGGCATTTGTGCACATATGAATGTTTATAGGCTAAAAATTGACATGGGATGTCTTCTTCAATCTCCACTTTAGTTTTTTCGACTCAGCAACTCCTGAGCTAGACTGGCTGACCATCTAGCTAGCTCAGGGATCTGCCCATCTCCACTTCCTGAGATTTACAGATATCTGGTACTATATGTGGCTTTTTACATGGGTTCTGATATTGAACCCAGGTTTTCACACTGCCACAGCAAACACTTTGCTGGCTGAGCTATTTCCCAGTCATCATTTTGATTTTTCCAAACTGGGAGTTGAAATAAAAAGCCTATATTCATCCATCAGGCAATAATGCTGATATACTTAGACATACCTAAAACTTCCTGCAAGAAAATGAATAACCTAGACACGGGTTTCAGTGAGCACATGTTTCTTTACAGCTGTGCATTTATAGTCTGATATTTAAAAATAAGCAAGTACAATAGATTTATCCTGAGCTACTATTCTAGTCAGTAGGACCAGCTTCTCAGCTGATAGACTCCACTCCAAAAGAATTAGCCCTGTATTTGGTGCCCATCATAACATAAGGCAGAATGATATCATAGGACTTATCTGGATCTCAGAACCCCGAGAATGGAGGCAGCAGAATCAGAAGTCCAAGGTCATCCTTGACTACGAAAAGAGGTCCAAATCAGCCTGCAACATATGAGACTCTGCTACAATAAATGAATTAATTGATTCCCTCAAAGCACACTGCCAGAACTGTTGGAAAATCCCATGCTCCACAATGGTTGATGCACTGCCTCCCTTTTGTATTGTAGAGGCTGTAAATACCTTTATCGTCACTGTAGTGTCCTTTATGGGTTTTCAGTTGTAAAACTTAATTCAAAAGCCCCATCCATTGTTCTGCTGAACTACCAACAATATACTAAGTTACAGAAAGTTACATTAGCAAAGAGATTTATTTACTAATAGCAGAGAGGGTGAGAAAAATCAAACAATGAAAGAATGGAGAAATAAGGACACAAAGGCTGAAATATTGAGCCAATAGATTCTGTTAGCTCACTTGATTCTGAGGTGGGCATTGTAACTGAAAAGCTAAATTGCAGAAAGTGACACTTAGTATTTCCTGTACTTCTTTCTTTTATGTCAAATAAAAAAGTGGACAAAAGACAGGCTCATAAGTTTTAAAAATATTTATTCTGCATTGGTCAAAATGTGACAAGTTCCTGATGTTTTTCTAAGTAGTATTTTGTCATATCTGAAATGTAATTAACAAGTGCCCATCAGACACCAGGAAATAGAGATGGAAGGCTGCTTTTATAACAATCCTTTACAAAATTCAGATATGTTTCACTTCAAATTAGTTCTTAAAAATGTCCCTGGGGCCTGAGAAGGTGGTTCAGCTCTTAACACTTGCTATTCTTCCAAAGGACCTGGATTTGATTCCTAGCACTCACAGGGCAGCTATTAATTGTCGGAAACTCCAGTTCCAGGGATCCAATACCCTCTTCTGGTCTCTGTGGGCTTTGTGTGACACCAGTGAACTTATACAGATGAAGGCAATACACTCATACACATAGTAAAAATGTCCTCAATTAACCCTCCAGTCCTCAGTGTGCAATTTTTGCACCAAATAAAATGGTGAGTGCTGTCTCACAGGTGAGTCAAGTCTCCATTCTCTCAATTTTGGACATCTCAATTGCAATGCAATAGCCAGAAGAGTAAGTAGAACCCAGGGGTAGAGGTTATATCCTTTCGAGGGTGTGGTCAGAGTGGTACTTGCACTTACCTATACTTATCAGCAGTTCTCAGTGCAGTCACTGAGCATCAACCTCTGGTTATAATTGTTAGCAAAGTAAACTCTCATCTCTCACCCCAGATCTGCAGAAGAAACACTGACTTTTAACAATCCCCAGTTGATTCCAAACTGTGGCTGACAGTTAAGACTTGCTATCATATGAAAGACAAGTGATTTTTAACACAGTCTTCAAAGAAAAGTTTTCAAACTATCATGAACAATGAGCAAATTCAGGAGTGCACTGTCAAGATTTATTCTGCAATGCAAATGTCACAGAAAGGCCATCAGAGAATAAACTGAAGAGAGAAATGTTGTGGCAGTGGAAATTACTTCAGACTACTTGGGTATGAAGGAGAAAGGGAAAAGCAGATGAAAATGAATATTGATCTTTCTCTCTTTAGGTTTAAATCCCAGACATTTTTAACCATATGTGACCCACTTAGGAGGAGACCCTAGGTATGTGTCCAGTTCCAGAATACTATTTGATTAGAGACATATTTTAGGAGTTTTTCTAGCTAAAACTTGGGAATATGTGTTTATTCTAGTTTGTGCCCTTGAAATAATTTCCCCAAGAAATAAATGGATATCCTTAGTTGAAAGGCAAGTGTAATCCATAAGGTTACAGGCCAGGCCAAGGTGGGGAAGTTTTCCTAGCTGCAGATGTGACAGGACTTTCAAACACAGACATATTCAATGTTTATAGGCAAACCACAGAATTATTAGAAGTGTTTTAAATAAATTCTCTCTCAATTACATACCTAAAATTAACTGAGGGAGAGTGTAACACTAATGTATATTTTATCTCTGAAAGGATTTATTATATAAGCTGAATGTATCAGCCTCAAATTTTATCTGGAAGTCATTAATTGAATGAAATTTACACACATGTACATATATAGATAATTAACAAACACTATAAATATAAAAATTACTAGCTACTTCAACACACAGTACTCATGTGCATATGTATTTGGGATGACCGTTAAGTGTTTGTTGCACCTTACTGTCTTGTCTGTATATATCCTAGTTTCAGAGGCATTTCTCCCTAAATACTGACATTAAGCACAGATTATTCTTTCTAGGGCTATGAAGCAAGTTTCCTGAAATTTCAGCCAAATATCAAACTAAATATTTAAATATGCAAATATACTAAGAGGTCAAATAAAACACCTTTCTAATATAGGAGAAAATAAGACAGATTATTCATAATACTGATTATGAATTTAGCGCTTTCAAAATCTATCTACCTGGTGGGCATCCATGCTGCCAGACTATCTGGAGTAAGCAGTGGCAGTTCTAAGAATTATGTAACTTTCCCAAGACAACAGAGCCAAAGCAGCCTTAGAACTCAAAGTATACATGAATGTGAATTGTGCTCTCACCTACAGGCTAAAGGTTTTAAGTATCATTGCTCTTTATTAATTGCTTATTACTTACATTGCTTTATCCTAGTGCTGTTCAAGCGAAATACCACATGAGATACTTACTTAAATATGAATTGTCTAGTGTCACCTTAAAGAAATGAAAGAAGAAATGATTGTTTTAGATACATTTTTATTTCACCCATTATATTCAAATTTATTATTCCTTTAATTTGTGATTGATGCAACATCATCATCAAAAAATGTTGTGCTTTGTTTTGCATATTAAGTCTTTGGAGTAAATTTTGACATTATAACAAATTACAGTTGATTTGCCTCCCAGTGCTTGTGGTACCTTCACAAATACATGATATCCAAAGGTGAACTGAGTACCTAACATTTACACAAGATGGAATTATGTTCTGTGGTAGACAAATACAAGACAATGTTTTCTTTCAAAATTTGTTTAGCTCTTTTAGAAAGAAAATGAGCTTGGGTGATTTTTACCCCCACTGTCAAAGGAAAAAGAGAACAAATATTTGTGTGCTGATTTGTGTGTGTGTTTTTGTATGTGTGCGTGTGTGTGTGTGTGTGTGTGTGTGTGTGTGTGTGTCTTTGGTGTCTTTGTGTGTGTGATTTCTCTTTCATTAGTAGAAGTGACTTCTGGACAATGAATGATGGTCTTACTAACAAAAGCAAAAAATATCTCAACAAGACAAAATAAGAAAGAAAGAAAACAACATGTAATGAATTTCCAGTGTCTACAGCCTAAAACCATGCTAGTTTAAGAAAGATTTTCATAAAACCTTTATGCTAAGGTTGGTACTCGGTTAATGATGAGGATTTCCTCATCCGAGAAGATGGAGAGAACTGAAGGAATACTGATGTTAAAGGAGTTCCTGGAGGTCTGACCAAAGGGATTCCAGCAGTGGTTAACTGCCTGACTGCAGAGGAAAGTAAAACGCTCAGCTCAGCGGGCTGTCGAAGGATGTGCAGTTGACTGCTTGCCTTCAGAAGGAATGTAAATGTGGTTTTATGTAAGGAATTGTGAAAGAAAGAAAAAAGCAGTTGAGATTTGCCTTGTAATTTCTCAGTATAAGGAGATGCTATTTAACATATGAAGGCTGGGAGGTGGAGAGATGGTTCATTGGTTAAGAGAGCTTGTTGGTCTTCCAGATGATCAGAGTCAGATTCCTGACACCCACATCCTGCTGCTTACAACTACTTTTAACTCCAGGGCATCTCATGCCCTCTTCTGGCTGCCATGGACACTTTCATACACATAGGTATACATATACATATGGAACGTACATAGACACATACAAAGAATAAAAATTTTAAAAGAAATGAATAACTATGAAAACTGGCATCTTTATAGCCAATAATAAGCTTAAGACCATAGCATGCATCAGATGAAAATTCACTCACAATCTATCAACTTGTTAGTGACAGTTGTGATCCATCTCAAACTTCATTCTCAGAAGGATATACATATTCTTGAATGTAGATATGAGCCAATAAGACACAATGGAGGAATATGTACAGCCATGTTTATTGCAGCTCTCTTCAGAATAGCAAAAAGCTGGAATCAACCCAAGTGCCCCTCAACTGACAAGTGGATAGAGAAAATGTGTTACATCTACACAATGGAGTTCTATGCAACAGTAAAGAAAGATGACATCATGAACTTTGCAGGTAAATTTATGGAACTAGAAGATATTATGTTAAGTGAAGTAACATAGTCCCAGAAAAACAAACAACAAATGGTATCCCTCATTTGTGGATGCTAGCACCAATTACCTAGTTGTAAGTATTTCTTGTGCAGGTCTCCTTGAGCTTTTGTCTAAGTAGTTGGGAGTGATGCATATTGGAAAGAACAACAACAGAAAAGACTGCATCAAAGAATTGACTGAAACGGTGAAACTCTGCTTGAAACAGTCAACTTCTACATCACGAATTTTGAGAAAGACTGAGAAAAAGATGAAAAACATGTTTGGCAGTATGCATGAGCTTTGGTGGGATTGGGTGGTAGGGAGGGGGACACAGGTTTAGATTTGATTTGTAACATAATCTTGTACAAAAAATATAAAACAATAAAATATAAAAAATAAAAATAAATAAAAATTTAAAAAAGAGAAAGTAGTGTCTTAAAACCATTAATTAATTTTCCCAAAGCAGATTTATTGAGTTTCTGATATGAGTTAGGCACTATCTTCCTATACCATGAAGGATCACAAATAGGTATGTACAAGTACAGGAGACATATGACTGCTTCTTTCTCAAACCAATAAGTAATGGCTTCCTCACAGGTTTCATCTGGAAATGTAATACATGTCTTGATTCACAAAGGAAAAGATAAAGCATAGTTAGAGTGAGGCAGTCCTGCTTCCAGAAGGACTTCCTTGTCTAAGTTCTCCACCCTGTATCACATATCAATAGAATGACTATTCTGGCTGAGGACAATAAAATTTCACTTCCATCCTAATGGGATTAGCAGCCTCAGGGCATGAGTCTCTAGTCTTGGTTGACTATTAAACTGCAGAATAAAAATAAATAAATTAATTAATTAAAAAACCTGCAGAATCAATCTATTTGTCAAATATCATATTCCTTGTTGAAAGATAAACCCCTCAAAAAACTATGAGTAATATGAACTCACTGCAAGGATTACAGCAAGCACAAGTCCCATGCAAGCTCAAAAGAGAAAAAAATTCCACCATAGACATGAGGAAGTGGATAATAAACTCCAATCCTGCCTAAGGAAATTGTGTTGACAGTGGGCTGCTGGAAGGACAGAGAAACTCTTTAGTTTAACCATGCTCCAGTGGCTAGACCCACAATAAAGGACATTTGGAGATGCAAAGTAGACTTTATTTATAATATATATTATATATATATATATATATAGCATATATATATATATATATCCAATATATATATATAATATCCCAATATATATCCATATATATTATATATATATAATATATATAGATAATTTTTATTTTTGTTATATTAATACATTATATATGTATATAATCATATTACTTAAATTGGGTGGAGGTTGGGTAAAAGGGGTGTGGGTGTGAGAGGCGAATCAGAATATATATTATATATATCTATAATCATATATAATAATATATGACGAAATGATATATATATATATATCCAATAATCCAATACATTAAATTGGGTGGAGGTTGGTAAAGGAGGTGTGGGTGTGGGAGGCGAATCTAAATATCAACAAATTACATCATATGAAAATTGCACCATTAATTTTTTAAAGTTACCCAGAAAAGCTGGGCGTGGTGGCCCACACCTTAATCCTAGCACTCGGGATCCTTAATCCTAGCACGAGGCAGAGGCAGACAGATCTTTGTGAGTTCAAGGCCAGCCTGACCTACAGAGTGAGTTCCAGGCCATCCAGAGCTACAGGGAGATCCTGTCTCAAAAAGACCAAAAAAAATAAAATAAAATAAGTTACCCCCCCAAAAAACTATAAATGAGGACATAATTATAAACTGCAAACTCATAAAAATCAATTGATTAAATATACATTTAAGTAGGTCTTCAGATGACTACACACATGACAGAGGAAGTAACCTAGGTGATTAACATGTGCATATATGTGTTGTATGTAAATGTATACATGTTATACATTATGGACTTAAATATGAAAAAGGAGAACAAAGCATAGGCTATTGGAGGAGGGTGTCAGGTGAGATGGCTCAACAGATAAAGGCACTTTCAATGAAGCCTGACAATCTGACTTTGTTTCTGAAGCCCACATGTTGGAAAGAGAGAACCAATTCCTGAAAATTGTCTTTTAACAATCACAGGTGCACTGTGGCATGTAGGTACACAGACACGCACTCATACACACACACACACACACACACACACAAGCAAATAAATAAATTATAATTTAAAAATATGAGATCATTGGGTGATTTCATGCTATTTTATTAATAGTAACCAAAATAGTCTTTCTTTTCATTTTAAAAATACATTTTATGATATTTCTTACATTTCATACAATATACCTTAATCACATTTAAACCCTTCCTATTTGCACCTGCCCCAAAGCACCCCCATTAGATTTCATACATTCTGTAATATGTGTCAGTCTATTTAGCATCACTCTCTTAAAGAAGACCACCCCTCCCTCACCCAGAAGTTTATTAGCTGCCAATAGTTCTCAGCTAAGGTTGGGGCTTCTTACCCATTTCCCCAGTCCTGTGCTGCTGTTTATCTGGATTCAATTTGCATGAGTCTTGGGCGTGCTGTCACCATTGCTGTTAAATTCATATGAGCAAGTTCCTGGAAGCTTGGAAAACCTGGTTTCTTTTCATCATCCATCACCCTGGCTCTTACAATCTTTCTTCCCCCTCTTCTGTAATGGTTCATGACTCCTGGAAGGATGAGGATTAATCTAGGAATCCAATCCAGAGACACATACTCTGCAGTCTCTTAGTCTCTATATTTTGGCAAGTTGTGGTTTTATGTATTGCTCCCCCTCTGTTGATGCATTAACATTTTTTCTTCCCTCTGGTTTCACTATGTTCCATGAGCCTTAGTTGTAGAGGTACCATCATAGATGTGTCTTTAAGGGCTGGGCATCTCACAGATATTTATTCTGTGTTCAACCAGTTGTACAACTCTGTAATAGTTTCCATATATAGCAAAAAGAAACTTGTTTGATGAGTGTTAAGGGGTATACCTGAGGGGTATGCTTGCCTGTAAATATAAGAATAAATATTTAGGAGACAGTAAGATATTATGTTTGTCTAGGGATGTGACAGACATGGATTTTTCTTGAGAATCTATGACCTCTCCAGCCATGTGTATTTGGCTATGTTTACAGTACCCACACATAAATTCTTTCCTATTTCATAGGTTTTAAGTCCAATTAAATAGCTGTTGTTCACCCCCCGGGATAAATTTGCAACAATTATAACAACAGAGACAGCTTTCTGAGCTGACATTGTTCTGTTTATTAGTCATTACATCTGGATTGGACCAGTAATTGATTTCCTCCCTTAGCAGCTTACATAGTATCCTCTGATAGTAAAGAGACAGTCTTCAGGGAGGAGGGTTTCTGGCTAGTTCCAGTTCTATTGCTTAAGGGCTGTTTCTGAAATATATCCTTTTTAATTTTCATTTTTTATTGATGCTTTGTGTATTTCATACATCATTTTCCAATTCAGTTCAGGCATATTTCCCTTTCCCTTCCCCCCACCCCACCCCACCCCATCCCAGGTCATGCATTCTGCCATAACTGTCCTGCATCTTTCTCTCAGTTTTATTTTTCATTTTTTAACATTAAGTAATAACTTATGAGTACAAGCATCCTTCATGTAAAACCAATTTGCAAGCAGTTGTGCTCAAATCCACACAGTCCATGGGTCCCACCATCCAGCAGGGGGGGGCTTGTATGTTCAATCAAGTTGATCAAATGAGTGTCCAGACTATGTTGTTGTAGTTTCACCATTCACCCCAATCACAGCCCTTACATTCTACCATGCCACCTCTTCTGCAGATTGTTCCCTAGGCTTAGAAAAGGGGCACAGGTGGATGAGAAGCAAAACAGTCTACTTTCTCTGGAGCTGTTGTCTGGTCAGTTCTGGCTGTTTCCTTTCTTTTTTTTTTTATTAATTTTATTTAGTTCTGTATGTGTGTGAATGTACTGCCTGCATGCAAGTCTGTGCACCCGTGTCTTGCAATGCCGCGGCGGTTCATGGGCTGACAGTTTGTCCAAGAATAATCTTTCAATCTGCTATAAATATGTCCTTTTTAAAGATAGTAATTTACTGAGAATCCTGGAGGGTGTGAACAAGTAAAATGTGCAGCTATCTAGAAGTTAAGAGGCCCAAACAGGAAATTTTAATATAAAAAGGGAAAAAATATGAGATACAATTTAGCAAATTTGATAAATAAGCATGAGGGGTTGAGGAGTGGAGAAGAGAAGGTAGAACGGTCATCAATGAAACCAGGGAAGTAGCAAAAGGCCCTATCATCAAGGGCTTTACCACTCACAGAGAACATATCTGTGCATGTTTTTGAGAGCCATGGGAATGCACTGGGAGAACTCTGGAAAGAATCTGCCTATTATATCCTTGTGCTAAAAAATTAAAAGACATTTGGTCCTTAGCCTGAAAGGATAAGATAGCTAACCAATATTTTGCCTTGAAATTCCAATATCCACCAGCTCCTCAGTATTCCTGTATCCCAGACATCCCATGAGGCCCTACTTTGCATAGATTGCTCCATGTTCTAGATCCATCTGAACTTTCACTTCCCCGTCACTATATCACACTTATCATCTATCAAGGAAGGACTGTAATGTCTTACCTGCAAATTTTCAAGTTGTTTCCCCAATTTCACGAGGGCTGGTAGAAAATGAGATTTCTTTATCAGAGATGAAAAACGTCAATAATCATGGCCCAATAGCAGCATACTAGTAGGCTCACTGAAATGATCAGGGAAGATCAGCTTCTATCTTCAAAAGGGACAGAAAGCCCCCTCTCTTCTGCAAACAGTATGGTCAGACAGCAAGGAGAACCAACAAGAGCTGCTTGGTTGTCAATTCAGTATTAACCAGTTTGATATTTTAGCACCAACAGGACGGTATGAGCTTGGTGGGGCTCCACAGCTGAACTCTGATCCCTTTGTGTCTACATCCTCTGTGAAATTCTGCAAGGAAAGTGTCCTAGGAAGTCTCAGGACCCACATATTTCTTCAGCACATCTGGGTTCTGATTGGCTGAATTTCCAACTACCTCTAGCCAATCAATGAAGAGCTGTCAGTACATTATCATTACTTCTTTTCAGTCTTTTCAGACAAGGATCTGTTGCATTTTTAGCCTGGTACCCCAGGAGGTTCTGGCTGTCAAAATCTGGGGCCCTAGCACAGCTGGGGTGCATTGTTTTGTTTTGTTTAGGGGAGTCGTTTTTGTTGTTTTGAGACAGGGTCTCACTATGCATCCTTGGGTGACTTTGAATTTGCTATGTACACTAGGCTAGCCCCAAACTCACAGATAGCTGCCTGTATCTGCACCACTTTTGTTTTTTCATGATGCTCAGTTAAGTTTGTTTCCAGTCCATTAGAGAAGGCTCATCTATATCCATATCCTCTGAAAACTTAGGTACCCAGATGGAAGCTGGGTACCTAGAGCCCTTTCTGTCTCCATCGTCATCAGAGCCTATGGACCTCAGGTCTCCATTGAGGCATAATAGATGCTGTGCTCGGGGGAGGCTTTTAATGAACTTCAAGCTTAGGGAACCATACTCTTACATTCGACTATAAATATGTTGCTTTATGGAACACACTGATACACTATATTGGGTATGAAGTAAACTTCTCTTCTGGAGAAAGACACTTTATCTGTCTTAAAAAATGGTTTTCTATGCAAACATCACTGAAAGATCATCAAGAACAGAGGGAACTCAAGGACTTCTCTTTCAAGACGTAGAACAGAAAAGGCACCTGGGAATTACCTCCCAACAGAACCTGAGTCTCCAGACAGGATGCATTCAACCACTGATCAATGCTGTGATCTCAAAGTTTAGGTAGTAGTTAGTATTCGAGGCACCTACATTTGGATAAAGTATTCCTACTCTCCTAAAGGCATAGATCACAGTGAAGCTGTTCTAGTTTCCTTTTAGATTACTGTGACAAAACACTCTGACCACTACCAACTTGGGGGGGGGTTATTCAGCTCACATCTCCTGGGTCACAGTTCATCACTCAGGGAGCCCAAGGTAGGAAATCAGGGCAGGAACCTGGAGGCAGGAGCTGGAGCACAGGCCATGGAGGAATCCTGCTTAAGGCTTGCTCCCCTGGCCCACGTCCAGCTTGTACAGTCAACAATAACCCGCCCAGCAGTGGCATCACTCATTGAGGGCTGGGTCCTCCCACATTGCTCAACAATCAAGACAATACTCCACAGACATGGTCACAGGCCAAACCAATGGAGCCAATTTTCCAATTGCGGCTCCCTCAACCCAGGTGCATCAAGTTGATACTAAAGCTGTCTAGCACAGAAGCATATACCATTTTTTGCCATTCTGAACTTACTGAGTGAAAATAACATAGGTAAAGAGATCCTTTTCAATGTCCTGTGATTCTGAATATGTAAGAATATGTAAGCACAACAGCTAGAAATGACTCAGAAATTTCACCTTATGATGGGAAGTTCCATACATAAGAAAAATCCCCCTGATGGAAGAAAATTTCCTAAATTTGTTCATTAGTGATTGTTATGGCAATTACCTTCTATATACATTGAGCAGTTCCCACTAACTGTAAGTAATCATATGCATATCGTATTCGAAATTATTTGACTATACAGTTTATATGCAAGTATTCAAGTACAAGCTTTATGCTGCTTGTCTGCGGCAGTAGGCTTCGCTTTATTCAGCATTTGCAAATCATTCCATGTAATGTAACCAGTTTCCCTGATTTATAATTAAATTCTTTATTTTCAGATAATAGCTTTTTAAAGATAATCAAAGCTCAGTGAAATACGTTCTTTTCAGATAATAGTTTTTTACACATAATCAAAGCTCTTAAATTTGTGGTCATAAAGATGGCATTCACAAGCTCATTTGTCCAAGTTCTGCAACAGTGTCCTTTTATATAAACAAATGAACATCTAACTAACAAAGAAATTGAATGGAGCTTTTCAGGATTCCATTTATGGAATCTAAATAGTACTACCATAGTTTTAAAGATCCACTTACAGAAAAAAATTTAACTTCTAATGTATGTGCTGTTGGATTACACACATATATATATTATATATATATTAGATATTATATATAATATATAAATCTTCCTCTGAAGTGGATTATTCATTGGACAATGCTGCAAACTACAAAAGATGGGGTCTGATTTACTTAGACAGAGGGGCTAAGGGCAAAGCTGAGCCCACAGTGAGGTTCCCAAGATGCTCAGAACAAGGAACTTTGGGAAGCCGTGGGCACTATGTTGGGGCCAGGGACATATAAAAAGCCTACCACCGGGGCTGGGAGTCTCTTGCCACCTTGTCATTGTGGGTGGAAGACAAAGAATTCATGCCAGGACTCTGGGCGGCCATGTAGGGAAAGAAGAACTGCTCCTTAGCTAATGAGTATTTGACGTCCTCCATCACTTTGAGGGCAAGCCTAATAAACCCTCTTGTCTTTTTGACAAATCAGATCAGCCTAGAGCTTGCTTGTTTCCTTCATCCCAGTAATAGGACCTGCGGCAGCAAGCCGGGTGGGTGCTACCTGTGTGGGTACCTAACCCCAGCGAAAAATTCTCTGCACCATGTGTCATCCTCAGAAACATACTTCCTTAAGGAAAACATGACTTCTTTTAGCAAAAATAAAAATCCCCAATTCAGGTGATATGGCTCTCTCTCTCTCTCTCTCTCTCCCTCTCTCTCTCGCTCTAATATAGATATATATATATAGATATATAAGTAATAGATATAAAACTATGTATATATATGTGTGTGGGTATATATAAAACTATGTATATGATATGGTGTATATATTATATATATATAATATATGCAATACAAGTTAGAGAGAACAACAACAAAACTGGAAAAAAAAAACTCTGGATAGACTCAGAAAAAGATGCAAGACATGCATGGTAGAGTGCAGGGACTCAGGTGGGGTGGGGAGCATGGAAAGGGAAGTGAATCTAAATTCGATTGAAAAATGATGTATGATTTATGGAAAAAGTTTAATAACAATAAAAAATAAATTAAAAAAAACCATACTGTTAATCAGTACTTATTCTTAGCACTTTTGTAACATAACAGAAACTTTCAGAAGTGAAAAACTAAACTGTATATCATGATAAAGGGCCATGAAAAAACATGTGCATCCCATATATTATTGTAAATACTTGCCTTTTCCAATATACATTAACAAATATTCTATGCATGTTATATCTACATTTTGAACAAACAGTTTATTTGAATTTGTTATTAGGATAATTTTTAAATGCCATTTTTGTTTTTCCTGAGACACTGTAGGTTGTTGTTTTTCGAGAGTGGCAATGTATTTTTGCACTTCTAATGGCGCCACTTGATCACATAATCATTTCCTAACTAGCAAAGTTAGAAACAAGGATTTACATGGCAATAAATTTTATGATATTTATTTGTTAATACCTGTCTTCAAATGTTGCATTTTCATTTATCTTTTCAGTGGTTAAGAGCTCTGACTGTTCTTGTAGAAGTGCTGGGTTCAATTCCTAGCACCCACATGGTGGCTAATAAACATCCATAACTCCAGTTCCAGTAGAACCCAATGCTCTCTTCTGTCCTCTGCAGACGTTTCACTCATACATACATGTAGGCAATACACTCGTGCAAATAAAAGAAAAATAATAAATAAAATAGTTTCAAATGTCTTTTTGGCTTGGGAAAAATCGTTCATTTACATTAAGATATCATAATGAAAAAAAGGTGTTTTGCCTTTCTTCCATTGGAATTCAGAGTGAATCTTGCCACTTCAGATTAAAGACTAGCATCTCTCATTGATGTTAATTGAATACTCTGTTTCCAGTTCTGTAAATACATCAATTAGAAAGAATTAAATAGCATTAATATAGATTAGAAAAAATTACCTGCTTCAGGACAGTTCTAGTGTAAAAATGTCCTTGCATTTAACTCCACACTAAGGAAATATAGATAAATTAGTGTAATTGAGTTCTATTGTCATAGAAGTCTGAAAACCATCTGGATGGTTGACAGAGTTAGGCTTTTCTATCTCACTCTGAAGTAGTGGGAGTCATTAGTTCTCTGCTCCAAAGAGCTCAGTCTGTGATCAATGAAAAACAAATCTGCACAGACTTTGTTACCACAAAGTCATATGGTCACAGTAGTACTCACAGATAAATGTCACATGAGGTCAATGTCATGGCTCACTCTTCTCTTCACACAGGAATGGAAATCAGCAATAAAATTGTTTCGATCTACCTCCCAAGGAGCAGGGGAAGCTTCTCTCAGCCAGACTGCAGCACCCCTTAAAACTGGGACCACTTACATCAGGTTATAGGAATCACAATGGCTCAAAAGGTCCTAGAAAATTCTCCCTTTCTCGGTTATTTCTTGTGAATAAACAGGGAAAATACATATTTGTGAAAGATCAAGGTCAACCTCTTGTTTTTCTCCTTGAGGAGAGGACTGATGGTCAGTGGGCATCTGGCAGGGAGTGGCTGGTGACAACGGCACCCTGGGGGAGTCTGCTGGGAGAAGTAGGAGCAGATACCGAGTGTGGGATAACCATTCTCCTCATCATAACATACAAGGTTCAACATCCCGCATCCATACAAGGTTCCTGTATTGATTTATTTTCCCACCCTGGTAGCTAATCTCTATTCTCTCTTCCCAGTATTCTTATTAGAAATCTATTTAGTAGCTTGGTGTTTCTGAAGTATGCAGAAATTTATCGCATGGCAGTCTCCTACAAATTAAGTATTCCATTCTATCCTCTGGATAGAGTCTCAGGTTCAGGTAGTAAATAAAACAAGGCCCAAGAATCAAACAACTTCAGAAATCTCCACACTTCTATAAGTAATCCCTCAACCACACTCTGTAAGCCAAATAAATTCATTATTTCAGCAAGTTGAACTTTGCTGGAATATTATTTTAGTCTGTCGTTGGTGCCCTGTCCAGGGAAAACATATGTTTGCATGTACTGTCATGTGGGGTGGAGCACAATAATGTCTTTACTGAATAAGTATGTTGATTTGCTCTGATTTGCTCTTAATGTTATCTTCCCATTATTTCTTCTTTCACTTGTCAATAAAGAGCAGGTTATATCACTCTATGAACATTCCAAGTGCCCCTGAGTTGATATGAGCTGACGCGCAGCACACTGTGGCATGCAGTACACATGTTTCTTTTGGTTACCTCCTCCAATGAAGTATATCTATTTTTCAACAGTTTGCCACTACTTTGGACACAACAAAAATAAACATCTGCATTTACAGCCTTATATTTCTAAATTAACTGGTATTTATGTTCAGGAACTACTACTACCTTTAATGTTATTAGGTATTTTAATATTGGTTTCATGCTTTTTGATTTGTTTTGGTTTTTGAAACAAGGGGTCTCATGTAATTCAGGATGGCCTCAAACTAACCACGCAGCCTAAGACTTCTCATATTCCAGACAGTATATGGTGGCTCAACTAATTCTGGGCTGTCTTTTCAGATATTTTATGAATTCGGTGAGAATTTCATGCAATGTGTTTTGAGAATAAACAACGCCACTCTGCCACTTCCTCTCAGATCCATACCACCATCCAAACTTCAAGTACTTTTTTTAAAGCCCACCTAGTCTGTGTTCCCCAATATTCTTGGGGGTGAAGCCATCCCCTGGGGTATGGTCAGCTTTTCAGGAGTCACACCCTTAAAGAAAACTAACTCTCCCTCTGTAAACTGCTATCAACTGACAATCATTTTTCATCTAATGGGTGGAATTTTGTACACATATTCCCCTTTATGCTGAGACTTCGACAGGCTTGAGAAGGTTTTATGCATGGTCTCCAAACAGTTGTGAGTTCATATGTACAAGTCACCTTTTGTGTCCGGAAAACACCATTCCCTTGTTGTCATCTACCACCTCCGGTTCTTCTTTTGGCCCTCTTTTCCGTGATAATCCCTGAGCCTTTGGGGAATAAGTGTGATACAGATGTCCTGTTTGGGGCTGAGCACTCTGAAGCATCTTATTCTCTGTATCTTGGCCAGTTGTGGGTCTCTGGGTTAATCTTTATCTATCAAAAGTGATTCTTTCTGGGGCTGGAGAGATGGCCTAGCAGTTAAGAGCACCGACCGCTCTTACAGAGGACCCAGGTTCGATCCCTAGCACCCACATGGCGGCCGAAAACCCTCTGAAACTTCAGTTCCAGGGGAATCCAACACCCTCTTCTGACCTCCGCGGCATTGAATGACACGGGTGCACAAACCTGCATGCAGACAGTATATTCATATGCATACAGAAATAAGATTAAATTAAATTTTAAAAAAAGTGATTCTTTCTTTTGGCACTGGAAAGTTGGTTCAGTGGTTAAGAGCACTGACTGTTCTTAGAGGACTTAGGTTCGATTCCCAGCACCCACATGGTAACTAAGAGCCATCCAGAATTCCAGTTCCAGGGGATCTCATACTCTCTTCTGACCACTATGGGCATTGCATGACATGGGCACACTTAACATATGCAAGCAATACACTCATATGCATATAATAAAATATTTTTGAAAGTAGTGTATTTAATGAGGGTTGAGAAATACACTAAACTATAGACATAGTGATGTCATTAGGAGCTGGTTTAGCACTACATTCATTTATCAGGATAATAGGAGTAGGTTCTCCCTTAACATTTGTGACTTATCTAGCCACATATGCTTAGCCCCAGTTAACAATATGAGACATGGACCCCATTTTGTGGAATGGACCTTAAGTCAAATCAGAAAATGGTTTGTTACTCCCATAGTTTCTATAGAACCATGGCACAGGGGCCATATCTTGTCAAGCCAGGCTCTATTGTAACTCTCAAGGTTTACAGTTGAGTAAGACAAATCATTTCTTTTCTTTTCTGGTAGTGTACATAGCACTTTCCAGCACTATAAAAACTGCCTAGTAGATATAAGGCTTAGAGGTCAGTACCAGCTTGATTTCTCTATGTTCTTTGTCTGTCTCAAAAAGGTAGTATCTAACCAAGGCAATGACAAAAATCATTAATGTTTGGGGTTCTACAGGACCCTACTGCCCAACAACTATAAACAATATAACCCATTCCTGACACTGGGCTTTTTATTTACTAACCTGTGGTGTCTATTGTAGGATTATTGTCCTCTCTGTTATAAGATAACTCAACTTAAACTTCATTTATTTATGTGTATACATATATTTTCGGATGCTTCTATAGTAGTAGGTTTCCATATGACTTTTTCAAAAGACCTTTAGTGTTAGTTATCCCCTCAACTCCTTGCCCTCTCAGTTTTTAACCTGTTCCTTCATTCCTTTTCCCCTTTTCTATCACTGTACTGTCTCTCCCCTCCATTGAAAGACCCCACACACACATACACATTCTTACTAGTCTCCTGACTGATTTCTATAGATTTTTCTGAATGAAACACACATATCTAGAGATTCAAAGCCAGCATCCACATATCAGGAAAAATGCAGTGTTTCCCTTTCTGTATCTAAGTCACCATTATCAGTGTGAATGCTTCCAGCTCCATCCATTTGCCTTTGAATTTCATAACTTTTTTTAACAGCTGAACTTTTAACTCAGGGTGTAGTATTTTCTTTTTGAGAAGTGTGAACTAGAAGGGGGAACTAGCTCATAGAACTACAAACTTTGCATGAGAATTTCTACTGAAGTTCCTGTCAATAAAGGTTGTTATGCATTTTTAATCTGAAGGGTCACATAGATCTGTATGCCCTCTTATTTCAATTGGATTTTTCAATTTTACCACAGATTTTTAGGACTCTCATGTATTAATTATCTATTAGTTTCCGTGAAAGAATTAAATCTTCTCTTTGGTGTGCTTTCCCTTTGGGTATCCTGTACTTTTATGTGGTTTCTGAAGGGTTTTATTGTGTAATAATTATACTTCATTTCTGGCTTTTATAAATGCAAATTTATTTTCCCATATAGTCATCTATAAATTTTCTTGATGTATTGATAAATTGACTTGAATGCTTTCAATTCTTTCTGTTTTGTTTTGTTTTGTTTTAGCCATATATTTTTAAACTTTAAAAATGTCTCCCACTTTTATGTTACCGAGAGATTCTCATAGATTCTTTCTTTAGCCTTTTATTTTTTACCTAAAAGTTTTCATTCTTATATATATCATAATGTGAATATCTGGTTGATTTTGCCCAGATATCTGTTTCTGTCCCAAATATACATATGTTATTAATCACAAATTTTAAGTAATTCTTCATTATTTGCCATGCTTTTTTAAATTTTATTTATTCATTTTTTATGTGTATGAATGTACTGTCTGAATGTGGGTTTGTGCACCCGTGTCGTGCAATGACGCGGAGGTCAGAAGAGGGTGTTGGATTCCCCTGGAACTGGAGTTCTCCTGGAATTGGAGTTACAAAGGTTCTCAGCTGCCATGTGGGAGCTGGGGAATCAAACCCGGGTCCTCTGCAAGAGCGGTTGGCACTCTTAACTGCTAGGCCATCTCTCCAGCCCCTTGCCATGCTTTTTAAAAGCAGACCTGTCTATTTCTTCCATAAAATTTTTAAAATAAATTTGTCCAAAATTATGAAGTTCTGTAATTATGTGGTTGCAAATTTGATTGGGTTTGCATTATATTTCTAAGTTATTATATTTAGCTGTGGATTATTGAATGAGTTCTTCAATTAGAATAGCAGATTTCTCCAATTATTGCAATTTTATGACTTTATATAAGCATTTTCAATATTATCCTAATTTCTTTTACTTATATTGTATTTACTATATTTGTATAGTGGAGAAAACTTCATTAAAATCCTATATTAGGATAAACAACGTAGCCATCTTTCTAGGACACATTAAAATCTTTTACTGTAGAGAACATTATTCTTGGAAAATATTTTAATATATTTTGATTATGATATTTAGGATTTGTGTATGTCATTGTTAAGGAAACATTAGACAATGAGAAAATTACTGGGCAACACAAAGTGACTTTTGGAGGACAGCTATGCATAGTTTCTCTCCAAGTTAGGAAAAAGGAAAAGACAACATTAGAAAAGGGGGAGGGAAGGAGAAAGGGAAGAAAGTAGAAAGGAACGAGGGAGGGAAGTTACGTTAAAAAGAGTTGTACAAGATTATACAGATTGCCTTTTAGTCAATTTATGGTAGACAATTGTATCTGCCAAAGTTTTCTGATATTTGATATTTTGGTGAGAGCTTAATTAAAGAGATAAAGTTGACTTTTCTTTTGTGATGGCCATAAGTAACTTATAGGAAAGCTTCAAAGTTTAATGTTGGAGGGAAACTAGAACAATCCAAAGTTACTATGTTTTCTGAGAGTTATCTCAGCTTGAAAACTGCCTTTTCCCCCATCTGATCATTCTGAGTAATATGCACAGGAAGTAACCAGAGAGGCAAGACAAGATGCAGACACTGAAAAGCCACACATTCTCACGAATAGATATATTCTTAAAGAAGTTTTCTGGTTTCAGATTTTTCTTGGGTCTGACTAGCCTTTTTTTTTTTTTTTTTTTTTTTTTTTTTTTTTTTTTTTTTTTGCGTTTTGTTTTGAGAACCGGGTCTCCCTGCAGCCCCAGCTGTCCTGACTCACTCTGTAGACCAGGCTGTGGCCTTGAACTTCCACAAAGATCCACCTGCCTCTGCCTCCCTAGTGCTAGGATTAAAGGCGTGCGCCACCATGCCCGGCTGACTAGCCTGTTTTATTTCTAATCTTAGCAACAAGTTTGTAGCTTTTCTGGATGTCAAGTGTCACAATTTCTACTTTCTTAAGGCCAATTTCCTAAGACAGTAAGACCTCTAAGCCTAAACCTGAGCTTCAAAATACCTTCCTACAGTACTTGGGGAGATTTAAGTTAAGTACCTCTGTTAGCTAGGACATACAGGCATGTGCTAAGGATCCCATTCATGCCACAAGCATGTACTGGTGCTCCTCAAGGGTTTGGCATTAGTCTTAGCAACTGGAGATTCAGCTGTGGATCAAGTGAACATGAATTACCTTCTCTGTTCTCTTCAGGTCTTGTCAAGACTTTAAAAGAGATCAAATTGATATATGAGGAGAGGTGAGAAAGTGTTCTCAGAGAACACACAGCTTTAAGTTTTGAAATAAAGATCAGCATTTATACTCTAGTATGTCAACTAGCATTATGTCTGTCTAGGTCATTGTGCTTCAAGGATTCCTTCCATTGACTATTTCATTCTCCAAAAAAAAAAACAAAAAAAACCATCACTTTCCTGCCCAGTTCACAATCAATTTGTGCCTCAGACTGTCTGTTCCATTTCTATCCAGTCACAGCTTATGGCATATAATCAACCAGTAAAATCATAATTCTCTCTCTCATTAACTACTGGGATCAATGCGGTGAACTGGAGTAGGTTGATCAAGGTCTAACAGTCCAGACACAATTATGGAAATGGAAATTGACTGGAGCATAAACCCCAATGGGAAGAGGATGCCTGTACTTACTCTAATAATATTTTACTATATTTCTTTAATTCTAACCTGACAGGAGCAAATGCCAAATGTGTAATTTTCTTATATAGAAGAAAAATACATGACAAGATAAAATTACCACATAAAGATGAAAATTCTAAGTTCTCATGGATCTTCCAATAGATCTCTGCTGCTTCCTATGTAACTTGTTTTACTCACTAATGCAGTTCTAAAAATAAAGTTATTATTTTGTGACATAAAATTATCTTTAAATGAAAACCGGTAATTCAATCAAGTTTAAGTCACTGGTAGAACTTTTATAGTAAATTTTTACTCTCAAAACCATCGTTTTTTGCTTTCATTTTAATATATTCTTATTTTTATTTTTGTGTTATTGTATGTGTTCTTAGCCACCGTGTGGGGTGCCTAGAAGCCTAACTGGTTCCTCTGCAAGAGCACCCAGATCTTAACCACTGGAACCATTCTTTAGCCCCCCAAAGCCCATCTTTCTTTTTTTTTTTTTTTTTTTTTTTTTGGGTCTTTTCAAGATTAATGTGTCTTCCTGTAGTCACCAGCTGTCCTAAACAATTTTTTTAAAGTTAATTTTTATTGGGCGCATTTCATACAACATTTCTTAATCAAATTTAGACTCATTCCCCCATCCATGCCCACCCCTCTTGCCTCCCCCCTCCAGCAGAGCTCATGGATTCTGTCATACATGTTAAGTCGTGTCTTGCATCTTTTTCTCAGTCTTTTATAACCTTTTTGATGCACAAGCTTACTGTTTTGGTCAGTTGTTTGGACAGGTTTTTCTCTGTCTTTTTTGTTCCCTTTAATTATATATTATTCCAACATATGCATATATACACTTTACAGTCTTTTAATAAATAATAAATACTACCACTGTCATCTTAAAGCAGTCAGGTGAATGTAAATAGCTTTCATAGTGCAAACAAATTCATACCATAAAGATTGGTCAGATTTTGAAGTCCCTGATTTAAAAAGTTATGTTCTTAAGGCATTTGAAAACTCCTTAGAATGTAGGTACTGTATTGATTTCTGGGTCACAATGTATGACCAATAGCTTGTCATAATTTAGCTCACCAAACTTTTGGATAAGTAAAAATATTTAAAAGGGAAAGCTCATGTCTTCCAAATTATAGGTCTGCTTAACATATAGTTTTTTCAAAATTGAGAAGCAAATTTTTCTCAATAAATATTGGACACTATGTACATAGCTTAGCTAGGACACAATAAAATAAACAGTGTAGTTATGCATATGGTTGCTATATATGACTGTCATAGACATGTTGTATGTGGACATTTGGTCTTAAATTCTTTCATTGTTTCAAACGACAAAGGACATAATATGTAGATACACTTTTAGTCAAAATATCAAAGGTATTGTCATATTCCCCCAACCCCCATCTCAGACAACATAGAGATCTCTATCTCTCTCTCTCTCCCTTTCTCTCTCTCTCTCCTCATGCAGTACTGCTAAATTGGAGGCACACAGTGGTTCATCCCAATGGTCTGTCTTCTTGGTATGGTGCCATCAGCTTCTTCCAGTTATCATGTCTGACCAAGAATTTCAGTTGTAGCTTCAGTTGCTATGGTTACAGAGTGGTAACTGCTGTGTAGAGACACACAGGAAGCGTCTAGTTTGAAGGATCTATTTGTCAGGAGGCGGAGTGCAGTTGGGATCCCTACCAATCTCTCTGAGGCAGCCAGATGGTCCTTTGGTTAAAGTCCCCAAACTGCTGCAACAAAGTACTCAATTATGCTAATTCAAAATTCAGATCAACATTTACATCAACGTGGTAAAACCTTTTTGGAGAAGAGAAGAGCTGACTCTAGATACTTCTGTGAATTTAACCAAACAATGTGATAGTCCTCTCTAGAAGATCAAAGCAGAATGAATTTCATTAGAACAAGGCAGATTATTTCAGGTTTTATTTTTTTTCCTCCCAGGGGGACCACCATTGTGCTAAACTGAAAACGAATGTGAGTTCTTTTAACCTATATTTTGCAAATTGTATTGATCTTTGTGTTGCCCTCTTCTATTATACTTTAAAATAAAACTTAAGAATAAAAAGTGACTAGAATATCTTAATCAGGTGTACCACTTTCTAGTTCATAATGCAGGGAATGGAGATTACTGCCTCAAATTCATTTGAGCCAGTTAGTGAGTTATGGAAGAGGGAATCATTTTATCAGTATAGATTCTTCCACAGACCTTAACATCTATTCATGCCTTTAAAACAAGCATGGTCACTGCACCAATGCAATTATGTGTTAAAACTTCAAGAAAACGCAGTGACAGCTAGTGCTTCAGGGCTGTATGTAACATGAGCTACTCCAGAGCTAAGAGGAGAGAGCAAGTCATGCCTGGTCTACAGAATTAGTTCAAGCCCAGCCTAGAGAACTTATTGAATCTTATCTCAAAGTTCAAAAATTAATTAAGATTTAAGTGACTGTGAATAAAAATCAGTGGTAGAGTGTTTGGTCTAGCCCCATAACGTGCATAAGACCCTAGGATAAATTCTCAATAATACTATATATAGTAAAAAAATAAATGTTACATAATCTTTGTATTTTAGAAAATGTTTTCAGAATATAAACCTACCCTTAGGAATGTGCAGAACATAAAATAATATAATGAAACAATCATTTATTCAGCCTATATTTACAGAGTGTTACTCATTTGAAGACTAGAGACTTGGCTGAATATTTTTCATGATATCACTCTAATATCCTCATGTTCTGGAAGGAGCTCAGGCTGCAAATAAGCAACATCACGTAAGTGTTTATGAAGAACTACAATTAGATCGTGCTAGCCTGCTACCTTTGACATGGAGAGAAACCTCCACAAGAAGTGATTGAACAGAGGCTTCCATGGAAAGATCTGGTGGCAGATCTTGAACAGAGCATTCCAAGCAGAGAGGAGAGCCTAAAAACACCCTGGGGTAGAAAGGCAGCGTGGAGTGATGAAGTCAACAAAAGCAAGGCAGCAGAGCCAGAGCAATAAGCTGAAATTTGATGATCAGGTGAAATTGGATGTTTGAAGACTGGTGAAAGAAGAGATAAGAAGTAATTACTCAAGTCTCCCAAGTGCACATCCAGAGGAAAGTCACTGAAGGCTGTGTGCTTCTTATCAGCTTCATCAGTTTGCTGTGAGGTAGGGCTGCCTTTCTCCACCTCTGCTGAATTTCTGCTGCAGAGCTTGCTGTTCCCTGGAAGCATCACCTTCATTATTATTGCATTGTAAGTAGGTGGCAGTGTCATTATGTCAGCCTTTATGAAAGAGAAATTATCACTGAAAGCACAGAGTATAAGGTCTGGGAAATTCCTCCCTCAAACAGCCCAGCAGGAGCACAGAGCTTGGGTTGTTTTCCTCACTGTTGAGACTCAGATAAAACCCACTCCCAGAGCTATAATTCTTGGCATTTCAGTGTGGTGTCAGGAATCGGGGGGGGGGGGGCGGTCCTGGGGAATCTGGTTACATCTCATTACAGACCAGGACACTGGCCATACAAATTCATAAGTGAAGCATCATGGGTATATTGGCAGTGTACCTAATATTATGTCTTAGCTGCATGAGCTTAAATGTTTGTTTGGTGGCATATGGGAGAGAATGTGGCAACCAAATTGTGGGAGCAGGTGACTAATTGTCCTCTGAGACAGGATTCTTTTTCTCCTGCCCAAATATGTAAGACAGCAACCAAGCAAGACAGAGATAAAACTAGAGGCAAACTTTTAGTGCATAAACTTTTCATCATCAGTATAGACAGGTGGAAGATAGATAGATAGATAGATAGATAGATAGATAGATAGATAGATAATTGATAGATAGATAGATAAAGATAGATTATAGATAGATGATAGATAGATGATAGATAGATGATGGAGATATTTTATAGGCTACATAGATGGTCAGTCAAAATTCCACAGGGAGATTTTTTTATATCTTTACTTTGGTGACCTGTTGTTTATATTGGAACTAAGAAATTTTAAGAGTCTGTTTTCTCAATTTGGAAAGAAGACCCATTTTTTGTGCTTTCAATCAGAATTTGACAGTTTTTTTTTCAAAGAAATTTCACTGCTGGAAGTAAAGATTGTGACTCAGAAGAAAGCTCAGAGCAGCTGTTGCATGGACCTCTTCCATAGCACAAAGGCTGAGTCTAAAATTCAAGGGGCAGGAGAAAGGAAACTGGTTGCTGATGAGACCTGGCTGAACACTACAGGAGCTCTCTCTATCACAAAAGTTTGTAGCTCTTGTTTCCTTCCTTGGGGACTCTCATCCCAATGCTTATCAGAGTGGAACAAACAGCTATTTTCTGGGTATTGTTTTTCCTCTAACATAAAATCTTTATAAAAAGCATACAGAGTTCAGGTATTTTTTCTTTGTGTCTCTAGCTTGTGAGTTATAAAGTGTTTCATAACTGCCTTTTGTTAATTATGAAATTAACTTTTTGAAATAAAGGAACAAATGTAAAATAGCTTGCACTATATTTAGACAATACAAAGATATAAAAATTTTCATAAAATTTTAACATTCAGAAGACTGATAGTTACTAAAAATTTTATGATATTAAGGCTTAAATATAAGCATTTACTTTTTTGCCAAGACTCCATAAGCTTCTCCATTTTTGATTATAATGTAGCATATTTTATATTAGCTGCCCTCGAATTAGAAGTGCTGTGAAAGAAAGTAAAATTCACAATTTTGATTTCTTTCTCTCTTCTGGCAAATTTCCAATAATGCCTCATAGAAATAGCAAAGCCAGTCACATACTAGTCCATTAGCTGGAAAAGGAGGGGCATAAGGTTCCTGGTTCTTTATTCTGACTCAGTCTTTCAAGAAGCAGAGTAAATAGAGGAAAAAAAAGAGAAAATGAAATACAACCATGTAAAATGACAAAGATGTGTTAGGGATTAGGAAAAATAGATATTGGTTTTTAATGATATTTTAATATTGGTCATTTAATATTGATCATCAGGATGATATGATTGATAATAAATAACCAAAGAAAGAATTCTCTTTAAAAGGTAGTGAAAAAGAAAACAAAATAGGAACTTATGGAAAGAGCATTTTATAATATTTAACTGAGAAAGAATAGAGGTACAATGGAAACCTCAGCCACAAAGTCTACTTTATCCCCTCTGATGGCAATGGGAAGTGAGTCCTTAAAAGGAAGCTTCACACTAAGAATAGTCAGAAAGAAAACAAGAAGCATCCATTCTAAATACTTTCAAAAGAATTTATATTGTAATGTAGGCACACAAGAAATATGGAAAAGCAAGATAAGATATATGACTCATCCAAGGATGGATCTGCAATAGCTGAATCTAAAGAAATGTAAAATATTGAAATGCTGAACGATTACATGCATGTGTTAAACATAATAGACTAGGCAAGATGGAAGAAAGAATATAAATATTAAAGATGAGTATGAAGAGCTCTTTCATTCAGATACCAAAGGGGTGGTGGAGACACTGAAGACTGTGATACCCAAGACTTTTGGACATGATTAACAACCAAGCCAAAAGAAAGAACATTTATGCAGACTAAGCCTAGGGAAGCTAGCTAATGTCCCTATAGCAGAACAGCTTCCAAAGTTAGGAAAACCAATGGCCATAGGTATCCAGGAGATATTCCAACCATAAAAGACATGACTTTTTCACAGTAGATCACAGTTTAATGTCAAGGAAACAGAAAAAGAAAGGAGTGCTGAATATTTCAAGAGAAAAGTACTAAGTTACTTACCAAGGAAAATCTATCAGATACCTTAGTAGAAATCTGAAAGGCCTGATGAGCATGAAAGTCCTAAGAGTAAATAACTAACAATAAAGATTACTGTGTTCACCACAGACGTATAAATACATATCTTGAAGGACCTGCACAAACTAAAGAAATCCATGACCACTAAGCCAGCATTGCAGAAATTGCTTGAATACCACAGAAGAGAAATAAAACTACACACACACACACACACACACACACACACACACACACACACTATGGAAAACTTAGGAAAGAATAAGTAATTCTGCTGTGTAACCATCTGGGCCAGGGCTTTTTTTACTTGGGATGTCTACTAATACATCTTCGATTTCCTCAAATGTAATGGGTCTGTTTAAATTATCAGTCTCTTCTTGGTTAAGCTTTATTGATTCCCAGGATTTCAACTATTCATCCATTTTCTCTTAGGTTTTCAAATACAGTGTATTTTGATTTATGCATTCTACCTCCCTTATCCCCAATCCTATACCCTACAAACCCCTGACTTTATGTTCTCTAGTATTCTTTTCTTAAAAAAATTATTTTTATCTTATGTGTATAAGTGCTTTGCCTTCATGTATTTAAGTTCATCTATGTGTACAATGTACACAGAATCCAAAAGAGGACATTCGATCCCCTGGAACTGAAGTCACTAATGGTTATTAGCTAAGCCATACATGTGTGCTGAGAACTGAACCAAGGTCCACTGAAGGGCAGCCGGTGCTCTTAATCACTGAGCCATCTCCCCAGCCTCCTATTTTTAAAAAACCTATCAAGTCTAATTTGTGTTCCCCAAATGCTCTTGGGTGTGGGCCCGCCCCTTGGAGCCTGGTGAACTTAGCAACATCATATCCTTAAAGAAAAGTGATTCTCTTCCTAGAAACAGTCAATTTCCAACAGATCCTCAGTTAGGCCTGAGGCCTCTTGCTCACATCCCCCAAGCGACTTCAGATTTGTGTGGCTTGAGGAAGCACTGTGGGTTCACATATGCAACTTCTCTGGGGTATTGAGACAACATGGTTTGCTTATGGTCATCTACCAACTCTGGCTCCTACAATCTTTCTGGCCCCTCCTCTACAATGATTTCTGAGCCTTGCAAGGAAATGTGGTAATATAGGCATACCCTTTAGAGCTGAGCACTCCACAGTCTTATTTTCTACACATTTGCCAGACTTGGGCTTCTGTATTAACTAATCACTGTGTACAGGAAGAATTTTCTTTGATGAGAGATTAGAGATACACTAATCTATGGGTGTAGCATTAAGTCATTAGAAGTCAGTTTAATACTACATCTATTTGGCAGAATAACTGTAGTCCTTCTACCCTACTGCCTGTGATCAGTCTAGCCACAGGTTCTTGGCCCTGATAACAGTGCCAATAAGAATATAATTATAATGTGCTTAAGTACAAGGGACAATAACAAGATACAATAACTAGATAAAATAATAAGATATTGTTGTTTCATCATAATATCATTCCGGGGGTGGGGGCTACTCCATCTCATGAAGCAGACCTTAAATAGAAGCAGAGGTGGTTGGTTATTCCATAACATTTGTGCCACAATTGTACCAGTGGGCACAGTTTGCCAGGCCATTCATCATTGTAACCTGCAGGAGAGGGAATGGAAAGGCAGAGACGAGGAAGGACTAGGAGAGGGATAACTAACACTTATGGCCTCTGAAAAAGTCAAATGGAAACCTACTGCTGTAGAAACATCTTAGAATATTTACATAGACAAAAAGAGTTTATATATAGTTACACTATAACGTGGGTTCAATGGTCCTACCAGACTCCATAAGCTAGCAAGCCAGAAATGGATTTCTTTCTTTTAGAGTTGTTGATCAGGGAGATCCTATAGACTCTCAAATAGCACTCATTATTGCCATTGCTATTGGTAACCTGTCAGAACTTGTTTATCTCCAGTCCCAGTTTATCTTCATTTAAATGTAAAAGAAAATACCACAAGCTGGATAGATGAGTTTGGTTCCCAGCACTCACATAGCAGCAAACATCCATCCTTAACTCAAGTTCTAGGAGATCTGATGCCTGCTTCTGACCACCTCAGGGCATTGTATTACACAGGTGCACTTACATGCATCCAGATAATAGACTCATTCACATGAAATAAAAATAATAAATATTTAAAATAAATAAAGCTAGGCATGGTGGTGCATGCCTTTAATCCCAGCACTTGAGAGGCAGAGGCAGGCTGATCTCTGTGAGTTCAAGGCCAGCCTGGTCTACATAATGAGTTCCAGCCCACCTGGGGCTATAGGGAAATCCTATCTCAAAAAGACCAAATAAGTAAGTAAGTAAATAAATAAATAAATAAATAAATGGAAATAGCTTGTTTGCAAAAATTGAAAATAAGAATATTAAAATTAAGAAATTATTCTTGAGGCTAGAGAGAGTGGCTGCTATTCCAGAGGGCCCAGATTCAATTCCCATCACCCACATGGCAACAAGTATTTGCCCATAACTCCAGAGCCAGGGCATCTACCTCCCTCTTCTGGTCCTGTCAGGCACTCCATACAAACACTATACTTACATCCATGAACTCAAAACACTCATACACATAAAATGAAAATAAAAATATTAGAATTTTAAAGAATTTATTCTTGACAGTTTTAGTATGATGACTCATTGTACAATTTTAATAATCTACAGTTAAGAGGTGCATATGCAAATACTGAGAATGAATTCATATACTTCAAAAGAGTAGCCGTAGTGGAGGCAACATAGGCAAGAGAAATTGGTGGAGGTGCAGATTTTAAAAATAGGCCCAAATCATTACTGAACCAGAATAATTTGTTCCTTTGGATATCAATACTACTTCATCAATTTGCTTTCATTTTCCTGTTTGATATTTCCCATTGGATCCGTTTAAAATACTGTGGACTCCAACAGGACAAAACGTCACCAACTTAATGGCTGAGAAAGAAAAGATACAGGTTTGCATTGAGTAGGATGTACCAAAAAGTGGCAACGGAAAGGCTGACCCGTCTGAACATTCAAAGGAAGAAAAGCCTCAGATTGCCATAAACATCGAACCCCTCTGTGGATCCTACATGTAACAACTAGTTATAATGAGTCCTAATGAAACTTACCTTCATATACAGCAATTTACAGAGTCTGAATATAGTGGTAGGTCAATTCTAATAGATCCGTTATAAGATTATTTATATTATAAACAATTTGTTTTCAGAAAAAAGAAATATCACATAATGTTGTTCAGCTTGGTCTTTCAAGTGGGGATTGCGTATCTCATAAATGTGAAAAACCATCCTGTTTGTTTTTCGGGGACTGTGTTACTTAATCACTTAGCATAATGGCTTGCAGTTCATCCATATACCATACGCAAAGTTCATGATTATCAATGCTTCTTTACCTTGAATAGAACTCCCATTGTGTAGATGTACCAACCATTTTTGTTATCCACTTGTCTGTTGAGGGGTGATTGGGTTGGTTCCAGCTCTTCCCTATTGTGAAGAGAGCTGCAATAAACATAGATGTGCATGTATCTTTGCAGTAGGATGTCTTTGGGGTATATAATCAGGAGTGGCATGTGTGGGTCAGGTGGTAGGCTCATTTTGAGTGTTTTAGGGTTTCTTTACACTGCTTTCCATAATGGTTGTACCAGTTTACATTCCCACCAGCAGTGGATGAGTGTTCCCCTTTCTCCACATTTGGTGTCTTTGGTTTTCTTGATCTTAGCCAGTCTTATTGGAATGAGAGATGATATCTGAGAGTGGTTTTATTTGCATTCCATTAATTATTAATGATGTTGAAACTTTTTTTTTTTAAGTGTTTCTCATCTTTATTCTTTGTGTGAAGTTTCTGTTCAACTCTTACTCCATCTTTTGAGTAGTCATTTGTTTTCTTCTTTGTTTTTTGAGTAGTCTATATATTCTGGATGTTCATGCTCTGTCAGATGTATCACTGGTGAAGGTTTCCTCCCCACTCTGTGGGTTTTTTCTTCGTCTCCTTGATTCTTTCTTTTGCTGTACAGAAGCAAAGGAATTTGATGAGGTCCCATTTGGTTCTTTTAAATTTATTTTTATTTTAAGTGAGATTTGTGCTGTGCAGTTAGACCTGTGAGCAGTACATAAGAAGGCCAGAAGAGAGCACTGGATCCTTAAATTCATATGGGAAAACAAAAGACCTCGAATAGCTAAAGCAACCCTGAGTGAAAAGAGCAATACAGGGGGGATTACTTTACCAGACTTTAAGCTATATTACAGTGCTATAGTCATAAACACAGTCTGGTACTGGCAAAAAAACAGACCCATTGACCAATGGAACAAATTGAAGATCCAAACTTGAGCTCACATAACTTCAACCACCTCATATTTGACAAAGGGACCAAAAAAGCTCAATGGAGGAAAGATAGCATCTTCAGCAAATGGTGTTGGCAAAACTGGATCACCATTTGTAGCAGAACAAAATTAAACCCCTACCTCTCACCCTGAACAAAAATCAACTCCAACTGGATCAAAGATCTCACATGAAGACTGAAACATTTGAGGGTGATAGAAGAAAAAGTCTGCACAACCTACAAGACATAGGTGTAGGAAAAGACTTTCTAAATCAAACAGCAGCTGCACAGGAAATGAGGACAACAGCTGATAGGTGGGAACTCATCAAACTCAAATGCTTTTGACAGCAAAAGAAACAATAAAGGAGTGAAGAGAACCCAGAGAGAGAGGAAACCTTCACACTGATAAACTGAGCAGACATTAACATCAAGAATATATAAACTACTCAAAAAACCAAATGACCTACTCAAAGAAGGAGTAAAGAGATGAACAGAGACTAATTCCAGTAAGGATTAAGAGATGGCTGAGAAAACACCTTAAACGTGTTCAGCATCATTAATTTAAGAGAAATGCAAATTAAAACCACTAAGTATCATTGTCTCACTCAATAAGACTAGCCAAGATCAAGAAAACAAAAGATACCAATATGCCGGAGAAGTTTGTGGGAAAGGGGACACTCATCCACTGCTGGTGGAATGTAAACTCATTACAACCTGTGGAAAGCAGTGTGGAGAACCCTTAAAAGATTCAAAATGAGTCCTACCACGTGACCCATCATACCACTCCTGGTTATATACCCACAGACTCATCCTACCACAAAAATACCTGCACAGCCATGTTATTGCAGCTCTCTTCACAATAGTAAATGATGCCTCTACTGATGAGTGGATAACAAAAATGTGGTACATTATACAATGGAGTTCTAGCAGAGGAAAAGAAAGATGACATCATTGAACTTTGCTGGTAAATGAATGGAACTCGAAGCCATTAGCTAAGTGGAGTAACACAGTTCCAGGAAAAAATAGGGTAAATTGTTTTCCTCATTTGTGGATCTAAAATCAAATCCCAGTTGCAAAGGCAAACTGAACAATTTTATTATTATATTTCATTTTACTTGAAAGCAACTGTGCTATTATAAGTAAATCTCTTAAAGGGCTCTAGAATTGACCTACTATTTTTTCATACATTATAATTACCATTATGTGGTGGAAGATATGTATTCATATTCTACAAAAAAAGAATGTAAAGTTATACTTCTTTTACCTACATGCAACTTTACTGTTAAAATATGAATCTCTAAGTGTGTTTGGGAATTAACCTATAGTTTATTTTCAGATTTGTGAATTATGATTTATGTGTGGAGTGCATATATGCATTTTTGGATAATAAAATTAAAGGGAATAAAAAAAAAGAGAGAAAAACCTATCCAAAGAACTTATCAAAACAGTAAACTGCATCGAAAAGGTTATAAAAGACTGGAAAATGATGATAAAACAGGACTTAACATGTATGACAGAATCCATGAGCTCTGGTGGGGGGGGGGGACATGAGAGGTGGGCATGGATGGGGAATGAGTCTAAATTTGATTAAGAAATGTTGTATGAAATGTGCTCAATAAAAATTAACTAAAAAAAGAAAAAATTCCCTCAAAAAAAAAAAAACCCAACTATAGATTCATTCATTAATGAACATAGAGCAAAAATTCTATTCATTCTTGAATTCTTCTATTAAGACAAGGAACCAAGGGGAGACCTTATTTTCCCTGTATCATCTGGAGACCATGAAGAGAGACCCCCAAATTCAAACTTTGTTGAATCTGAGATGTTTTTATCTTCCTAATTTTTACTGTTTACTTGGAAAAGGGTACAAAAAGAGTCAGAAATATACTCTGATTTGTCACTTGCCTTTTGTGGTGACATGTTTTTTGGTCCTGCCACCCTTGGGAACCTGCCAAGTCACTTTTTGCTTCTTTTCTAATCTTGCACTGACAGTATGCTCAAAGCATATGTCAGTGGCTTTTTAAAATAAAAATGTTCTGTTTACCCTGACACAAGGAGAATTTAGAGGAATGGAAAGAATCATGCATGTTAAGTTAATTAGCTAATAGGATTTTGGTATAAAGAAATAAAATTGAGTCTGTTTTCAATCAGTTCAATTAATTCATTGGAGAGAGAGAGAGAGAGAGACAGTGAGAGAAAAAGAGATTCATAGAGAGAGACAGACAGATTCATACTTAAATGTCTCAAAGTTATTCTTGCTAAAATGCTTTGTAAAGTTACATGACTTTATACCTGCATGCAAATTTTCTGTTAAAATGTGAATCTCTAAATGTGTTTATGAATCAACCTATAGTTTATTTTCAGAATTTTTAATTTTGACTTATGTGTGGAATGTATATACGCATATTTTGGAATAATATAAAATAAAAAGAAATAAAATGCTTCATTTGAATATATGGAAAAATGATGTTATAAATAAGTGCCTCTGTTAAGCAGACATGTGTCTACAAACTACCAGTTCACTCACCTCTCCAAACCAGCATGCAAAGAGTCAAAATGTAGCCCAGGGCCTGGCAGAGCACCAGGAAAGGTTGCTTCACTTGCCTCAATGCCAGGAGTCAGAACTGTACTGTCCAAGTCACACCTTGGCTCCATCTTTTACCACTCTGCCAGAGGAAACCTCAGCATGTGCCTAACTGCCCTAAACTGACAGGTCTAATCCTGTGCTTATGCCAGTATTTCAGGTGAATATCTCGCACTCAGACATTCCTCCCAAGGCCGATCAGAGGATGGTGAAGTCACTCTGTCCTGTCTCTCCTTTATTTCTGTCCATTAGCAACTAATAACAGCTGACATTTTTTTTATGCTTTTCTGATTATCTTCTGCATTTGAGGCCAGTTCCTATGCAAGTGAATCTGTTTTTGAGTTCCCAGTGTTAGAATTGTGCCAGCACACAGCAGACACTGAGTGGACACTAGTTGAATGAATGCATGGACTCATGCTGAATTATTCCTGGAGAGTTCTACCTAAAAAGCAGGGACAATGCTCTAAGACACAGACCTGGCCTGGTGGCTCCTGAGCCCGTCACAACAGCTCCAGATGCTTTCTCTCAGACACTCTTTTATGTTACTCCTTAAAATGTCTGTAGTTTTTTATTTTAAATATTTTATTCTTGATAACTTTGGAGAAATTAAGAAATTTGATATGATTCCTTAGTACCATAAGACTTTCCCATTTTAATCAGTATAAATTGGTAGTGCCATGTAATAAAGAACAATCAAGTTGACATGAATACACTCAGAATCAAGTTTTGCCCAAATGACTTGCTAAGATAATGTGCTTAAATTCGAATGATTTTTTTTCCATTAAATGTGTTCCCAATTCTGCATGAAGATGGCATATATGTGAAACAGAAACTATGCAATTAAAATTGCCTATTCTTGAATGCATCAAATCTAATACAGCATATATATGCCTATACAAAAGAGACAGATAAGTAAAATTTATTTAAGAAGTTTCCAGATCATTTCTCTCTGTGTCTTCCATTTACCACACATGGGAAATGATATAGAATATCTCATAAACTTATTCTCAACTAGTCTATTTATTTTTTCTTCTTTTTATTGATGTTTTTGTGTATTTCAGATCATCATTTTTCAATTCAGTTTAGGGCAAGTCTTTCTTTCCTTCCCCACCCACCTCACTCCACCCCAGATGTCGCATTCTGCCATAACCGTCCGGCCGCATCTTGCTCTCAATCTTTTTTATGCTTAGCAATTCCATTTTCCTTCCATATTAATTTTATATTAGCAAAATATGGATAACATACTCTCCACCATATACAGTAATTCAGAGTCTAAAAAATTGGTGGGTGATATTCTTAGAGGCCCATTGAGATTATTCACTGATTATAAACACATAGTTGCTTCATTAAATGATATAACAATAATGTTATTCAGATTGCTTTCATCTGGGGGATTTGATGTTAGCATCCACAAATGAGGGAAACTTCTCCTTTTGTCTTTCTGGGACGTGTTACTTCACTCAGCATATGGCTTCAAGCTCCATCCATTACCTACATAAAGTTCATAATGCCATCTTTCTTTTTTTTTTTTTTTTTTTATTTTTATTTATTTCTGTATGTGTATGAATGTACTGCCTGCATGCAAAGTTTGTGCACCCGTGTTCGTGCAATGCTGCGGAGGTCAGAAGAGGGTCTCGGATTCCCCTGGAACTGGAGTTTCTCCTGGAAATTGGAGTTTTAGACAGTTCTCGCGCCCATGTGGGTGCTGGGGATCGAACCGGGTCCTCTGCAAGAGCGGTCGGCGCTCTAACCGCTAGAGGCCATCTCTCCAGTCCATCTTTCTTTACTGCTGATACTACTTCACTGTGTAGATGCTACCTACATTTGTTCCACTCATCGTTGAGGGGCATTTGGTGTTGGTTCCACCTCTTCTTCTATTGTGAAGAGAGCTGCAATAAACATGGATGTTCATGTATCTTTGCGGTAGGATGAGTCTTTTGGGTATATACCCAGGATTGGTATGACTGGATCAGGAGGTAGGCTCACTCCGAGTCTTTTAAGGATGCTCCACACTGCTTTCCATAGTGGTTGTACAAGTTTACATTCCCACCATCAGTGATGAGTGTTCCCCTTTCCCACAACTCTTCCAGCATTGTTGTCTTTTGTTTTCTTGATCTTAGTAGTCATATTGGGAGGAGATGATATCTGGAGTGGTCTTAATTGCCTTTCTAATTATTAAGGATGCTGAACAGTTTTAAGATGTTTCTCAGCTATCTTAATTCCTCGCTAGTGAAGTCTCTGTTCAGATCTTTACTCATCTTTTGAGTAGGTTATTTGTCTTCTTTGTTTTTTGAGTAGTTATATTCTTGACATAATGCTCTGTCAGATGTGCACTGGTAAAAATTTCCTCTCACTCTGTGGTTTCTCTTTCACCTCTTTGGTTTGTTTCTTTTGCCTGTACAGAAACTTTTGAGTTTTATGAGTCCTATTTGTCAATTGTGACCTTATTTCCTGTGCAGGCTATGTCTGATTTAGAAGTCTTTTCCTACACCTATGTCTTATAGATTGCTGCCAAATTTTTCTTCTATTACCTTCAGGGTTTCAGGCTCATGTTGAGATCTTTTGATACACTTGGAGTTGATTTTTGACAGGCTGAGAGGTAGGGGTTTAATTTTTCTTCTACAAATGGTGTCCATTTTGCAGCACCATTTGCTGAAGATGCTATCCTTCCTCCATTAAATTTTTGCCCCTTTGTCAATATATGAGGTGGGCTGAAATTGTATGAGCTCAAAGTTTGGACTTCAATTTTGTTCCATTGTCATGGGTCTGTTTTTGTGCCATTACCAGCTGTCTTTTTGACTATGGCCCTATAATATGGTTTGAAATCTGGTAGGGCCAATCCCCCTTGTTGCATTTTTCACTCAGGGTTGCTTTAGCTATTTGGGTCTTTTTTTTTTCCATGTGAATTTAAGGATTTATTTTTCCAAGTCTGTGAAGAAGCTAAAAGGGATTTTGATTGGAATGCATTGAATATAGTAAAAATATCCATTTTACCCAAATGATAAATTTGGGTTAAAATGGACATTTTCTATATATTATTTTTCCAATTCATGAAGCATGGGAGGTCTTTCCATCTTTGATATCATTTTCAATTTCTTTCTTCAGGGGTTTAAAATTTTTGTTGTAGAGGTCTTTTGGTATCTTTGGTTAGGTTTGTTCCTAGGTTTTTGTTTTTGAGTTTGTTTTGTTTTTCTTTCTTTCTTTTTCCTTTTTTATTTTGTTATTAGTAAAGAAAGGGTACTGATTTTTCTAGGTTAATTTTGTAGCCTGATACTTTACTAAAACTCTTAATCATTTCTAGAAGTTTTCTGGTGGAGTTTTTAGCATCCCTTAGGTAAACTATTATATCATCTGCAAAATGGGATATCTTAACTTCTTTTACTGATTAGTACTCCTTTAATTTCCTTCTCTTGTCTTATTGCCCTAGCAAGTGTTTCAAGCACCATGTTGAAGAGGAGTGGCAGTAAGGGGCAGCCTTGCCGGGTTCCTGCCCTTAAGGGAAATGGTTCCAATTTTTCTCCATTTAGGATGATGTTGGCAGTGGTTTGTTGTATAATGGCTTTGATTATGTTGAGGAATTTTCCTTTCAGTCCTATTCCCTCTAGGACTTTAAACAATAAAGGATGTCTGGATTGGCATACAGGCTTTTTCTGGCATCAATTTATGATGTCATGTGGTTTTTTGTCTTTCAGTCCATTTATGTGTTTATGATAGTTATAGATTTACATATGTTGACAATCCCTGCATCTCTGGTATGATTCCAATTGATCATGATGGGGTGATGTAGATTTTTAAAAGTCATTTTGAATCATTTAAACCTGCAGAACTCTAGGGTAAAAAGTAACCCAAAACAGCTTGCTGAAGATAATGATGCACCCATTCATTCCTCAGCTTCACTATTCAACAAATTCCCAGCACATATTATGGCCTGAAAAATAGGTTAGATGCTGAGTTTACACTGGTAAGCAAAACAACCTATTTTTGTTCTGATGGAGAAGTTATAGTTTATTGGAAATTACCTACTTTGCAATGTTAGATAATGGTTGAATGAATAGATAAGATTATTTCTATTATGGGATGTATACTGGTAAGAATAGAATCATGTTATATAATATCATTTTCCCTCTTTCTGTCTCTAGCTACCCTACCTCAACCCTACACTGAATCTTGTCTTCTTATGTTTATGATAGAATACTCTGTACTATTCAATGTTGACTGAGATGGCATCGTCCATTCCCATAGTGAACAACCATCAGTATATTCCTACCACCAGAACTGACTGAATTGCTTTCTAATTATTGGCCAATATTTTTTTGTCTATGTCCCATTGCAATGCAACCCACTAAAAATCAAGTGTGATCCTTGTAAATTATTGATCTTCTTACACCTGAAACTTCTCTGACACATAAGATGATGCATGTATAGGAACCGGACTCATAAATAAATGAATGAACAGATTGAATCTTAGCATTCTACAATATCATGAGCTAAATTTTAAATAAAATATGGCCATTCTTTGAGAATTTTCATTATATGCAGTAAATATGCACTTGGATGTTTATTTGTAATATGAATTAATTCATGTCCTACTAGTTTCATTTTAACTTCTGTGCTAATTTCCATATGAGAAATTTGAGCTTCCCTGCTTGGGAAGCTGGTACCTCTAAGTTGTAAATGACAGCAAGGGAGACAGGGTTCCCAGTTCGTTGTGCAGAGCCACAGAGCTCTATTGCATCTTAAATCCATTTCACTCAGCCTGTGACAATCGCATTAACAGTAATATAATACTGCAGAAATAGTATAAGAATTATGACTTATACCTCTTGGGTTACGAAGCTGTTCTCATTAGGATTTCTATGTTGCTTGGTCTAGGATCTAGTCAATCATGTAATTTAACAAATATTTACTGAGTACTATTAATATGCAGCTGTCATTGTACTGGGTCCCCAAGGATAAATGCATGAGGTTTTTCTTTTTAATTTTTTGACATCTCTTTCTACTTAACATCCCTGAGCATGGATACCTCGAGCTCTAGCCACTTTCTTTTCCTTGAAAAGTTGCCTTTCATTAGGTAAATTGGCCTTTCTAATTAACATTGGCGATCAAACTTTTATGAAGTAACACAGTCAATTTGAATACTTGCAAAATTGCACCTCATTGCTTACCTTAAGTTTAATAGTCCACAGTATTTTATTTTATTTTATTTTTTTTTATTGATGCTTTGTGAATGTTCATACATCATTATCCATTCAGTTCATGCTATTTCCCCTTCCCTCCCCCCATCCACCCCCACAACCCCAATCCCAGATCATGAATTCTGCCATGACTGTCTTGCATCTTTCCTGTTTTTTTTTTTTTTTTTTTCCATTTTTTACAATAGGGTATAAATTTATGAGTACAGCATCTTCATTAGTAAACAAATTTGCAAGCAGATTGTTGGCCCAAACCACAGCAAGCCCCAAGCCCAAGGTCCCATCATCTAGCGGGGGGGGGGGGGCTTGTATGTTCAATCAAAAGTTTGATCAATGAGTGTCCAGGCTATATTGCTGTAGGTTCACACATTCACCCCAATCACAGCCCTTACATTCTACCATGCCCCCTCTTCTCAGATATTTCCCTAGGCTTAGACAGGGGGCAACAGGTGGATGTATGAGAAGCAAAACAGTCAACTTTCTTGACCTGTTGTCTTGGACTCTGATCAACCTTCGAGATGTTTTTTCATTTCATGGCTGACAGTTTGTGTNCCACATAATAAGACTGGCCAAGATCAAGAAAACAAAAGATACCAATAATGCGAAGTTTGTGGGAAAGGGGACACTCATCCTCTGCTGGTGGAAGGATTGTAAATTACACCACTGTGGAAAAGTGTGGAGAATTATTAAAGATTAATAACCTACCACGTGATTCATACCATTCTCCTGGTTATATACCCACAGACTCATCCTACCACAAAAATACCTGCACAGCATGTTATTGCAGCTCTCTTCACAATAGTAAAGAGCTGAACCAACCCAATGCCCTCTTACTGATGAGTGGATAACAAAAATGTGGTACATTATACAAGGAGTTCTATGCAGAGGAAAAGAAAGATGACATCATGAACTTTGCTGGTAAATGAATGGAACTCGAAGCCATTATGCTAAGTGGAGTAACACAGTTCCAGGAAAAAATAGGGTAAATTGTTTTCCTCATTTGTGGATGCTAACATCAAATCCACAGTTGGCAGGCAAACTGAACAATTTTATTATTATATTTCATTTTACTTGAAAGCAACTGTGCTATTATAATGTAAATCTCTTAAAGGGCTCTAGAATTGACCTACTACTTGTTTTCATACATTATAATTACCAATTATGTGTGGAAGATATGTATTCATATTCTACAAAAAAAGAATGTAAAGTTATACTTCTTTTACCTACATGCAACTTTACTGTTAAAATATGAATCTCTAAATGTGTTTTGGAATTAACCTATAGTTTATTTTCAGATTTTGTAATTATGATTTATGTGTGGAGTGCATATATGCATTTTTTGGAATAATATAAAATTAAAGGGAATAAAAAAAAGAGAGAAAAACCTATCCAAAGAACTTATCAAAACAGTAAACTGCATCGAAAAGGTTATAAAAGACTGTGAAAATGATGCTAAAACAGGACTTAACATGTATGACAGAATCCATGAGCTCTGGTGGGGGGGCGGGGGACATGAGAGGTGGGCATGGATGGGGGAATGAGTCTAAATTTGATTAAGAAATGTTGTATGAAATGTGCTCAATAAAAATTAACTTAAAAAAAGAAAAATATTCCCTAAAAAAAACCCAACTATAGATTCATCTCATTAATGAACATAGATGCAAAAATTCTATTCATTCTTGAATTCTTCTATTAAGACAAGGAACCCAAGTGGAGACCTTAATTTCCCTGTATCATCTGGGAGACCATGAAGAGAGACCCCCAAATTCAAACTTGTGTTGAATCTGAGATGTTTTTATCTTCCTAATTATTACTGTTTACTTGGAAAAGGGTACAAAAAAAGTCAAATATACTCTGATTTGTCACTTGCCTTTTGTGATGACATGTTTTTTGGTCCTGCCACCCTTGGGAACCTGCCAAGTCCTTTTTGCTTCTTTTCTAATCTGGCACTGAAGTATGCTCAAAGCATATGTCAGTGACTTTTTTAAAATAAAATGTTCTGTTTTACCCTGACACAAGGAGAATTTAGAGGAATGGAAAGAATCATGCATGTTAAGTTAATTAGCTAATAGGATTTTGGTATAAAGAAATAAAATTGAGTCTTAGATTTTAATAGTTAATTAATTCATTAAAAAAGAAGGAGAGAGAGAAACAGACAGAGAGAAAAGAGATTCATAGAGAGAGAAGACAGATTCATACTTTAAATGTCTCAAAGTTTATTCTTGCTAAAATGCTTTGTAAAATTACATGACTTTATACCTGCATGCAAATTTCTCTTAAAATGTGAATCTCTAATGTGTTTTAGGAATCAACCTATAGTTTATTTTCAGAATTTAATTTTGACTTATGTGTGGAATGTATATACGCATATTTGGAATAATATAAAATAAAAGAAATAAAATGCTTCATTTGAATATATGGAAAAATGATGTTATAAATAAGTGCCTCTGTTAAGCAGACATGTGTCTACAAACTACCAGTTCACTCACCTCTCCAAACCAGCATGCAAAGAGTCAAAATGTAGCCCAGGGCCTGGCAGAGCACCAGGAAAGGTTGCTTCACTTGCCTCAATGCCAGGAGTCAGAACTGTACTGTCCAAGTCACACCTTGGCTCCATCTTTTACCACTCTGCCAGAGGAAACCTCAGCATGTGCCTAACTGCCCTAAACTGACAGGTCTAATCCTGTGCTTATGCCAGTATTTCAGGTGAATATCTCCGCACTCAGACATTCCTCCCAAGGCCGATCAGAGGATGGTGAAGTCACTCTGTCCTGTCTCTCCTTTATTTCTGTCCATTAGCAACTAATAACAGCTGACATTTTTTTTATGCTTTTCTGATTATCTTCTGCATTTGAGGCCAGTTCCTATGCAAGTGAATCTGTTTTTGAGTTCCCAGTGTTCAGAATTGTGCCAGCACACAGCAGACACTGAGTGGACACTAGTTGAATGAATGCATGGACTCATGCTGAATTATTCCTGGAGAGTGTCTACCTAAAAAGCAGGGACAATGCTCTAAGACACAGACCTGGCCTGGTGGCTCCTGAGCCCGTCACAACAGCTCCAGATGCTTTCTCTCAGACACTCTTTTTATTTACTCCTTTAAAGTCTTTAGTTTTTTTTTAAATATTTTCTTTTGATAACTTTGGAGAAATTAAGAAATTTGATATGATTCCTTAGTACCATAAGACTTCCCATTTTAATCAGTATAAATTGGTAGTGCCATGTAATAAAGAACAATCAAGTTGACATGAATACACTCAGAATCAAGTTTTGCCCAAATGACTTGCTAAGATACTGTGCTTAAATTCGAATGATTTTTTTCCATTAAATGTGTTCTCAACTCTGCATGAAGATGGCATATTTGTGAAACAGAAACTATGCAATTAAAATTGCCTATTCTTGAATGCATCAAATCTAATACAGCATATATATGCCTATACAAAAGAGACAGATAAGTAAAATTTATTTAAGGAGTTTCCAGATCATTTCTCTCTCTGTCTTCCATTTACCACACATGGGAAATGATATAGAATATCTCATAAACTTATTCTCAACTAGTCTATTTATTTTTCTTTTTTTATTGATGTTTTGTGTATTTCAGACATCATTTTTCAATTCAGTTTAGCAAGTCTTTCTTTTCCTTCCACCCCACCTCACTCCACCCCAGATTCGCATTCTGCCATAACCGTCCGCCATCTTGCTCTCAATCTTTTTTTTATGCCTTAAATTCACATTTCCCCATCTTAATTTTATATTAGCTAAAATATGGATATACATACTCTCCACCCATTATACAGTAATTACAGAGTCTGAAAAAATGTGTGGGTGGATTCTAGAGCCCATTGAGATATTCATATTATAACAACATAGTTGCTTTCAGTATAAACAGAATTATAACAATAATGTTATTCAGCTGCTTTATCTGGGGGATTTGATGTTAGCATCCACAAATAGAGGAAACTATTCTCCTTTTGTCTTTCTGGGACGTGGTTACTTCACTCAGCATAATGGTTCAAGCTCCATCCATTACCTACTAAAGTCATAATGCCATCTTTCTTTTTTTTTTTTTTTTTTTATTTTATTTATTTCTGTATGTGTATGAATGTACTGCCTGCATGCAAGTTTGTGCACCCGTGTCGTGCAATGTCGCGGAGGTCAGAAGAGGGTCTCGGATCCCCTGGAACTGGAGTTTCTCCTGGAATTGGAGTTTTAGACGGTTCTCGCGCGCCATGTGGGTGCTGGGGATCGAACCCGGGTCCTCTGCAAGAGCGGTCGTGCGCTCTAACCGCTAGCCATCTCTCCAGTCCATTTTCTTTACTGCTGAATACTACCCATGTGTAGATGCTACACATCTGTCCACTCATCGTTGAAGGGCATTTGTGTGTTCACTCTTTTCTATTGTGAAGAGAGCTGCAATAAACAGGGATGTCATGTATCTTTGCGGTAGGATGAGTCTTTGGGATATACCCAGGAGTGGATTGACTGGATCAGGAGGTAGGCTCACTCCGAGTCTTTTAAGGATGCTCCACACTGCTTTTCTCAATAGTTGTACAAGTTTACATTCCCACCATCAGTGGATGAGTGTTCCCCTTCCCACAACTCTCCAGCACTGTTGTCTTTTGTTTTCTTGATCTAGCTAGTCATATTGGAGTGAGATGATATCTGAGAGTGGTCTTAAGTGCCTTCCTTAATTATTAAGATGCTGAACAGTTTTAAGATGTTTCTCAGCTATCTTTAATTCCTCGCTAGTGAAGTCTCTGTTCAGATCTTTACTCCATCTTTTGAGTAGGTTTTTGTCTTCTTTGTTTTTGTAGTTTATATATTCTGACATCAATGCTCTGTCAGATGTAGCACTGGTAAAATTTCCTCTCACTCTGTGGTTTTCTTTTCACCTCTTTGTTGTTTCTTTTGCTGTACAGAAACTTTTGAGTTTTATAGGTCCTATTTGTCAATTGTGACCTTACTTCCTGTGCACGGCTATTGCTGATTTAGAAAGTCTTTTCCTACACCTATGTCTTGTAAGTTGCTGCCAAATTTTTCTTCTATTACCTTCAGTGGTTTCAGGCTTCATGTTGAGATCTTGATACACTTGGAGTTGATTTTTGACAGGCTTAGAGGTAGGGGTTTAATTTTTCTTCTACAAATTGGATCCCATTTTTGCAGCACCATTTGCTGAAGATGCTATCCTTCCTCCATGAGATTTTTGCCCCTTTGTCAATATGAGGTGCTGAAATTGTATGAGCTCAAGTTTGGACCTTCAATTTTGTTCCATTGTCATGGGTCTGTTTTTGTGCCAGTACCAAGCTTTTTTATGACTATGGCCCTATAATATGGTTTGAAGTCTGGTAGAGCAATACCCCCCCCCGTGTTGCATTTTTCACTCAGTTGCTTTAGCTATTGGGTCTTTTTTGTTTTCCATGATGAATTTAAGGATTTATTTTTCCAAGTCTGTGAAGACGCTAATAGGGATTTTGTTGGAATGCATTGAATATAGTAAAAATATCCATTTTACCCAAATGATTCAATTTGGGTAAAATGGACATTTTTACTCTATTAATTTTTCCAATTCATGAGCATGGGAGGTCTTTCCATCTTTTGATATCATTTTCAATCTCTTCTTCAGGGGTTTAAAATTTTTGTTGTAGAGGTCTTTGGTATCTTTGGTTAGGTTTGTTCCTAGGTATCTTATGTTTTTGAGTTTGTTTGTGAGTGGAAGGTCTTTTTTATTCCTTTCCACTTGTTTCTTGTTGTTATAAAGAAAGGCTACTGATTTTTCTAGGTTAATTTTGTAGCCTGGACTTTACTAAAACTCTTAATCATTTCTAGAAGTTTTCTGGTGGAGTTTTTAGCATCCCTTAGGTAAACTATCATATCATCTGCAAAATGGGAATCTTAACTTCTTTTCTGATTAGTACTCCTTTAATTTCCTTCTCTTGTCTTATTGCCCTAGCAAGTGTTTCAAGCACCATGTTGAAAAGGAGTGGGGCAGTAAGGGGCAGCCTTGCCAGGTTCCTGCCCTTAAGGGGAATTGTTTCCAATTTTTCTCCATTTAGGATGATGTTTGGCAGGGGTTTTTATATATGGCTTTGATTATGTTGAGAATTTTCCTTTCAGTCCTATTCCCTCTAGGACTTTAAACATGAAAGGCTGCTGGATCTTGCAAGACTTTTTCTGCATCAATTTAGATGATCATGTGGTTTTTGTCTTTCAGTCCATTTATGTGTTTTATGATAGTTATAGATTTACATATGTTGAACAATCCCTGCATCTCTGGTATGATTCCAACTTGATCATGATGGGTGATGTAGATTTTTTAAAAGTCATTTTGAATCATTTAAACCTGCAGAACTCTAGGGTAAAAAGTAACCCAAAACAGCTTGCTGAAGATAATGATGCACCCATTCATTCCTCAGCTTCACTATTCAACAAATTCCCAGCACATGTTATGGCCTGAAAAATAGGTTAGATGCTGAGTTTACACTGGTAAGCAAAACAACCTATTTTTGTTCTGATGGAGAAGTTATAGTTTATTGGAAATTACCTAACTTTGCAATGTTAGATAATGGTTGAATGAATAAGATAAGATTATTTCTATTATGGGATGTATACTGGTAAGAATAGAATCATGTTATATAATATCATTTTCCCTCTTTCTGTCTCTAGCTACCCTACCTCAACCCTACACTGAATCTTGTCTTCATTATGTTTATGATAGAATACTCTGTACTATTCAAATGTGACTGAGATGGCATCGTCCATTCCCATAGTGAACAACCATCAGTATATTCTCTACCAGAACTGACTGAATTGCTTTCTAATTATTGGCCAATATTTTTTTGTCTATTCCATTGCAATGCAACCCACTAAAAATCAAGTGTGATCCTTGTAAATTATTGAATCTTTAACACTGAAACTTCTCTGACACATAAGATGATGCATGTATAGGAACCGACTCATAAATAAATGAATGAACAGTTGAATCTTAGCATTCTACAATATCATGAGCTAAATTTTAAATAAAATATGGCCATTCTTTGAGAATTTTCATTATATGCAGTAAATATGCACTTGGATGTTTATTTGTAATATGAATTAATTCATGTCCTACTAGTTTCATTTTAACTTCTGTGCTAATTTCCATATGAGAAATTTGAGCTTCCCTGCTTGGGAAGCTGGTACCTCTAAGTTGTAAATGATAGCAAGGGAGACAGGGTTCCAGTGTATGCAGTCTGTGCAGATCCACAGAGCTCTATTGCATCTTAAATCCATTTCACTCAGCCTGTGACAATCGCATTAACAGTAATATAATACTGCAGAAATAGTATAAGAATTATGACTTATACCCCTTGGGTTACGAAGCTGTTCTCATTAGGATTTCTATGTTGCTTGGTCTAGGATCTAGTCAATCATGTAATTTAACAAATATTTACTGAGTACTTAATATGCAGCTGTCATTGTACTGGTCCCAAGGATAAAATTGCATGAGGTTTTCTTTTTAATTTTTTGACACTTCCTTTCTACTTAACATCCCTGAGCATGGATACCTCGAGCTCTAGCCACTTTCTTTTCCTTGAAAAGTTGCCTTTCATTAGGTAAATTGGCCTTTCTAATTTACATTGGCGATCACACTTTTATGAAGTAACACAGTCAATTATGAATACTTGCAAAATTGCACCTCATTGCTTACCTTAAGTTTAATAGTCCACAGTATTTTATTTTATTTTATTTTATTTTATTATGCTTTGTGAATGTTCATACATCATTATCCATTCGTTCGATTATTCCCCTTCCCTTCCCCCCATCCCACCCCACCCCATCCCAGATCATGAATTCTGCCATGACTGTCCTGCATCTTTCTTTCTCAGTTTTTTTTTCCATTTTTTAGCAATAGGTGAATAATTTATGAGTACAAGCATCTTCATGTAAAACTAATTTGCAAGCAGTTGTGGCCCAAACCACACAGCCCCAAGGGTCCCATCATCTAGCAGGGGTGGGGGGGGGCTTGTATGTTCAATCAAGATAGTTGATCAAATGAGTGTCCAGGCTATATTGCTGTAGGGATCACCATTCACCCCAATCACAGCCCTTACATTCGACCATGCCCCCTCTTCTGCAGATTTCCCTAGGCTTAGACAGGGGGCACAGGTGGATTTGAGAAGCAAAACAGTCTCAACTTTTTCTGGACCTGTTGTCTTGGACTCTGGTCACCTTCGACGATGTTTTTTCTTTCATGGCTGACAATTTGCTACAGGAATAACCTTTCATACCTACTAATGAAGCACAAGCAATTAGATATATAGGTATTTAAAACGTATTAATTGTTATCATATGTTACTTTCGTATAGACACACATGTTTGGATGGTATTGGTTACTTCATGAATTTACATTTTTTTCTGCTTGAATATGACATGGGTTCTTAGCTGTGGTAACTCTCCGACCATTAGAGGGTGCAAGCTCGAGTCCACAGTATTTTATTTTATTTATTTATTTTAATTTTTAAATTAATTTATTGATGCTTTGTGCATTTCATACATTTTTCCAATTTTTTTTTTTTTTTTTTCCTTTCCCTTCCCCCCCACCCCCCCCCATCCCAGATCATGCATTCTGCCATAACTGTCCTGCATCTTTCTCTCAGTTTTTTTTCATTTTTAGCTATTGAGTGATAAATCCTGAGTACAAGCCATCCTTCATGTAAAATACCTATCTGTAGGCTGTTGTGCCCAAACACTACAGCCCCACCATCCAGTTGGGGGGTGACAGGTTGTTCTTTCAATCAAGTTGATCAAATGAGTGTTCCAGACTACATGCTGTAGTTTCACATTCACCCCAATCGCCAGCCCTTACATTTACCACGCCCCCTCTCCGCAGGTTGTCCCTAGGCTTAGAAAAGGGGCACAGGTATGGCACAGGTGGATGAGAGGTAAAACGTCCACTCTCTCTGGAGCTGTTGACTGACTCTGGTCCAATTCTGCTGTTCCTTTCATTGGCCGCAGGTTTGTCAGGAATAACCTTCGATCCCTACTATGAGAACAAGCAATTAGATATATAGGTATTTAATCAGCAATAATAGTTATGGTAGGTAACTTTAGCATAGACACATGTTGGATATGTTAATCCATGAATTCACAATTTCCCCCTGTTAAAATTATGACAGTGTCTTACTGTGGCTATAACATCTAACCATTAGAAGATTAAGCTTAGTGCATTTCCAGCCATGGGTTTATTTCTTCCAAGGGAGAGTTAATAGCCAATTAGATTGTGGATATACAGGCATATGGCTGCTTTTGCTGCACAGTATTTCCAGCAGGTGAGGTGATCTCGGTGCTGACGGTGGAGTCTTGCTTGCACTCAGGAGACCCATATTTGCTTATTGGTTTAGTGGCCTTTGTAACACTCTCTGGCATTCCAGAGGCCATCCTGTTACACTTTCATGTGTGTCTTCAATACATCCCTCCCATGTTAAACGTCAGGTCTTCGCAGCAGGGTCTTATTGCCTATCCTCCTGCAGGTATCCCAACTTAGAGCAAGGAGCCCTTTACCTTGTGGGCCTGGATTCCCCTGGCCAACATAATCCATTGGTAGAATAATCCTTGGCAGAATAATCCACAGTTGATGTTAGAGCTTCTGTATTAATATATTTTGCCTGAGTGATATCCCTAGGACTAAGTATTATATTTGGTTCTGAACCAAATACATATTTTAAAAGAAATAAAAATAAAAAAAAAAAAAAAAAAAAAAAACCAGTTTTACCGGTTTTATAAGAAATCACCTCTACAATAGTTGTCTCCAATTACAGCTTGTGGAGCGACCTCATCATCATCAATTTCTCCTTGTTCTATGGGTGGGAAGGCAAGGAAGTCTCTCATATCAGACCTTTGTGGCACCTAGAAGGTTAGTAGTGGAATGTACGTATTCATATTTTAAAGTAATATAAAATTAAAGGGGGAAAATGTGAATCCCTAAACATATTTTGGAATTACCATACAGTTTATTGTTGGAGGTCATAATTTTGATACGTATGAGATGGTTACATAGGTATATGTTGGAGCAATACAAAGGGGAGGGAAAAACAACAACATTAAGACTGGGTCAAAGAACTGACTGATACCATTAAACTCTGCTGTAAACAACAAGCCTCTGCAGGGAAAAACTTTAGAAAGACTGAGAGAAAGATGCAAGACATGTATGGCAGAAGGCATGAGCAGGGGTGGGGTGGGGGCAGGGAGAGGGGGATGTGGCTAAATTGTACTGAAAGATAATGAATGAAATACACAAGTCATCAATAAAAGTATTTACAAAATTTAAAAAAAAAGAATGAACAGAAGCTCAAGACAATTACAGTTTTATTTATTATTTTTTATGTGTATGAGTGTACTGTCTGCATGTAGGTTGGTGCACCCATGTCGTGCAATGCCGTGGAGGTCAGGAGAGGGCGTCGGATTCCCCTGGAACTGGAGTTAAAGACGGTTCTTAGCTGCCATGTGGGTGCTGGGAATCGAACCCGGGTCCTATGGCATGAATGTCAGAACAAGGTGAACACAACGGGGGGAGAGGGGGTTGTAAATGAGAATGGTAGTTGGAAATGTTAGAGAAGCCCAAAGTGTTAGGGAAAGCATGCCTAGAAACATGGGTAGAAACAGGCTGGAGGGACGGCTCAGGAGTTAGGAGCAGCGATTGCCCCTGCAGAGGACCTGGGTTCCCAGCATTCACATGATTGCTAACAATCCTCAGTAATTCCAATTCCAGGGGATTGGAGGCCCTATTTGTTCCCCCCTCAGAAGTTACAAGACATAGGTCCACTTATTATATTCAAGAAAAACACTCATTCACTTAAGGAAAAAAACAAACAAACAAAAAAAAAAACACAGAAACATAGAAAAAGTGATAAAAGGGTCAGTTAAGCTTTTCTCAGTAATTCAGAACCAGTAGGCACCTTCATTAAGGTAATGGTCCTGGGAGGAAAGGCACATTTTCTCATTGAATGGCAAATTATTCCACCCCTCTCTTTAGCATGGCTTAAGGTGAGCCACCTTCTTTTGGGTGGCCCCTTGGGTAAGTGATTTAACTATCCCAACTAGAGTGTCAGGCGGGCCAGAAATTCTACTCTCTTGGCCAGAGAGAATTTAGGCCAGTTAGGCCACATAAGCTGAGAAATCCAATGTCTGGAAGAAAAAGTTTCACCATGCAGCAAATTCACCAGGGATATGCAACACCTGTCCCAGTTTGTGCCCAAGGAGCCCAGACTTGATGCCAAATGATGGGCTTAAGCTTCCAAACTGGGTAGATTCCGGGAAACAGGGCTGTGAGATTGCAGATCTCTAACTGCAGAGAAGAGCCTTGCCCATTCCACCACATACCCTGCAGCATTTCTCCTATCTAGGCTCTCAAAATGAGCCAAATTCCACCCCTCTCCCATTCTTGGGACCAGCTTTTCCAGTTAACGAACCAAAAATCATAAAAGATAGATAGAACTGATTTCTTACTAAGGAATTAGGTTCATTGCTCTTTCAGGAGCCCCTTGTCCTGGGGCTATAAGGAAGCATAAAGTCTCCAAAGACTAATTAGGTGTGGTCAGCTAACTTTGGGCCCCCAGAGCACGACACCTTCTTCCTACCCAGTCTTTGGCAATTGGACTTCAAGGAACTAACTTGACTTTCTTTGATTGGGGTGGCTCCTTCCCTTCACCCTGCAGCTCTGCCTGGTTCTCTAATAAAGCCTTTTGATTGACTCCCTGTTTCCCTCTCAGACCTTCTTCCTCTCAATGACATAACAAGAATTTGACAGACAGATGGTGAAAAACAGAGAGGAATTTCAAATGGGGTTTAGTAGAAAAAAAAAGTCTGAAAGTAAGACTTTTATAATTGATCCTTATAGTAGGGTGAAGGAATTAGAAGACTAATGTAAGCAGACAGTGGTATAGGCTCAAAGCACTCAATTGCAGTACAGCTATAGAATTTGTAGTTACCTGAAAAACATGACAGAACTATCCCACTCCTAAAATATATTTCCTTATTTCTGGGATGTTTTGTTTAGGAATTTTGTTCCTTACTGTGTACCCCAGATTAGTTTGGAACTCATGATGATGCCCAGTCCAACTTTTAGTGAGGCCCTGCAGTAGCCCCTCTTGTGCTGAGATTATAGGCATAAAACCCCACACCCACTTTCTGCTTTCTCTTTTGCTTTCTTTGTATATTTACTTCCCCTTCACTCCTACTCTCTCCCTTTCTTTCCTTTTTGTTTTTTGTTTTTTTTTCCATGCCAAACAAATTAAACTTCAGGTAAATAATAGGCAGTTTTTTGCTACATTTGGGAAAACCAATATCCTTTTTACTTTGTACTTCTTAAATTGCCAGAAGAGGGACTGGAGAGAGGGCTCAGCAGTTAAGAGCACTGGCTGCTCATGCAGAGGACCTGGATTCAATTCTCAGCACCCACAGGGCAGCTAACAATGGTCTGTAACTCCAGTCCAGGGGATCAGGCACTTACTTCTGACTTCCCCTGCAGGCATTGCACTATACAGGTGCACCTACACACATGCAGGCACTACACTGTTACACATATAAAATAATAATAATAATAATGAAAACTACCAGAAGAAATTGCTGTTCTCTTAGGCAAAGCCAGCAGACACTTTTGAACTTTCTGGAAGTCCAGTCTTTCAGGAGCTAAGGAGCTGTGGAGTTGAGGCTGCTCTTTTTCCTTCTGACCAATGCTTGTGAATGAGAAAGCAGGTATGGCCTACACATTGTATTTGTATTCATCCTCCCAAGACAGAAGCTAAAGTCTTAAAGAATAAAGGAAAACACAGAACTTAGTCATTTAGTGGGGGAAATGAGAAAATGCTCCTAACTACCAAGTAATTCATCTCATCTTGACTCTTAGGAGTCTTGGAGGGAGAGACAGTGAAAGGGAGAAAAGGGGATGTAGCACCTTTTGCGCTTCTCCTTCCTTCATTCGGGGTTATGTAACACCTAGAAGTACCCAGGACATTTTAGATATCTATCATGTCTCTGAAAATACTGACAACTTTATTTTAGACTTTGCTTGACTAAAACTTTGAACTTCGTTTGATAATTATAAGTTGCTTTTATTAGGAATTGATAAGAATTAAGCCTAAGTCCTGAGGATTTACCATTTACCTAGCAAGCTGTGGTTAAACCAGTCTCCATGAAAAAAATCAGGATCCGGCTATGGTGTTCAGACAACTCTGGAGATTGGCATGCAACCTAGGAGGGTTGTGAGCAATGCATCCTTCTGCTGTGACCACTCTAGTGCCACCACTCCCAAGACACATTAGTGAGTTATTTCTATGTGTGAAGATTGGCATACATTTTCACTGGAAGTCACACCTACTTTTTGAAATGGGAATCATTATAGGGAAAGTGAGTTTTAAAAAGTAGGAACTATTTCAGTCAGCCTTCTGGTGCAATCTTTCTGTCTGTTGTTGTTCTTTTAATATGCATCCCTCTCCACAAGAATATTTATAACTGGGTTATTGGTACTAGCATCCACATATGAGAGATACCATTTGTCGTTTGTTTTTCTGGGACTGTGTTACTTCACTTAACATGATGTCTTCAAGCTCCATCCATTTACCTGCAAAGTTCATGATGTTGTCTTTCTTTACTGCTGCATTGATTGAACATACAAGCCCCCCCCCTGCTGGATGGTGGGACCCATGAGCTGTGTGGGTTTGGGCACAACTGCTTGCAAATTGGTTGTACATGAAGGATGCTTGTACTCACAAATTATCACTTATTGTTAAAAAAAATGAAAACAAAACAAAACAAAAAAGCAGAGAAAGATGCAGAAAACTTATGGCAGAATGCATGATCAGGGATGGGTAGGAGTGGGGTGGGGGGAAGGGAAGGGGATATATTCCTGAACTGAATTGGAAAATGATGTATGAAATACACAAAGCATCAATAAAAAAAAAAAGTAGGAACTAACATTAGCAAGAGCATGAGGACTAACTCTTCCGAGGCAGAACCCAAAGCTCCATGGTTTTAATGTTGTCCCATGTCCTTTGTCACTAAATCTGCCTTCTTCCTAGCCACTAATAATTCTTGTTTTCTAATTTCCTTCATTTGTATTACTTACCATTTTTTTGCATTCTGCATTCTCCTATGAAGTGGTATTAGCATCTGCCTGCTTGACAGAACAATGCAGTATAGGAATTCGTCATCATAAGAATTAGGGGAACAGGTCCTAGAGTGAACACAAGTTCCCTTCACAAGGAGCACATGTGGAGATAAGCTCTGCAATTCCCTTAAGACATCCAGCTGACAGAAGCTGTGACTAATGTAAGGACTATGCCTCTGACTGACTACAGAGGAGCTACTTCTGTTAGGGTTCAAGAATCCACACCAGACACACCGAAGGAGGGAAAACCAAGACTTTATTTCGGAGGAAAAAAAAGTAAACCAGCATGCTGGGGTGGGAGGGAAAAGGCTCCGACCCCAATAACTTGGCTCACAGGCCTTTTATACAGGGTCTAGGGGAATTTTAGCGGGGTTTGGGTAACTTTTAGCCTTATTGGATAATAACAGGCTTACAGCTCATGGTTAGGTCAGCCCAAGGGCACCCCACATACCAACAGTTATCTTTAGACACAATCCTGAAACTGGAACGAGGATATGTTAGGTCAGTCCATCTGCCCTCACATACCAACAGTTATCTTCAACAAGTTTAAGTTAGCTGTTCTTGAGGCCTCGAGCAACTGTCTTTGAGCAATCGACCTTTTCTCTGAATTGGGCAGGTTCCAGTAATGGTGGCTCTACTCAAAATGGAGTCAGTGTGGGCCTCTCTTACACTTCCAAGTTGGAGATGGGGACCACAAGGAAGGCAGTCTTCTTCCCCCAGCCTCCCATCTCATGAAAGTCCCTCTTCTTAGCAAGGACTAGAGGACCTTCATTGACTGCTTACCAGAACAATAGTATTCCAGAACAAGCTATTTTCCATCATCTTGTCCCCAAATGGGGACAGTGCAGTAACATAAAATAGACTCAGCTCTTCCATGCTCCTGATATATTTCCATATACTCTTAGCATAATCAGAACTGAAATATGAAAGTAATGAAAGGTTTTTAAAGAATTAATAAGCAGCACTATTTACTTCTAGCATTTAATGGAATTCATGATCAAATATAAAATTAGAGAAGATAAAAAGAGCTAGAAGAAGGCTCTCGAGTCTCTCTGCATTTATTGAGAACCTCCTGGCTGCCCAATGTTATAATTTGACAATTGATAGGAGTAAACTAAAGTTTCATACCTAAAGGACGTTGACTAGAGGTAATGTTCACATTGTTTCCACATTTTTTTCATTTCAGCCATGCTGAAATTGCTTTCTAATATCAGAATAAGTCAAATAACAACACAGTGTCATTCCTGTGATGTTTTTATAATGTTTGAGTATCCTACCATCAGTCAGTGACACAAGGCAATGAATGTCCCTGCATTATGCACTAGTGTTTATAAATCTCTGATGGAGTTCACTTCGTGGGCTTATTTTAAAATTTAGGTAGGTAATCAACTCGTGTCCCTCCATTCTTTGTCTTGAGTCTGTACAGTTATCTGTGTTGCTACCTCAGTATGATGAAACTGTCCTGTAAATTTATTATAAAATGAAAAATGACATAGTGATGTTTCTTTTAAAAAATATTTTCTCAAGATTTTCACTTGAATTTTAATAATTCTGTAACTGAAGCAATTGCATTTAGTAAGTACTATTTTCATTCTAAAACCCTACAATTTTGAATCCAGGGAGATTGATATGTTACTACATATATAAAAGCATCACTAATAAATGCATCTGAGAGCTAAGAGATTCAGATCAAAGACGGGTCAAAGATGGAAGCAAGCCTCTTTGCTGCTATTCTTATCTCTAAGGAAAGCTTTTTACCTCTCTGGGGCAGTAGCAAACTAACCCTTCCAAAAGTCTGCATGGCGTCCCCTTCTTTATTTTTCTCTGGAATTCCTCCACATGTACGGATATTTCTGATGAGGTCCTATGTTACTTACCAGTATGAATACCATCCCTGTATCCAACTTTCTTGGGAATGTAGCTCAAAAATGAGCTTTGGGGAAGAGAGAAGTCTCTTTGCAGTACAAGCATAGCCAGGCTCCAATTCAACTTTACTAAAAGTAGGTCTGATTTTGCATCTTGCTTTCATTTGGCAACGTTCCTTTACTCCTCTAATTGTTCAGAAACATGAAGACTAAAGAATCCTAAATTCCCAACAAGGGAGAATCTAAAAATGTATGTATGGAAGTTCAAAAGCAAGAATATAGTTTCTACAAGAATTGGTTAGAGCAGATGAGACATTAGTCCTGGAAATACTGCAAAGGCAGCATGCCAAGAAGAAAAGGCCTCGTTAAGTAAACGGAGCTTCAAACTGTGGTCTTGGCAAGAGAAACAATATGAGAGGGTAGCTCTTGGAACTCTAGATTGGAAAGAGCAGAGTTAGCCATAAGAACAAGGTCTGAGTTGAGAGCCGTTTCAAAGGAGTTAAAGTACGGGGTCTAGATTTGCAGGAAACATTTATGCCTTAGAAGCACTATGACTTTGCTGCAGCCTCTTAAAGGACACAAGGGAAGTGAGTAAGGAAGGTCTTCCACTTGACAGACAGGGATTAACCATGACGTATGTCCAAGTCACCCAAATTTTAAATCCCTTACTCCAGTTACATACTCCCAAGATAACGATATGAATGCGGTATTTTTTTTATTAAAGCACATCTAACACAGCCCATAAATATTCCATGTGGAGTGAAGCTATGATAGAACATCTCTCCAGATGCCAACCATCACACACAAATAGACAGTACAACTGATAGGGAGCTTGCAGAGGAGGGATGAATGAAGAGAAGGAAACATCTCAAGGCTGAATGAGGAAGTTGCCACTCCACAGGAAGCTGTGCCCTCTTCAGAATCCTAGTTAGTATTCCAAGTCCCAACCCCCCCATCAGAATTCGTGCATCACAACATCCAAACTGAGCCCTATCCAGCCAAGTTCCTAAACCCAGACATACTTCTGTGCAAATAGATCTGCTAGAGTCTAGTCAGAACATCTAGAAATCCTAGGTAAGGCATATTCTTCCTCACTCAACTGTATTTTCTCTTATAGTTTTCAGTACAGGGTCAGTCTCCCACCTATTTCTCTTGCTCTGCTTTGAGACCTTGACCCAGTTAGCATGGATCCCATATCTGATGTTTACATTGCCACAGGCTTACATGTGAAGGCTTATAGTCCATTGTAAGTCACTGCCTCTCTACCTTCATGCACCAGCCCTGGCTCTTACAATCTTTCTGCCCCCTCTTCTGCAATGATCCCTGAGTTGTGGGTAGGTGAGGTTTAATATAGGAGCCCCATCCAGGTATTCGAACTCTTGGGGCTCCCATTCTTTGGACTAGTTGTGGCCTTCTGTTTGCCTCATTCTCTATTGTGTACAGAAACATTACTGGTGGGAAATGAGGGGTGCACTTATTTTCTCTCTGCCCCTCATTCCATGTGTAGAGGTTCGATTGTAGATGTGTCTCCTAGGAATTGGGATTTTTCAGGGTCTGTGTCCTTTCTAGCCCTGTGTATTTGTCTGAGTCTATAGTGACTGTCAAGTGTTCACTCCCATTGAGAGAGTTCCAAGTCCAATTAGATAGCTGTTGGCCATCCCCAGACAACAGCGCCTCCACTGCACCAATAGAGGTAGTTTGCTGGCCACCTCATCATGGTTGTTAGACTGTTAAACTAGGTTGTACCATTGATTTACTTTCTCTTAGCACTGTGAACATTGTCTAGCATTATGAACCCTTAACTTCAGATAGAAAAGCTACAAGTCATCTCCTGTTCCATGAATCTAAGTCGCATTCCTTCAGGAATGTCCCATTCTGAACAGTAGGGCCTTATCCCCTATTTATGGTCCATAATCAAGAGCTTTGGAGATAGCTCGCTTCATTTTAAGAATCACTTGGGTTGCTCTCATGAACCATTCAAAGGGAGATATCCTCTGTCTTACACTGGGTTCAGTGCCACACAGCTGCCAGCTTGCATAGCCAATGCACTAATGTTCAGATACTACATGTGAATTTCTCGTGGGGCATCACATTACACTCTGAGTTTCCCAGCCTCTCTATTGCCAATCACTTCTATTCTTTCTTCCGCCCTTACCACCAGCCTCAGCAGCCCCAGCTCTCCCACCATCCCTAGCTCCTCCTCTTCTAGCCTCCCCCATCTCCCATCATAGCCATCTTTTTTCTCCCCATCTTCCTGTCCCAACCCAACACTCCCCCTCCAGATCCCCCCAGTAACATCTGTTCCTTGCTGTTCCACTGTTTCAGGATTTTTCTTTTCCTTTGCTTCCATGTATCCTTTCCAATTTCTTGGCTCCTAATATTGTATCAGGATGTATACTCAGGTAAGAAGATTGTTGCTACAATCCACAAATGAGGGAGAACATACATCACCTTGTTTTCTGTCTTTGTGTTACTTCACTTAGAATAACATTCTCTAGTTCCATTTGTTTACCTGCAAATTTCATTGTTTCTTACTGCTGTGTAGTACTCAACGTGTAGATGGACCACATTTTCATTATCCATTCACCAGTTGTGGGACATTTAGGTTGTTTCCATTTCTTTGCTATTACGAAGACAGCAGCAACAAACATGGATGTGCAGGGATCTTTATAGCATGATGAGTCCTTTGAGTATATGCCATGGAGGAGACTTTTAAGTTTTTATGTACGGAATTAAGTAAATTTTCACTTTGGCTGTTAACTCATATTCAATTATTTAACTCACAGTTTTGATTCTTATAAGTGTAGGCTCCTTTCAAGTCTCCCCAGTGACTCGGTGTGCCCAGACTATTGTTTAACCAGCTACAAAATCTTTCATGGATAATGCCCTCTTGATGCACAAATCTAGATTTAGGCCTCTGCCCCACAGACCAACACCCAACTGTGAAACTGGGAGGCTCCAGGCCCAGTCCTGCTAAGCTCCAACACAGTCTGAAGAAGCAGAGACCCAAATGTAAAGGCAAGCATCCCTTGGGTTTCTTCATCTACCTTCTTTTCCTATAAAATTTTCCTTTTCAAATAAAAACAGAAAGGCTGGAATGTTAGATTTGGGACCTGTCACACTGAGATGCTAGTCCTGCTAAGAGACCAGACCAGATCTGGCAGCCTCTGGAAATCAGGCCACACCCCCTGCAGCTCACCCTCTGTGACAGAGATTTAAGAAGCCTTGCTGTGCTTTATCCTCACAGCACCTTTCCCTCAAAGCTAGGAAAGATAATTACAGCCATGTTTAGTACCAGACTCCATGGTGCATGGATTCACTAGAGTAAACCAGATGAAATTACATTTCCTTGAACTTCTTGCTAAGACCCTGAAGACTTGTAAGAGTTAGACCATACCTTTTGTTCTGGGGATTTATCTAAAGCCTGCCTGCTCCACTTGACATCCATAATGATTGTGTCTTTTGCTCTTTTACTTTAAGCTATCATGTTTCATATTTTTATAATGTTTATAATGCTCTCTCACCTTAAGTCCCAATAATAACTCCTATGAACACAAAAGTCTCTCCCTTAACAAAGCTCATTTCTGAAGGATAATTTCATCTTAGGTCCTTTCTGGAGCCTGACACTCTGATTTTTAACAACAAGCATCCATTGTTATTTTGTTAATCTGCTATGATTTCCAAATATAAATACCTCAATATTGGAGGCTGAAACAACATTTTTTTTCTTATACATCTGGAGGCTAGATGTCCAAGGTAACGTCAGGGTTGGAGCATGGAGAAGCCATTCCTCCAGCTTTATAGAAACGCTCACCTATAGTGCTCTTTTAAAAAGTATATTTATTTATATTTATTTACTTACTGACTTATTTGTATTTTATGTGTATGCATGTTTGCTTGCATGCGTGTAAGTGTACCACACGAATGCAGTGCTTCTGGAGGCCAGAAGAAGTTGTTGGATTCCCCGAAACTGGAGTTACAGACAGTTGTTAGCTGTGGGATGTGCTGTTTATTCCCAGGGTTGAGAAGAAAATCCCCATTCTGGCTGAGTGCCAGGAGCCCAGAAGGGCTGGGAAGCCAAAAGGTGTCCCCAGTCCAAGGAAGCCAAAGGGGCCACTAGAGACTCAGCAAGGGCATGCCCAGGAGTGGATGGAAGTCCGAGAAAGCAGGCTCCTGAGAGTCCTCAATATCCATGAAAAAAATGGACTCTGGCACAGAGGCCAGGGTCCTGCCAGTGCCCTCCACGGGTGTGACAGCAGAATTAGTACTTGGAGGAATTTTTTCTGTATTCATTATTAGTTTGGGTCTGCAATAATTCAGAGACACAAACCTGTCTCTGAATAAAAAGTTAGAATAAAAAAAGATGGAAAACCACGGGGCACAGTCAAGGATCATCTGCCATATATCCCAAAATGGGTCCTCCTCAAACAATTCCCTTAAACAATATATTTCCCATATTTGCAAGTGTTTAGACTCACCCAAGTTGTTCTAAATGGCCGCATGCTATGTGCCATTTGTGGGGTGTCCCATTTATTCCCAGAGTGAGCCATGCGGAAAACACGCTCAGGAAAAGATACCACAAGAATGCATAGTTCTGGTGTCCAAATACAGAGAGAGCTTTATTCCAAAAATGGCCAGCTTATATAGCCAGTGTGACTCAGATCCCAGGGCCGAATCCTAGCCCTTTGCATCACTACATCCCACCCCATGGGCGTGGCCAGGGAGGTCCCATTGGTTAGTCAACTTAACTAAATTTTCCCACAGTTAGCTACCATGTGATACTGAGAAAAAAAAAAAATCTAGGTCCCCTGGAAGAGCAGCCAATGTGCCAGTGGTCTTAGCCATGGAGTTACCTCTCCAGCCCCCCATGGTTTCCTTCCATGGCCCCGCCCTGTGTGTGCAAAGAACAGAAGTCAACATGTTTCTTCCTATTTTAAAGATGCCTGTCAGAATGGGCCCCATCAGCAGCAGGGCATTACATAATTGTATTTGCTCCAGTAAAGGGTCTAACACCAAATATAGTCACATGGGGGACTTCACATATGAATGGGTCATGGGTCACAGCTCAATTTTGTACACTCTGCCCTTTGGGTCCCCAAAATGCATGTCCTTCTCACATAATCACCCCATTCCAGTCCTCCTATATTAATTAGCTCAATCATTAACTTCAAGTACAAAATATCTACATATGAAAATTGAGCTATGATTCATTCTGAATCAAAATTCCTTTCCAGTTGTGAAACCATAAAAGTTATATTCTTCCAAAATACAATGGTGAGGGGCTGGAGAGGTGGCCTAGCGGTTAAGAGCGCCGATCGCTCTTACAGAGGACCCGGGTTCGATCCCCAGCACCCACATGGTGGCCGAGAGCCGTCTGAAACTCCAATTCCAGGAGAACTCCAGTTCCAGGGGAATCCGAGACCCTCTTCTGACCTCCGCGGCATTGCACGACACGGGTGCACAAACCTGCATGCAGACAGTACATTGATACACATACAGAAATAAATAAAATTAAAAAAAAATACAATGGTGAGATAGCTACAGGATAAACATTCTCACTCCTACAGGAAGAAATGAGAATGAGGAAAGGCATGACAGATCTTAAGCAAGAACAGAACAGAGCAAAGAAAATCTCATTAAATCTGAAGGTCGAAGAACAAGTTTGTTTCATCTCTAAGGCCTTAAGGCCCAGGAACCTTGAGTTTTGCAGCTCTGGGCATGGTCCTGCCAAGAGACACCCTGACAGGATCCTCATAATATCCATAATATGTCATAGCCAAGAACAAGGTCCAACCTTGAGGAGAACACAATCTTGCTTTCTGACCTCTGGTAAGAGTGTCAGCTCTTCTAACCTCTGGATTACTTCGCAAATCATCCTTCACTTTTGAAGCAGTTTTATTAGCACATGTTAACTATGCATAATAATGAGTTTCATTATGGAATTTTCACACATATCCATAATGGATTCCCACTATTTCACACTCCCCTGGCTATCTTCTTGTGCTCCCATCCCCCTCTTGTCAGTGCCTTTCCCTTTTCATTAGGGTTTCATTAGGATTGTTTATAAGAGTGTGGGTGAATTGTTTACTAGAGTACGTGCACCTTTCTTTAGGCTGTACTGCTAAAGAAAATGCTTCTCTTCCCCATCAACATTTACCCATTTATAAATCATCAAGGAGTGTGTGGCCCCCTTGGCCTCTCCCTCTTGTATGACAGATGGAATCCTACAAAGAAACTGTGTAGGTAATCACACCTACTGTGAGTTTAAGAATGCCACAGCCATGTCATACCCTTAGGTCAGCATTACATAGCTCTACTGACTCCTCTTGTTCTTTTATATGCTTTCTACCCTTTTTTCTATAATACATCCCTGAGCCTGGGAGGGGATGTTATACATACCAGTAAGTATTCAAAAGCCATTTATTGTGTACTTTGGCCAGTTTTAAGTCTCTGCAGTCAGCACTGACCATTGCAAATAAAAGTAGCTTCTCTGACAACATTGTTAATTACAGCACATAGTTAATTAGAAGGTATTCTCAAGGCAATTTTCCAAGCATACCTTGTCCACTTACCAAAACAATATAGCAATAGCTTTTCCACCATATCCACTGGCTGCTTCATGGCCAAAAAGATCTAAGGCAAGTGCTTGCCCTAGACCTTGGATTTTTGTTTAACAATCTATAACTTCTTTTTTTCTTTCTTTCTTTCTTTTTTTTTTTTTTTTTGTTTTGCTTTGTAGAGACAGGGTCTCCCTGTAGCTCCAGCTGTCCTGGAAGACTCTGTAGACCAGGCTAGCCTTGAACTCACAAAGATCCACCTACCTCTGCCTCCAAAGTGCTAGGATTAAAGGCGTGTGATACCTTGCCGGGCTTACAATCTGTGACTTCTGAGAGCAGCTTTATTCACTCAGTGAATCTCCGTTCAAGCTTGTTCTATTTTATTTTGTAATTAGCTTACTGACTTAGTTGTCATATCATTGCAGTGATAAAACACCCTGACCAAAGCAGCAGGAGAAAGAATGGCTTTATTCTGTCTTACATTTCTAGACAGATGCAGTCACCGACCCTGGGAAGCAGCAGCCTAGCTGGTCCCATTGTATCTGTACACATTAAGCAGAGAGGACAGAAGTAGGAGTGGACTCTAAAGCTTCAAGTCCTGCCCCAGTGTTCCATTTCTCCTATTGAGGCTTCACCTCTTAAAGGTTCCACAACCTTCTATACAGCACCGCTAGCTGAGAACTAAGTGTTCAAATCCATGAGGCTCTTGGAAACATTTCACATTCAAAGCACTTCACATACCAAGTAGCAGATTCTCTTTTTTTCTTTTTTTCATACCTCATTAGTTTAGTTTGAGCCTCCCTTCCCATCCCTCCTCCCAAGGCATGTACAGAGCCCAGCAGCTCTGCTGTTCCATCTTGAGGCATCCTAGGAATCTGAAAGCCTTCCTTTACTTCCTCCATTTTCATTTCCCTCCCAGCCGATCTCACTCCCCCTCAAAGTCTGGCTTCTGCTGAGGTGCCCTCTCACTACGTGCCCCAGGCACTCTCACTATGGAGCCTCGTCCAGTCACAACTCTCCAGAACACATTTCCTAAGCTTTGCAGTATGGACAGACTGCAAGTTTTTCAAGTCAAATTCAAATTCAATTCTGTTTTAACAATTCCTTTCATTTATTTCTCCTTTTGCTTTTTGGTATACACAATAAGACGTTTTTACATTTTATTAACACCTCGAGATCAAATTCTCTCATCCACAGAACAGTAGAACACAATAAATCAAGTTTCTTTCTAATTTATAAGAATATTCTTTCTTCTAACTTCCAGTATGTTCTTCACTTATAGCCGGGATTCACAATAGTCAGTTTTAGCACTCATGTGTACCAAGAGTACTTTGTAGACACATATCTGAAATAAGGAAGTAAACATAAAGCATTTCTTCCATCCTCTGCACATCCAGCAATTTCATAGCCCCTTATACAGTTAGAGGTCTTTGTTACAGAAACAACCAACTTCTGAGTACTGAGATCTGTGTGTTAGTAGCAGGACCACAAATAAAGACCACAATCCATGCTGGACCACAGCCCAGGCTAGACCACAACCAAACACCACAATCCATGCTTCACCACAGCCCAGGCAAGACCACAACCAAAGTCCACAGCCTAAGCTGAATCACAATTGTGTGCTAGCAATTTAAACTACAGCAACTACTTTTCTCACAACTCTGGAAGATAGCAATCAGGATGTTATCAGGATTGGTTTCTGGAGAGCCTGCTTCCCTCCTACTAGGTATCAAACCCTTTGATCTGTCATTTCAGAGACTTTTCTCTGCACACATGGACAGAAAGAGAAATCTTTGGAGTCTGTCCTTGTGAATTCTATTGTATTTGCACACCATGTGACCTCATTTGACTATAATTGCCTCATTGTCCTGCCCACAAATACAGTCACATTGTTTGTTTAAGCTCTAACATACATATTTTAGAGGTGCATATGTCAATTCATAATAGGCTTTGCACCCTGGGATTTCGAGTAGGATTTTTTTTTTATTGCAAGTAGTAGATACAGGTCATGGCAAACATCAAATACGTGATCTATGCATAGGATTCGAGGGATAGGATGCTTTTGCTTGAACCACCTTCTGCAGTCCTCGGGCATAGTCTAGAGAATTGAAGAAAATAGTGAAAAGACAGATGGATTTTAAGTGGTCAAAATCTGAAAGTACTCCATGAATTTTTTTATTTTTATTTTTTAAATATTTTATTATTATGTGCATGAGTGTATTGCTTGCATGTATGGGAGAACATCTGTGTCATGCAATGCCTTGGAGGTCAGATGGTGTCAGATTCCCCAGGAACTAGAGTTAAGTCAGTTCTCAGCCATCATGTGGTACTGGGAATCAAACCTGGGTCTTCTGCAAGAGCAATCTGTTCTCTTAACCTCTGAGCCATCTCTTCAGCCCACCCATTTACTTTAAAGCCAGGAAGTAACAGAGTCTTCTTGGATTCTCCTCGGGGTCTAAACTCTATTCATTTTTTTCTTTGTGTTTCTCCAATGAAGATAAAAACTATAGAGGGTTGGATTTCTCTTGGAGTATGATCAATTTTTTTTTTTTTTTTTTTTTTACTAAACAGGGGTAAGGAAGCTCAGTGGGCTGACCTACAGAGCCTTTCTTCAGTGGATCTGGGAAGTTGCTGTTAACAACAGACAGAATGGACTTGGAGCAATCAAAAAGACAAAAGTTAACTGTTCTAGTAGAGAAAATAAATGAGCCAGTGCATGGGAATTGGAACCCTAGCCCTGAAGAGTCTGCCCTGGTTCTGTGGTTTCCCAGCGCACATCTGGCTGATCGGTACCTCAGATTCCTTGTATGCAAATGGAGACATTCTAGGGTGATCTCATAAAAATATTTATTTTGCTAAAAATAAAACAGCATCTGCCATTCTGCAATACTCAGAAAGCATTTTATGTATAATGAAGATACCCATCTGATTTGTGATCTGATAACTGTCATTTGGATAATATTTTTCTTTGTAATAATTTTGTCATTGATTAGTATTAAAATGACAGTACATTTGGTCTCTTAGTCTCTCTCTCTCTCTCTCTCTCTCTCTCTCTCTCTTTCTCTCTCTCTCTCCATATAAAATACAGAGAAAAGTCTTATGAGATTTTCCTAAGTACATCATTGGAAAAATATGCTTATAAAATTGCTTTTGATAAAGGCACAGTTGCAAAATTTCAAACTCGCTCAAAGCTAGAGACCTCGGCACAATAACAAATCAGTATTTTGTATTTAACAACCTAGAAAGAGCATTAGTTACAGAGGCAAGGTGATTATTAGCATTATATACAAAAATAAGTTAATGAAACTTTTTTATATATTTTAATTTTTATTTATTCTTATGTGTATGAGTGTACTGTCTGCATGTAGGTTGGTGTACTCCTGTCCTGCAATGCCAAGGAGGTCAGAAGAGGGCATCGGATTCCCCTGGAACTGGAGTTAAAGAAGGTTCTCAGCCACCATGTGGGTGCTAGGGATCTAACCCAGGTCCTCTGCAAGAGCATTCAGCACTCTTAACTGCTAGGTCATCTCCCCGCCCTGTTAATGAAACTTTTAACATGATAGAAAATTTGGAGACATAGCAAATGTTGGAAAAAAACTCAGAACCAAATAGCAATGAAGTAATACCGCAGAAAATAAAGAAAAGGGAAGTAAAATGAAATTCAATTCTGTAACAATGAAATAGCATGATAAAACAAAATTGAATTGAGATAGTAGAATCTTAATTTGTAATTTGTATGTCAGTGAAATTTCTAAAATCCTTACACAGTTATCCTCACACCTCAGCTAAAAACATCATGATATATTAGTTCACTGAACTAGAATGTTATTGAGTGCAGACTATGCACCTGGCAGTATCAGTCAAAGAGATGGACTAACAAATTCTGCTTCCAGTGAGTCAATGTATATATAGATTCAGTTGGATCCATATTTGTCCACCCGACCTCTAGCACACAATGTTGCAACACAAGAGAAGCAAGGATCCAGCAGGAGATACTTCAGTAGTAAGTGGATAGAGAAGTGCTCACAGCCAAAGCTATCTGAACTGAAAACCAGAGGGAGTGCACGTTCAGTGAGATGGTGTGTGTAAGAGACACTACTGTCAGTACCTGCCCTGCACCTCCTGGAGGCATCTAGTGCCCCAAATTGTGGACGCTGTCACCATGTTTCAGTTGAGGAAATCAAAAAAGGAAGTTAAGTAACTTTTTCAAGAATAGACATATTTTAGTTAGTGGACCTCTCTGGTTAAGAATCTTCAGGTATTTTTTAATGTAGAATAGAGGGCATGCATAGTGAGGCCTTTACTTAAATCAGTCATTCTCTTCCATGATACTCAAGCAAACAGATCATTCTGATTCACACAGGCAAGTGGAAAACTGTTTTAGTGGTTTTTTTTTAATGTTGGTCCAGAAGTCAGATTTGGGAATAATTTCATTGTTTATTGCTGACATGAACACTGAGATAAGTCATACTAACTATGATTATCTTTTTTTTTTTATCCCAAGTTAACCTTACTTTCATAGAGACCTTATGGAAGAGTTCTAGTTAGGGTTTTGATGACTCCTTACAATAATCTCTGACATAAATGGCAAGTAAGAAAAAAAAATCCCTGGATTTTTCCTTCTATTTACTTACCATGTTTGTAAACTAATATTTGAGAATGTCAGTTGGTTTTTCAAGATAACACAAGAAAAGAAAAGAAATTTCATAATCGCCTTCTCCAATCCAGCTTGCTAATGTGTTGCTCTAACCATCTTTGCATGAAGCCTCAATTGTCTGGGCAAAGATTGTATATTTTATCCTCCTGTCACACATTCACATCTGCTTGTGAAGTGAAAAGAATAAAGATGTGAAACACACACCAAAAGTGCCAAGGAATCCACATCTGGGAAATGGTCTGAAATAACTAACTGAATTGTTCTGAAACTCTCTGTCACCAAAGGAGATGAATGGCTGAAAACTTAGGACAAATTAGAATTGCACATACAATGCTACACAGAATCCAAATCAGCAGAGATTTAAAGACAATATAATAGACAACAGAAATGTCCAAGGAATGAAGTAATGGTTTCCCAGTTAAGGCTTAAGGGGCCCAAGATGTGCAGACTGATGATGGGGACAGAGACCAACATCTGTACTCGAGGAACTCAGTTCTAATTAAAATGCAGTTGTAACCAATTTCTATTGTATGTGTTATAAAATATGCATTTTCCAACTTGATGATGAAAATGTTCCAAACACTGAGGAGACACTTAGGCATCTTCTCAAAAAAAAAAAAAAAAAAATTATAATATATATATATTATATATATATATATATATATAATATATATCAGACCGTGTTCACAGCCACTGGAAGGAGAGATGTAGAAGGGGCAGAGTGCCAAGCTAGGTGGAGATAGTGAAACTGACCACTTGATGTCTGGACACCCTTGGAAAGACCAACTAGTCTGGAGTGGCATAATTCTTCTGGAACTGGCAAGAGAATCTAGGTACCAATCTAGCTCTCCTTGTCAAATCCATGACTTGACTGTCATTGAGAGATTTGAATCAGTGCCACATATTAAAGATCCCAGATAGATATTTTTAGCAAATTTATCTATTCAAGGAGGTTGACACAGAAAGGTCATAAAATTACTGAATAATGCTGTGGTTTGGGTAAAGAAAACTAGAGCATTCGATACAGATGCATCACTATAGTAAGTTGATGCATCACTTTCTTCTATCCAAGTACCAGGCATCATTGTGTGACAAATAAACACCTCTGGACAAGCACAACTGATATATTTTGTCCAGTTCTTGACAGCAAATGTAAATGATCACTAATGATAGCTAATAATAATTCCATAACCAAAACATCTGGCTTCAGAGCAAAGTTTGGTTACAAATGGCTCGTTTATAATACAACTGATGCATGATCTCACTGAAATGAAATGACAAGTGAATGCCCTCAGCTGTGGCCTCACAATGAAGGTCAACTTGTTATCTTGCATTTCACTGGATTTGGAGTCATCAGCATATCATTTCCTCCCATCACCTAGAGCAATTGGTAGCATACTGACTGCCTTTAAGGCCTTCAATTGCCATGACACTTCCTGCACAATCCCTGAAAATGACACCAGGCTAACAATTCTACTAATACTGCAGCCCTTTAATAGCCCAGTAAATCATGCAATACCTAGACCTTGTTCTAATTTATATGCATGAAAATTCATTTCACCCTGGAATAACTGTATATGGAAAATATAAACATCCTTCATTTTACAGATGAGAAAAAAGAAAATAAATGCTTAGGTAAGCATCCCAAGGTCACCCAACAGAACTAAGAAGCCCATATCGGCACCTAGGCCATCTGCAAATGCAACTGAGTGCTTTGGTACTATGCTACCTGTGCATCAGGACTACACCTGTTTACTTACAGTGAGAGGCATGAGACTGGACCCCAATAATGCAGTGCAAGTCTTACTGAAGCACAAAATCCCTCCAACACAAGTCCAGTAAAACTACAACCCACTTAACTCCTTTTCCTAGAGACTTTAGGTCTTATTAGTAAGGGAAGTATATCTAGCTTTGACAAGACCATTGTGGCCTCAAAGGGGGAATCTCAATATCCCCCCACCTAGTCTCATTAATATTTTGCTTATTGGATTAGCTGAGAGTCAGGTATCTGAAGCATTTGAAGTGTGCCCATTTCACAGTGGCGAAAACTGAGATGTTTGGTGGATACCGAAATAGCTCCTTGATGGGGAGCTGCTTCGTGGACCACTGTCACAAGAATGCCATAAACTTGGTAGAGTGTAATAAAAACAAATTACTTCTTACCACTGTTCAGGCTGGGAAATCCAGCAGCAAAGCTTCAGCAGACTTGTGCCTGATGGTGGCACTCTCACCACAGACTGACTTCTCACTTTGCTCTGTGGTAAAAGAACAGCACATTTGCCTTGGTCTCTTTATGCGGGCTTAACTTTCTTTTTTTATTTTGCAAGGCAAGCTTAACTTTCATTCACAAGGGATTCTCCCTTATGTTCTAATCCCCTCTCCCACGCTCTTCTAATCTAGATTGAGGATGCTTCCACCTTGGAAATCAGGCTCCAATGCATCACATTTTTAGAAACATTAACATTCAGATCATATGGGAATCAAAGGAGGAATCACAGAAGCCAGGGGCCAATTCTGATATCAGTGACAATAGGCTGAGGTAATGAAACAGAAACAGCCCGAGATACATACTGTGAAGAAAGTAGTCCTTGAATTAAAGCAGAATGTGATTTACAAGAAGAAAACTGAGAGATCCATCGCAAAAGCTAGAATTGTGGCAGGAGGAGGCACTGTTCAAAGCCCAGAGGCGCAGCGCGTAAATCTTCTCTTTAACATGATAGTAAAAGACTCTGTTGTGCTTGATGTCCCCGGACACTGCTGTAAGGGGAAGACATTGGATGTTAATATTGATGCATTAATTCCATCAATAACACTATATGATAGATCCTATCTCCATTTGAAATGAGAAAAGTGGTGCTCGGAGCAATGAAATAATGTCTGCAGGATGGCTCAGGTGCTCTGAAGCCAGATGTTTTGGTTATGGAATTATTATTAGCTATCATTAGTGATCATTTACATTTGCTGTCAAGAACTGGACAAAATATATCAGTTGTGCTTGTCCAGAGGTGTTTATTTGTCACACAATGATGCCTGGTACTTGGATAGAGGAAAGTGATGCATCAACTTACTATAGTGATGCATCTGTATTGAGTGCTCTAGTTTTCTTTACCCAAACCACAGCATTATTCAGTAATTTCATGACCTTTCTGTGTCAACCTCCTTGAATAGATCTGCAGTTCTCAGTGACTTTTCTGTATTGGAAAGATCTAAGGTTACCCTATAATGTATTAAATGGCACAACAAAGACTATGTTAATATGTCTCCCCATATGAAAAGGAAACCTCCTGAAAAATCTTTTGTAAACAAATGAATATCAAGCAGATCAAAAAAAAAAAAATTCCAAGATGTATTCCTGGACCTGGCTAATGATCAGCTGTGTATGTCACTGAATTTTAACACTATTTGATAGAATGATGCAATTTACCCCTCTTTTCATTATTTTCAGCTTCTCTGGTAAATCTAAATGTTCTCTCCATACCAAGCTTTCGTATTCAGTGTCACAATTTTAAGCAAGTTGGTGTTGCAGTCAGTGCAATGTTTGAATCCCAAACAGTTTTGATACCACAGAAATTGTGTACAGCAATCAAGGAGGAAGTTTTCTTATGTCAGTATCATCCTGATGCATCTAACATTTAATCAGCTAGACTTAGTGATGTCTTATAGTCAGGAGGTTCTCCGAGAATTACCTGTTATGATTCTGTATTTGAAGGCGCTCATTCTTGCCCCCCGAGATGTCCGCAACATTCTGTCAATGGCTAGACAATCACCTTACATCTCTTCACTTGCTTTGAACATGTTTGTCTCATGAAGGTCACTTACCACACTCGCCTCACTCAAGGGCTTTGAAATAAAGGAACTTAAATATCCTTGGAGAAAACAAATTATTCACAGTTGTAGCACTTTAAATATAGCTTAACTGTAAATGTTGGGCCCATGCCAAATGTATCTGAAAAACAAGAGCAGGCTGGGGCACTGCTTCCTGATAAAGTGCATGCATAACATTTTCCCAGACCTGGGTTCAAACACCACCAACAGAAGGATAAGAAAGAAATAGTGAATTTTGTTGAAGTATGTCTTCATTTCTATTCATGAAGGTGATGGCTCAGCTCAGTTCCAAACTATTGTATAACATGGTGAGGTTTCAAGTATGCAGTTAGACTGAGAAAGAGTCCAATGTCATGTTTCTTTTTAAAACTGGGATATAATGGTGGAGTGTATGAGTCAACTGGCCTGGAATAAATGTGTCCAGATAGCTGTTCAAACACTTCTGAACATATCTATGAGAGTGTTTCTGAACAAGGTCAGCCTTTGAGTCAGTCACCTCAGTAGAAGTTGGAGCTACCACAGCTCCCAGGAAGACTCATCCAGTCTTTCCAAAGTTGTGGGTTGGAAGATGGGCAAATTCTGTTCCTCATAGACTATGGGCAGAGCTTCAGAACTCCAGGGTCTTGAGCCTCTTAACTCCATTTTATCACTGCAACCTCTCCATCAGGGAGTCTCATATCTTTGGCTAAAATCATGAAGTTATGCCCTTTGATCCCCTGTGTTCAGCCTTGTACTGAAAATTAATTCTATCCCTTACTTTCCCAGCTTTCCAGCCTGCAGACAGCATGATGTGGGTCCTGAAATGAAAAATTCTATACTGAATCTTGTAGAGACCTCTGTAAACGTCCTAATTACCTAGTAAAAGTTTCACAATTGTTCAAAATATAGTACTTTTTAAAAATGAGTTTCTCCTTCATCTATTTCTCTGTGAAAATAAAGCCACATATTCTTTTTTGCTTTTCAAGTTTATTGTGCAGAGCTGAGATCTAAATATTAGCCTCTGCCACTTTCTCTGAGAAACGTGACCCTAACTAATCCATCCACCATCTTTCTCTCCTTTAGTTCCTACTATGTTTTGAGATCAGAAAATCTATAGCAATTCCTTTATCCTGGTTACTTTTTTTCTTGCTGACAATCAACACATTTCAAGATACTTGACTTTATAATCTGCAGACATGATGCATTAACACTTCTGTGCCCTAGGAATAAATTCTACATCTCTTCAATTTGGTATCTCATCAGCACAAGTGAAATTGTTGCTTTAAAGTAAAACAATGACTTTCTAAATATAAATATCAATATTTTTTTCCTTCATCTCAATTCCTGGTGCCCTGCCTGTAGAAGTAGATGCTAGCATTAGTCTGAAATGTTGGGCTATTCCAAATTCTTTTTCCTTCCATGAAACAAATAGTTATTGGTTTCTATCTGAGTCTTACGGCTTCACTTCCTCTCCCCAATTCTCCACACTAACAGTTTTTATAGAATGCTTATCAAAGATATTTAATTTTTAAATATTTTTCTAAAATTGGTAATTTCATACATGTATATACAAAATGAATCTTAGTTGCTTTCACTCCCTATTCCCTTCTCTCATCTCTCTTCTATCAATGAAACCCTTCTCCCCAGTAAGACCTCCTCCAGAGGTTATGCTTTGAGTTAAATCAAAATTTCTTTGAGTGTGTTCTAGAAATCAGTATTTATTCTATTTGCCCCTAGATGATTGGAATGAGTGATTATTATTGGGATCCACTGCTGCAGCAACTTCCTGGTGTTTTGCCTTCACCTACATTCCTTCTCCCGTGTAATGTGTAACATGTTTGCTACTTTATCACTGGCAGGCATTCAGAGATGTCGGCTATGCACTTTGAACATAAAGATGATTAGTTCACAAAGATTATAACTGAAAATATTTTACAAATTGGAAAAATGTTATAAAAACTCAGCTAAAGGATTGTTTTTCTGTTCTCTGAAAAGTTTCATAAGAAAAAAGATTCACAAGTAGACAGCGTCCTTGGAGAAGCATTGCATGTGATGTTTAAAAGGTCCTAGAGATGTACATGAATAACTGGTGTATTTTAATGCCTTTAATCAGGGTATCATGCAAAGAAGAAATGTTATCTTTTATCTTGATGCTTAGTGACTATCCATGCCTGTGAGGATATGTGTGGAGTCAGGCATTACCAACTTGTAAATACAGGCATGTACTTTGAGCTCCATATTTCTTGTGGTTCAAAGATCAGCATTTTTCTCCTTATATTTTTGTCCTAAGCACAGCAGCCCCTCCTCATTTGGACATACCATGCTGTTTTTGTTCTGTGAAACTTACTGATTCCCATCTGTTCTTCCACTGTTCACCTGCAGACCTCCAGTTTCCTGGATCCTTCAGACAATCTCAGCTATGTGCACTGATGGCACTATAGACTACTCACTGGTTCTTATTACAGATGTAGCAAAGTGGTCATGCAACCATAGATGAGTAATTTCTCCTGATTGATATTCTCTGCCAAAGCCAGCAGATGCCACGCTGGTCCCATGATCCTTCCTCCCTTCCCCAGAATTTACAACAAAACAGACACAAGATTTAGACAATATTGGGAGCTCAATAAATATTAATTGATTAAATAACTGAAAAATGAGAGAAATAGTGGGCAGGGGAAAGCTTATTTTTTATCCTACTGCTGTTGCTTTATAATTGAAGGATTTCAGATGCTATTTGACATCTCTACTGTCATGTCTAGTAAGAGGTGCTCAATCTTTCACCTCTTTATTGCTTTTCATTTTTCACTATTGTTCCTCATATTAAGTATATTCTGTGTGAAAATTCTTCTCCGTGCAAAATGCACTCTTATAATTTTTTCTTTAATAATTTTAATGCTTTATTGATGAATTGTGTATTTCATCCATTATCTTTCAGTCCAATTTAGACACATTCCCCTCTCCCTGACCCTACCCCACCCATGTTCACACCTTCTGCCATACATGTCTTGCATCTTTCTCTCAGTCTTTCCAAAGTTTTTCACTGCAGAGCCTTGTTGTTTTGAGCAGAGTTTGACTGTTCTTTAACACAGCCTTTATGTTGTTGTTTTTCCCTCCCCTTTTTATTGCTCCAACTTATGCTTATATAACCATCACATATGCATCAAAGTTATGACCTCTGAGAATAAACTGTATGTTAATTCCAAAATATGCTTAGGAATTCACATTTTCCACCTTTAATTTTATATTACTCTGAAATATGGATACATACCTTCCACCCATATACAGTAATTACAGAGTCTAAAAATAAGTGGCAGGTTGATTCTAGAGCCTGTTAAGAGATTTATATTATAACAACACAGTTGCTTTCAGATAAAAATAATATAACAATAATGTTGTTCAGCTTGCCTTTCCAACTGGGGATTTGGTGTTAGCATCCACAAATGAGGGAAACCGTTCCCCATTTGTTTTTCCGAGACTGTGTTACTTCACTTAGCATAATGACTTTGAGTTCCATCCATTTACCTGCAAAGTTCATGATATCATCTTTCTTTACCACTGAATAGAATTCCATTGTGTAGATGTGCCACATTTTTGTCATTCACTCGTCTGAATTTCTCTTGGTACTCCCAGTGATCTACAGGACACTCATGCTTATATCTATAATTGTTTCAAGAATCAGTTTTTGTGTTTTATTCATCACCATCTCAAAGTAAAAACCTCTACCCTGTTCATCTGTCCCTCATCAGATACTCTGTCCGTCTGTCCCCACCTCTGGTCAGCAGCCTGCACTGATTTCCATCCCTGTGCTGCATATTGAAATTATTTTCGTAGTCTATTGTTTTAATTTCCTTTTCCCCATTCTCTTCTATTTATTTCTTTGGTTTTTCTAGATTAAACTTCTTGGAATGCTGCTTTTACACCACATGTTAATTTTTTTAGCAGTATCCAAATATTACTTTCTGATAGTAGTCCCAGAAACCTAGCTTTAGTATTATTAGATGTAATGTCCTCCTCTCCTTCTTCTTCTCTCCTCTCTCTATATCCTCCACCTCTCCCTTTCCCTCTGTCCCTCTTACATTAGTACACGCTGAACTCCATCATCTCTGAATAACAAATATAAAAATCTATGAAAATTTCATCCACTTTTTTCAACCTTCTTTTCACATTGTGGAGTAATGCATTTTATTAATAACTAAAATTATCCAGTTTTGTGTCCTTGCCTCACAGTTTTATTTCACTGCAGGGTTTCTTTCCTTCTATTTTATATTCCTTTTACATTGTGACCATCTCCTTTTCTACCTAATTGTTTACAATAAAATAAGATAATTTTTTGGTCTTTTTGAGACAGAGTCTCCCTGCGGCCCCAGCTGTCCTCTCTATGTAGACCAGGCTGGCCGTGAACTCATATAGATGTGCCTGCCTCTGCGTCCCAAGTGCCGGAATTAAAGGCATGTGCCACAACACCTGGCATAAGATTATATGTCTTTAATCTTACAAAAATAAGTCTACAGAGACTACTCACTTTCTTTCTGCCCTGTCTTCAGATGCACATTTGTGTGACAGGCACTTTCCTTTATTCTGCTCTGCTACTCAGTCTTAACTTCTACCTTCTACCAGTGAACCTGCTCCACCAAAATTCATATCAAATTCATATTGTGATTCAAATAATCACTATGTTGCTATAGAAAATGGACAGCTTTATGATACCATTTCATTTTCCTGCAATGCTCATCACCATCCATCCCCTCTTTCATCCTAAGCATTCGCATTTATCAACTGTGGTAATCACACACCTTGGGGCTCTCTCTCTAACTCACTCTCATGGATTTTCTCTTCTTTATGAACTCCTTTTCTACAAATTCCAAGGTCCTAAGGCTTCAGCTGTCTTTCTCCTCATACTGTTTCACAACTTTACCTTGTACTTGTTATTGACTGCTAATGACAAACTCAGCCTGGTCGTCTGAGTCGAAGGCCACACAGCATCTCCCACCATGGCAAATATCTCAGCTTGCATATCACATTTGGACTTTAGAGCTTAAAATGACCAAAAGCCAATCTCTTCAAACTTTCTTCTTCATTTGCAGTACATTGCATAATTATCCTACCAACTGCTCAAGCTAGAACTTGGGAATGTAGATCTCTTAATATGGTCCAGATGGTGGCCACACTTTAATAAGACAGCCTGACTCTTAGCACCTATTTCAGCCAAGAGGGACTGAAACTTTTCCGAGAACATAGTCCTTCAGAATTCTCTGGGAACTGTGTGCCTGAACAATGGAGATGATCTTTCCTTTGTTGAAACAGTATATCTATCAAAATGTAGAAGTCAAAGTCAGGCCTTTAACTTAACAAGAAAGAATTTAGTCCTTCTGATCCTTATTGGCCTAGGACAGCAGGCACATGTACAACTACAAATAGATGTTATCAACTTTCTCATTGCTTTCAAAGAGAAATTGTTTTAGTATATTTTTTCAATTTTTGTAGCACACACATACACATTCATATATTTCTCTGGGTCAAGGGCAGGGAAGGGTCATACAAGATTTAGGCCATATACCCAAGTCATAACAGTAACAGATAGCTCAGGGAACTTGTCTACATTATAAACAAGCTAAGAATAGATTAACTCTTTGGTTACAAGGTTAGGGAGAAGTCATAGTCCAGAGTATGTCCATTTTGTTAAAGTTATTCCCACATCTTAAAACCTAACATTTAATGTACAGGCATGCCTTTCTGATTCTGCTTTGGAACTATGTTGCCAATCTACTCAAATCACTTCTTTTAAATAGCTTCCAATTTTATCCATTTATTTTATCCATCAATTCTACCATCATCTATTCTTTTTTTTTACATTTTTATTGATGTTTTGTGTGTTTCATACATCATTACTCAGTTCTGTTTAGACACATTCCCCTTTCCATGCCCCCATCCCACCCTTGTTACTGCATTCTGCCATATATGTCTTACATCTTTCTCCCAGTCCTTTTTACCACATTTCCCCTTTAATTGTATATTATTTCAAAATATGCATACATATACTTCACTCATATACCAATATGGCTGAATTACAAAATCTGAACATAAATGGTAGGTTAAGTCTCAAACCCATTAAGGATTCACCTTTTAACCTTGCTGCTGATTTCATGTAAAAAAGAAATATAACAAAAGTGATGCTCAGTTTGCCTTGCAATTAGGGATTTTGTGCTAGCATCCACAAATGAGGGACACCATACATTGTTTTTTGGAACTCTGTTACTTCACTTAGCATAAGGTCTTCTAGTTCCATCTATTTAATTGCAAAGTTCATGATGTCATCTTTCTTTACTGCTGCATAGAACTCCATTGGGTAGATGTACCACATTTTCTGTATCCATTCATTAGTTGAGGGACATTTGGGCTGCTTCCAGCTTTTTGCTATTGTGAAGAGAGCTGCACCAAACATAGATGTGCATGTGTCTTTGCCATAGGATGAGTCTTGTGGGTATATACCCAGGAGTGGTATGACGGGGTCAGGTGGTGGCTCATTTTCAGTCTTTAAATAAAGAGTTCTACACACTGCTTTCCATAGGGGTTGCAGGAGTTTGCATTCCCAACAGCAGTGGATGAGTGTTCTCCTTTCTCCACAACCTCTTCCAGCATTTGGTGTCATCTGTTTTCCTAAACTTGGCCATTCTTACCGGGGTAAGGTGAGATCTTAATTTGGTTTTAATTTGCATATCCTTAATTATTAACTACATTGAACATTTTCTGAGATGTTTCTCAACCATCTTCACTTCTTCATTTGTGAATTCTCTATTCAGCTATTTAGTCCATCTTTCCATAGTGTCATTTTTTTCTTGATCCTTTGTTTTTTGAGTAGTTTAGATATTCTGGATGTTAATGGTCTATCTGATGTATCACTGGTGAAGATTTCCTCCCCCTCTATGGGTTTTCTCTTCACTTCATTGATTGTTTCTTTTGCTGTACAGAAGCTTTTGAGTTAAATGAGGCCCCATTTGTCTATTGTTGACCTTGTTTCCAACATGGCAGCTGTCTGATTTAGAAAATCTTCTCCAAATGATACCAAGTGCTGGAGAGGTTGTGGGGAAAGGGGAACACTCATCCACTGCTGGTGGGAATGTAAACTCATACAGCCACTATGGAAAGCAGTGTGGAGAACCCTTGGAAAACTTGGAATGAACTTGCCACCCGACCCAGTCATACCACTCCTGGGCATGTACCCTCAAGACTTACGCCACCACAGAGATACATGCACGGCCATGTTTATTGCAACTCTCTTCACAATAGCAAGGAGCTGGTACCAACCTAAATGCCCCTCAACTGATGAGTCGATAGAGAAAATGTGGTACATCTACACAATGGAGTTCTATGCAGCAGTAAAGAAAGACGACAACATGAGCTTTGCAGGAAAATGGCTGGAGCTAGAGGACATCATGCTGAGTGAAGTAACACAGTCCCAGAAAAACAAACGACGAATGGTATCCCTCATCTGTGGATGCTAGTGCCAATTACCCAGTTGTAAGTATTTCTTGTGTAGGGCCCCCTGAGCTTTTGTTCAAAGCAGTTGGGCCTAATGCATATTGGAAACAACAACAACAACAACAACAACAGAAAGCATCAAAGAACTGACTGACACAGTGAACTTCTGCTCAAAACAGTCAACTTCCTCATGGAGAATATTGAGAAAGACTAAGAGATGAAAAGCATGTTTGGCAGAATGCATGAGCTCTGGTGGGGTGGAGGAATGGGCGGGAACATGGGTCTAGATTTGTTAAAAAAATAAAAATAAATTTATGTGTAAAAAAAAGAAAGACTTTTCCTATGACTATGTCTTATAGTTTACTGTCAGCATTTTCTTCTATTATTTTTAGAGTTCCTGGTTTTGCATTGAGGTCTTTGATCCATTTTGAGTTGAATTTTGTGAACGGTGAAAGGTAGGGTTTCAGCTTCACCTTTCTACAAGTGGCAATCCAGTTTTGGCAGCACCATTTGCTGAAGATGCTGTCTTTCCTTCACTGGGTCTTTTTGGCCCCATTATCAAATATGAGGTAGCTGAAATTGTATGTTCTCAGATTTGCATCTTCAATTTTTTTCCATTGATCTACTTGTCTGTTTTTGTGCCAGTACCAGGCTGTTTTTATAACATTAGCCCTGTAATATAGTTTGAAGTCAAGTATGGTTATCCCCGCTGTGCCATTCTTTTTGCTCAGGCTTGCTTTGGCTATCTGGGGTCTTTTGTTTTTCCATATGAATTTAATGATTTTTTTTTTCTAAGTCTGAGAAGAAACTTATTGGGAGTTTCATTTGGATTGCATTGAATCTGTATATTAGTTTAGATAGGATGGACATTTTTACTACATTAATTTTTCCAATCCATGAGCATGGGAGGTCTTTCCATCTTCTGGTGTCTTATTCAATCTCCTTTTTCAAGGGTTTAAAATCTTCATTGTAGAGATCTTTGGTTAGGTTTGTTCCAAGGTATTTTTTGAGGCTATTGTGAATGGGATGGTCTCCTTATATTCATTCTCTGTTTGTTTGTTTCTTTGTTTGTTGATGTAAAGAAAGGCTTCTGATTTTTCTAGGTTAATTTTGTATCCAGCTACTTTACTGAAACTCTTAATTGTTTATAGGAGTTTCTCAGTGGAGTTTTTTCATAGTTTAAGTATACTATCATATCATTTGCGAAAAGGGATAGTTTGGCTTCCTCTTTTCCAATTAGTACTCCTTTAATTTCTTTTTCTTGTCTTATTGCTGTAGTAAGTGTTTCAAGCACTATATCGAAGAGCAGTGGAGATAGGGGCACCCTTGCCAGGTTCCTGATTTTAAGAGGAATGCTTCTAATTTTTATCCATTAGGATGATGTTGGCTGTGGGTTTCCTGTATATGGCTTTGATTATGTTGAGCAATGATCCCTCCAGTCCAATTCCCTCTAGGACTTTAAGCATGAACTCATGCTGGATTTTGTTGAAGTCTTTTACTGCCTCTATTATGATAACAATGTGATTTTTTGTCTTTCAGCCCATTATGTGTTTTATGATATTTATTGTTTTGCATATGTTTAAGCATCCCTGCATCTCTGGTATAAATCCGACTTGGTCATGGTGAATGATCTTTTTGATGTGTGCCTGTATGTGGTTTGCAAGTATTTTGTTGAGAATTTTTGCATCTACGTTCATTAATGAACTGGGCCTATAGTTTTCTTTTTTGGTTGTATCTTTGCCTGGTTTGGGTATTAAAGTAATACTGGCATTGTAGAAATAATTTGGGAGATTTCCTTCTGTTTCTATTCTTTTGAACAACTTGGGTAATAGTGGTTGTGTGTCCTCTTTAAAGGTTTTATAGAACTCTGCCATAAATCCACCTGAGCCTGGGCTATTTTTTAGTTGGAAGGTTTTGAATTACTATTTAGATTTCTTCATGTGTTATGGGACTGTTTAAGCTGTCAACATCTTCTCGAGTAAGCTTTGGTAAGTTCCAGGATTTCGAATATTCATCCATTTCTCTAAGGTTTTCAAATTTGGTAGAGTATAGGTTTTTAAAATATTCTTGTATTATTGTCTGAATCTTTTCTTTGTCATGATGTTTCCCTTTTCATCTTGAATTCTGTCAATTTGGAGTAGCTCTTTCTTTCTTTTAGTTAACTGGGCTAGAGGTCTATCATGTTTATCCTTTCAAAGAACCAGCTTTTGGATTCATTGATTCTTTTTATCATTTTCTTTGTTTCTATTTCATTGATCTGTCTTCTAATTTTTGTTATTTCCTCTTGTCTTTTGGGTTTAGGATTCAGTTGTTGTTGCCTCTCAAATGCTTTCAGCTGCAGTGTTAGATCATTTATTTGTGCTCTTTCTGTTTTTTTTTTTTTTTTATGAAGGCATTTAGTGCTATAAATTTCCCTCTTAGGACTGCTTTTAAAGTATCCCATAGGTTTTGTTGTGTTGTATTGTCTTTTGTATTTAGTTCCAGAAATACTTTTATTTCTTTCCTTATTTCTTCCTTGACCAATTCATTGTTTAGGAGTGTGTTGTTTAGTCTCCATGTGTTCCTGTAGACAGTAGAGCTTATTCTGGTGTTGACATCAAGTTTTATTGCACTGTGGTCTGATAGAATCCATGGAATTATTTTGATCCTTTTATGTTTGTTGAAGTTTTCTGTGTCCCAGTATGTGGTCAATTTTGGAGAATGTTACATGGGGTGATGAGTAGCAAGTATATTTTCTGGTGTTTGGGTGGAATATTCAGTAGATATCTGTGAGGTCCATTTGGTATATTGTATTGTTCAGTTCAGATGTCTCTCTGTTTATTATTTGTCCAATTGACCTGTCCAAAGGGCTCAGTGGAGTATTGAAGTCCCCTACTATTAGTGTGTTGAGATTAATCTGTGTCTTGCGGTCCAGCAGAATTGTGCTTATAAAGTTTGCTGTACCAGTGTTTGATGCATATATATTCATGACTGTGAGATGTTCATGGTTAATTGTTCCTTCAATAAGGATGTAATGGCCCTCTTCGTCTCTTCTGATTAGATTTACTTTGAAGTCTATTTTGTCTGATATTAGAATAGCAACTCCTGCTTTCTTTTTGGTACCATTTGCTTAGATGGGTTCTGTTTTCTAATCCATTCTCCCAATCTATGCCTTTTGATTGGGGAGTTTAGACCATTAATATTTAAGATTATTATTGAGAAATGTGTGTTGCTTCCTTTAGCCTTGTTTTATGTTTGAATTCTTGGTTTAAGTTAGTATTTTTGCAGTTATACTGTTATCAACCATTCTCTCTAGCTT
>VZQC01004059.1:357760-443377 GCA_009823505.1 Rhizomys pruinosus | reverse complement strand
AAAAAAAAAAAAAAAAAAAAAAGAAAAGAAAAGAAAATTGCAGTTTTAAAGTCCAGTGATGTCTCTTTAAATATTCGAAGTCTCTTAACTGTGAACTCCTGTGGGTTCCTATAAAATAAGAAATATGTTACATACTTTATTGTTCTAAGAGGGAAGAGTCAGAGGACAATTACAATCGAATCCATGCAAACCCCAAATTCCAGGAGTGTAATTAAGACTAATGTCAGTCAAGCTCAATGTCCAAGATCTGGAACTCATTCACAACCTTCTGGGCTCCAAAAACAGGGAGACTCACTTCTCCAGCTCTGTCATCTGCAACACAAGCAGCATGTCTCATATGCTCAGACTGGCTCCACATCATACCTTCTGCTGTCCTTGCCAGCTCCAAAATCCTGGGTATGCACTACAACTGAGACTACACCTTCAGCAATGGCTCTAGTGGCCTTTCTGCAGGGACCTGAATGCTAACTCATTGTACCAGCTACTTTCCAGGACCCCTTCCTACCTTCAAAAACAGTACCACATGATAAACTCTTAACACATTACCAAGTTCAGTTATCAGCTTGAGATGTGGCTTTGGACCTCTCTGGACCACAGCTCGTGTGTTGACTCTGAGGAAATACTTCCCAGAAGATTATACCTCAGTAATGCCAGTCCCTTAGTACTCACAGCTGATTTTTCAGCCCCAGATAACCAGCCTCAATTGTTCTGTTAAAGCGAAGATTTTACTTTAGTTGTGCCACTCTCTTAATCATAGATGATTCTTCAGCCCAGCTGACTTTCTAGCCACAGAATTTAATTCAAAACATAAATGAACAGTCCCAATATAATCTTTGATGGACTTTCAAACTTCCCTCTGAAACTTCATAAGGCAGACCTCTCTCATCATTCTACATTGCTCTCGGCATTATCTTTCATGTTCCCACAACAGCTCATTAAGCGCTAAGCACTCAGTGACATTTCCTGCCCAAACCTCCAAAATATTCCACCTTGATTTCAAGAACATTCCAAAGCATAAAAATCCATATTTTTTTTCAGGTCCATCACAGAAGCACCTAAATGCTATAGCACCAATTTCTGTTCTAGTTTGCTTTCCATTTCTGTGATAAAACATTGACCAAAATTAAGTTCTGAAGGAAAGAGTTCATTTCAATTTACAGGTTATAGTCCATTATCAACAAAAGCCAGTGTAGGAGCTCAAGCAGGAATCCAAAGGCAGGAACTGAGGCAGACACCGTAGAGGAACACTGCTTACTGGCTTACCTTTCTTATTTAGCCAAGCCCCACTTGCCTGGGGATGGTACCACTCACAGTAAGCCAGGCCCTCCTAAGTCATTTGGGAATTAAGAAAATGTCCCAGAAATTAGGATAATACATGTGTCTACTCAATATGTTTGGAGTGAAATCTTGCTACCAAATCATGGACCCCCATAATGTCATGATGTACAGGAAGAAACATACATCCTCAGGAAGAATTAAGAATGGTTTCACATCCTATGTACTGACAATGAAACAAGTATTTTTATGAGAAGCTGCTGAAAGAAATGTAGCTCTTACCATTACTTAAGCCAAACTTCACACCTTGAAAAACAGATGAATTTGTTTAAGTAATATGATTTTGTGGGAATTTTCATATTTGAAGAGAATATCAGAGTTCATTTGGAATCAAGTACAGTCCTTGTCTGGATCACTATTTTGTTCATTTTGATACAGTTTTAGGTAAGTTAATATAATGAATATTTCAATAACACCTGATGCATGCCAAATAAATATGCCACACAGTATGTGCATCAATTTTAGGACCCCACCATATTCACTTATAGTGAAACACTGGCTTGTGTGTTGATGATCCAAGAGGAATAGTGAGACTTGCTCCAGAAACACATACTCTTAGGAAAAACTGAATTGTAATGTTAAAACTGTCATGTTTTCATCCCTCTGGAAAATTCCTGTTGCAAAGATGTCAAGCTCTTTCAAAATAGATCTGGTAAATGAATGGACTGAGCTATTTTATTACAAAAATATTCTTTATAAAAGATTTTTTATTCTCATTTTTTATTTGCACATATGTGTGTATGTCTGAGTATGGGCACATACATGTGAGTACAGGTGTTTGAGCTGCCCAAAGACATCAGATTGCCTGGAACTGGAGTTTCAGGTGGACCTGAGCTGTTGGACACATGTGCTAAGAACCAAATGCTGGTCCTCTGCAAGAGTGACATGCTGCAAGAACAGCATGCACTCTCAACTGCTGAGCCCTCTGTTCTACTTTGTCTTCCACTGCTGTGACAAAACACTCTGACTGACACCAACTTGGGGAGGAAAGGGTTTATTCAGCTTACATCTCCTGGGTCATAGTTCATCACTTAGGGAGCCCAAGGCAGGAACTCAGGGTAGGAACCCGGAGGCAGGAGCTGAAGCACAGGCCATGGAGGAATACTGTTCACTGGCTTGCTCTCCTGGCTCATGCCCATACACAATTATACCATATACAACCTTCTTATACCATACACAACCACCTGCCCAGGGTGGCACTATTCACTGTGGGCTGGGCCCTCCCACACTGCTTGACCATCAAGACAATACTCCACAGATGTGGCCACAGGCCAATCCAATGGAGCCAATTCCCCAATTGAGGCTCCCTCAACCCAGGTGTGTCAAGTTGACACTAAAGCTATCCAGCACACCCTCTCTTCAGCCCCAGAAGGAATATTTTTAATCTAATGATGCTTTGAAATTTTTTAAGAAACAAAATTTAGTGAAAATTTGTAACAGAGAGCTGTGCATTTATTCAGAAATGTTATTTTAACACTTTGCTACATTTTAACTTTTTTCTGCATCTATATGCTTTTAGATATATGTGCATATAATAATTTAAATAGGCTGTCTAAATATAGACCATACACAATATATCTATCGTTATATAGAGTGGAAATATCCCCCACTGGCTAATGTGTTTGAATACTTGGTCCCTAGCTATTTCAGGAGATTTTCCTAAATCAAGAACTGGGATGTTCTGTGTCCATCAAGATGGATTATGACTGCAGGAGCATGGAACATTTGTAATGTTAAACAGATTATGAAAAGCAAAATCTCCAGAGGAGTCTGAAAACACAGATCAGGACACAAGGCCAACTCAGTCCAGTCATAACTGAGGACCAGCCACAGCACATACTTTTGAGTTTTTGAGGATTTCTTTTTTTTTTTTTAATTTTATTTATTTTTGTATGTGTATGAATGTACTGTCTGCATGTAGGTTTGTGCACCCGTGTCGTGCAATGCCGCGGAGGTCAGAAGAGGGTCTCGGATTCCCCTGGAACTGGAGTTCTCCTGGAATTGGAGTTACAGACCGTTCTCGGCCGCCATGTGGGTGCTGGGGATAGAACCCGGGTCCTCTGCAAGAGCAGTCGGTGCTCTTAACCGCTAGGCTATCTCTCCAGCCCTTGAGGATTTCTTTTTTATGTTTTTGTCTCTATTTTTTTTTTTTTTGTATGTGTACGAGTGTACTGTCTGCATGTAGGTTTGTGCACCCGTGTCGTGCAATGCCGCGGAGGTCAGAAGAGGGTGTCGGATTCCCCTGGAACTGGAGTTCTCCTGGAATTGGAGTTTCAGACGGTTCTCGGCCGCCATGTGGGTGCTGGGGATCGAACCCGGGTCCTCTGCAAGAGCGGTCGGCTCTCTTAACCGCTAGGCCATCTCTCCAGCCCTTTGTCTCTATTTTCTTACATCTATTCAAAGAAGAAGCAGTAGCTGAAGTTATGGAAATGTGCAGTCTTCACACAGGAAAACTTTAAAAGAAGCCTTGTCTTTCTGCCATTTTTTCTTTCTTTTCTCCCCACTGTGGAGATAAGTGAATGCTCCATCAACAGAGGTAGAGTCACAGACATGTGAAACCCTAAAGTTAAACGTATGGCAAGAGGATCCTAGGAAAGGGGCCACTCCTGTCCAAAGAGTACACAGTGAAGAATTGCCAAAACATTTCTTTCTTTTCACACAAAGCACTGTCCAGAGAGTCCCAGTGGTTCAGATGCAGCAGGCTGATAGACTGAAACAGGCCTGTCTGTCATTTGGAACTGGAAAAGAGGGCACTTTAGGAACTACAGACAATAGTAGCAATCTCAGAGAGGATTTCATTCAAGTTCTATCCTTTCTAAGATCGCTACTATTGTCTGTAGTTCCTTTATTTCAAGGCTCAAAGATCACTGTGGAGGGTCAAGGTAGACAGAAAGATCATAAAACCCAGAGGAGGTTGATAACCACAAGGAAACAGTTTGGAGACTGCTGGTCAATTAGTCATACGAATTCAGAGCAGTGGTGGCAGTGTGCACAAGTTCTATGTAAGCTCAGTTTATACAAAACCCCAGCATAAACATGGGGAAGTAGGTAAGAAACCCCAACCCTACCAATGGCTACTGCGAAGGGGAGTCAGTCTCTTTCAGGGGAAGGCTCTTGGTAGGTTAACCAGACTCCAGTGGATGGATCTAAACCAAAGGACATTTGAGGACACAAATTAGGTTCTATAGGTATTAATACACACGGAGTAGAATAGCATGAGATTAGGCATAGGCAGGAAGGGAGGAGCAGAAAGGAGCAGATCCAAACCAAACATTGTATCAAATTTGCAAAAATTCCTTTTTTGTTGTTCTTTTTGGGACAGGGTCTCCCTGTAGCCCCAGCTGTCCTGGAACTCACTCTGTAGACCAGGCTGGCCTTGAACTCACAAAGACCCACCTGCCTCTGCCTCCCAAGTGGTAGGATTAAAGACATGCACCACCTCGCCTGGCTAAAAATTCAATTTTTAAAAAGCATGGTTAAAGAGGATTTTCAGGCTAAAGGAAAACTAAACCCAAACTAAAGGATGAAGTAAAAGTCACCAACATGGTAAGCAACTTGAATAAATGAGACGTTTTTGTTCTTAAAATTGAATGAAGATTAAAATGAAAAAATTATGTCATTTTCATGGTTTTCTATGAATGTAAATGAGTACATAGAAACATACAATAGGAAAAGAATAAAAGTAGTTTTAAAAGCCATTTTTTAATTTTTATTTATTTCTGTATGTGTATGAATGTACTGTCTGCATGTAGGTTTGTGCACCCATATCGTGCAATGCCGCAGAGGTCAGAAGAGGGTGTCAGATTCTCCTGGAACTGGAGTTCTCCTGGAATTGGAGTTTCAGACGGTTCTCAGCCTCCATGTGGGTACTGGGGATTGAACCTGGGTCCTCTGTAAGAGGGGTCGGCACTCTTAACCGCTTGGCCATCTCTCCAGCCCTAAAAGCCATTTTTATAACCACAGTCCACATCAAAACTGTATCAGAAGATTTAAACCCTGCTAAAATGCTTTTATTTAACCTGTAACTTGTAATCCAACTTCACTAACTTAACCATACACTATAGTCCAAGATCTAGACTCTCTCTCTCTTTCTCTATCTATATCTATATCTATATATATATATATATATATATATATATAATATTATATAATACAATTTACTGGAATGACTTGAAGTTAAAAACTTCTGAATTGATAAAACGTAAGAAGGATTTTTTTTTAACCATTAGTGGTACATCTTCAGAGTTTATTCCCACAACAAAGAATTGTGACTCAAAAGACAAAGGCGACTACCCATTTAGTTGTGGCCACAGTCCCCTCCCGGGTGTGCCCTGTCAGTCTCTTCAGCAATGATGGGTATGGCTGCTTCCTGACACATTACCCTGTCAGAATGTGTTAATATGATTTTACTTTTTGCTCAAAACCCCACTTCTTTTATAAGTGAAGTTGAACATCTGTTTATATTAAATATTTTAGAACTATTAAATTAATTTTATAAAAATATTTTGTGTTATCCAGAAAATACAGGTCTATCCATACCAATTAGCCACTCTTCTGCCAGGTTATTTTTGGATCACAATTATAAACTTCTTTATGCATTGAGAATATTAACTCTGTATCTTTGATATATGTGGGTAAATAGGTTCTTCCAGTTAGTAATTTGCCATTCTATTTTGCTTATTCTGTGCTTTTCCACTGCAAATTTTAATATATATATATTTGTTATAAATATTTATATAAATGCTTAAATAAATATTTATATATTATATTGCATATATAAAATATTTATAAAGCCTAAATTAATATTTTCTTTATTGTACCCTTAATTTTGATATATAGTTAGAAAGCCACCCTCTCAACACTCTTATTGTAAAATATTTCACTTGTTTTTTTCCAACATTTAGCACTGCATTTTCTAATTAGAACTCTTAGTACTTGTGGAGTTTGTTCTGTGTTTGTTTTGAGGAGATTGCCTAATTTTATTTTGCAGTAATGTTTATCCAAATGTCCCAATACCATTTATATAAAAGTTCAGTGACTTGAGATACTCTTTCATAATGTATTATGTTTGCATATGGACTTGAGTATATTTCTGGATTTGTTTATTCAAATAATACTACTGTGCATTTTAGATTGAGGGCTGTGTACTATATTTAGTTGATATTGTAAAAGATAATCTTTACTCATAATTCTTCCTTTCCACTGACATTCTAATTACTTTTACCTGTATCGAAGTCCAAGTGACAATTCAAATTCTTATATTTAGAATATCAACTTGATGACTTGATGTGATGGCTTCAATGAACGATCCCCCCCCACACACACCACAGTCTCATGTATTTGAACATTTAGTTCACAGTTGGTGCACTGTTTGGGAAGTTTGTGGAACTTTAGGATGTGGAGCCTTGCTGGAGAATGCTTCACTGTGGTAGGACTTTGAACCTGTATTGCCTGGTCCCAACTATTCTCTCTCTCTTCTCCTCTCTCTCTCTCTCTCTCTCTCTCTCTCTCTCTCTTCTTTCTTTTCCTATGTTTAGATGAAATGTGACTACCCTGCTTCCAGCCTGGCCAATTTCAGCCTTCTGTTCCCATGCCTTCCTTGCCACCTTGGAGTCTATTCCCTCTGCAACAATAAGCCAAGATAAATCTTTTCTCCTTTAAGTTACTTTTGGTCAAGGTTTTGTATCACAGCAACAAAGAAATAACTAATATAATTGCTGTATGTATGAATTATGAGTCAATCATTATAATCAAGCTAATTAAGATGACCATAATCTTGCATCATTACTAACTTCAGATGGTGTGTGTGTGTGTGTGTGTGTGTGTGTGTACACATTAGATCTCACTAATTGCTCTCTTTGCCTAATTGAAATTTCATATGCCTTGTCTTGACCCAAATCTCTTTCCTTCTTCCTTACTTCTGGCAAGTACCATTCTATTCCTTACTTTTATTTCTTTGGCTATTTTTTTCTTAATATTTTATTGAGCTTTTGTGCATTTCATAAACCTTTCCCAACCAAATTTAGATCTGTTTCCCCATTGAAACCACCCCCACCAGAGCTCATGCATTTTTTTCATACATGTTAAGTCTTATCTTGCATCCTTTTCTTAGTCTTTTTAAAATTTTACTGTTTTAACCAGTGCTTTGAACAAGTCTTTCTTTGTTGTTTTTGTTGTTCTTTTTTATTTTATATTACTCCCAAATGCTCATATATAGACTCCATACATATACGAAACTGACAGAGTACATAAGGATTTGGTGGTAGAACCCACAAATGAGGGACACCATATGTTGTTTGTTTTTATGGGACTTTATTACTTCACTTAGCATAATGGGTTCTAATAATTGCAATTAATTACCTGTAAATTTCATGATGTCCTCATTATTTACTGCTACAGAGAACTCCATTGTGTAAATGTACCAAATTTTCATCACCCGATCATCAGTTAAGGGACAGTTGGGCTGCTTATGGCTCTTTGCTGTTGTGAAAAGAGCTGCAGTAAACATGGTTGTGCATATATCTCTACAATAGGATGAATCTTTTGAGTATATACCCAGGAGTGTGGTATGACTGGGTCAAGTGGTAGGTTCATTTGGCTATTTTTATACTATACTTTTCAGTGAGAAGGAACTCTTCTAGATTCATATGTCAACATCAACTTGTGTCCAAATCTCACAAAGATAACAACAAAAAAGCAAATTATAATCTCATCCATATCCTTAATGATCTTAGGTGTGAACATTTTCAATCATCAGTAAAATTTTCAATAGCATAGTAGGAGTATCATGTGTACCTTTGGTATCACACTAAAGTAGAAAGTAAATAACATCCTTATAGTTAGCCAGAGTTTAAAGAAGAAATCAAAGGGGGATTCCAGAAGTGCATTGAGACAAATAAAACAAAACTACAACTCATCAGAACATAGACAGAAAAGGAAGTGTTAAGGGGGAAATGTTAGTGATAAATACGATTTTTTATTTTTTTATTTACTTTTGTATGTGTATGAATGTACTGTCTGCATGCAGGTTTGTGCACCCGTGTCGTGCAATGCCACGGAGGTCAGAAGAGGGTGTCAGATTCCCCTGGAACTGGAGTTAAAGATGGGTCTCAGCCACCATGTGGGTGTTGGGGATCGAACCCAGGTCCTCTGCAAGAGTGTTTGGTGCTCTTAACCACTAGGCCATCTGTTCTCATTTGTCTTCCATTGCTGTGACAAAACACTCTGACCGACACCAACTTGGGGAGGAAAGGGTTTATTCAGCTCACATCTCCTGGGTCACAGTTCATCACTTAGGGAGCTCAAGTCAGGAACTCAGGACAGGAACCTGGAGGCAGGAGCTGAAGCACAGGCCATGGAGGAATGCTGTTCACTGGCTTGCTCCCCTGGCCCATGCCCAGCCTGCCTTCTTATATGGTACACAACAACCTGCCCAGGGTGGCACCACTCATTGTGGGCTGGGCCCTCCCACACTGTTTGACAATCAAGACAATACTCCACAGATGTGGCCACAGGTCAATCCAATGGAGCCAATTCCCCAATTTAGGCTCCCTCAACCCAGGTGTGTCAAGTTGACACTAAAGCTATCCAGCACACCATCTCTCCAGCCCCTAGTGATAAATGCCTTAAAATAAGTGGTGATCAGAGTATGTTGGTGCACATCTGTGCTCCCAGTACTCAGCATGAAAGCTGAGGCAGGAGGATGGTAAGTTCAAGGCCATCCCACGCTCTAAGAGTAGAATCCTAACTCAAAATGTAGAAGGTGTGGCTGGCAAGAGGGCACCTGTAAAACCGGAAAGGATTATATGGAACTGAAAAAAATAATCCAGGGGCTCATGTAATCTTTACGTTTATTTCTCCATCCATGCACAAGCACTGAAAGTACAGAGAACTCTGCTTTTATACATTAGAGAAGTAGCTCAATATTTATAGAACAATGAATGATGCAGTAGTTCAGTAAAATATGAGCCAGAATGTAGTAGTTCAGTAAAACATGAACAAGATAGCATTATCTCCACAGCATGCCTTCTTGGGAGAACGAAGTGTCTCCTGAGAAACTAGGAGAGTACTGTCATTCCGGAGATCAGTCTTCAGCAAGCATCCTTGTATAAACTTTCTCAAGAGACAAGACTGCTCAGGCATACATGCTCAAGGTTGCAGTTTAATTTACCAAACATATTTTAAAGACATGGGAACACGATTTCACAGCCCCTACAAGAATGAAATGAACACTTCGATTAATATCTGACTTTATACTTCATTCTTTAAAGAACTAGAACTGCAAGAATAAACTAAACCCAATTAGTCTAAGGAGGTAAAACTGATACTGGAACTAAATCAAATAGCTAAATCAAATAGAGTAAAAAACCAATAGACAGTCAAAAAAACAATGGTGGTCTTTAGAAAAGTAAAGAAAATTAACAAAATCTTAGATTAGATAAATAAAAAGTCACAATTCTCAAATTAATCAAAACAGAATTAAAGGAGAAAATATTAAAATGTCTCCAAAACAGAAAGAGACATAAGGGGCTATTATGAACATTGATTTGCCGATACATTAAATAACCCAGAGGAAGTGTACGCATTCCTGGAAACAAGTCACCAAACCTTAATCAAAAAGAAATAGAAAACATAGTGTTGGGGTGTATTTCACTGGCAGAATGTTTGCCTATAATATTAAATATCCTCATCTCTATTCCCAGCACTGAAAAAATAAAAATAGAAAGTCTAAAAGAAACAGCAAAACAGTAACAAATGGCAATTAGCCAGTTTAAAGCCTGGAAGAAAGATAGTTTCACAGGTGATTTCCACCAAGCCTTCAAAGAAACAGAACTATCACTCCCTAAATCATTCAAAAGGGCAACAGATTTTAAACACAAACTTATTATTGAGATCTGCACCATTGTGCTGGATAACTTTAGTTGTCAACTTGACACACATGAGTAGAGGGAGCCTTAACTTAGAAACTTCCTCCACTGGACTGGCCTGTGGCCATGTCCATAGAGCATTTTCTTGACTGTTGAGTGATGTGGAAGGGCACAGCCCACTGTGGGCAGTGCCATCCCTGGGCAGGTAGTCTTGTGTTGCATAAGAAAGCAGGCTGAGCACAGGCCAAAGGAGCAAACCAATAAGTAGAGTGCCCCCACGGCCTGTGCTTCTGCTTCTGTCTCCAGGTTTCTGCCTTGAGTTCCTACTTTGAGCTCCCTCAGTGACCTGGGAGATGTAAGACAAATAAACCCTTTCCTCACCAAGTTGGTATTGGGCTGTGTTTTTATCACATCAATTAAAGGCAAATGAGGACAACAGTAGTATCATTCAAATCTAGTTATTTTCATACATTTATTTTTCTTTGTCAACTGAACCATCTTCAGATAGGATGATATTATATCATGTTGAAGGAGAATTTCTACCTTCATCCTATTTTAATGCCTTGAAGATGTCTGTTTCTTCAATTTTACTTGGTGTATTAGTCACTTTTCTGTTGCTGTGATAAAACACCATGACCAAGGAACTTATAAAAGGAAGAGTTTATTTGAGCTTATGATTGACGGTTCCAGGGAATTAGAGTCCATTGTGGTGGGAGGCATGGCCCTGGAGACTGGAGCAGGAAGCTGAGGGTCACATCTCGCAATGAGCACAGGAAGCAGAGAGAGAGCAACTGTAGACCACGAGGCTTGTTAAACTCACTAAGCCTGCCCCCAGTGACACACTTCCTCCAGCATGGCCACACACCCCAAGACCTCCAAAAACAGTGCCACCAACTGGAGATAAACGTCTGAATACCTAGAGCCTATGGGGGACACTCATTCAAACCACCACACTTGGGTACAATTCTATAGTGCTTTTTTTTCATGTGTTCAAACACTGAATGCTAGATCCATTCCTAAGTGTCCTATCATGCTACTCACTGTCATATAGAAGGTTTTCTTCTGTTAAATTTCTACAGATGTCATTTGAGTCACCTTGACAGTTTTGAGAGGGTATTCTGATGGAATTCGTCTGGTGCTTTTTTTATGTTTAAGTTGAAGTTTTGAGTTTCATAAAGTGAAATTCATAGATGTCAAGTCCTATTTTTGTCATCTCGCATCAAGTCACAGGGATATGAATTAATAATGACACTAATTCTGGCCCCTGGCTGAAGTGGTATCAGTTAGGTTTATCCAAGGTACACCACTCTCTTCTCTCTCACGTTCCAGGCAGAACACTTTGACAGACAATCAGTCGGGAAGTACAGATTTATTCTCCCCCTTCCTTGAGGGTAGAGTATCAACATAGTTGTTTTAAAATTCTTCTGGGTGTGTGAGTGGCCTAATCTCCCCAATTATTACTTGTTCCATCATTCATATGTATGTGTATAGATTCATGAATATTTAATGTATGCTGCAGGTTATAATCTAATACTATTCAATCTTATTACTCAAACTAGTTTTGACCACAGGAACTATTTAAGTTGGCTCCCAGGCACCCTGGATACACTCATCGTGTATATTAAAGGTATGCTTTCTGGAACTACAAAGTGCTTCAGCACCTGCTTTCATCATTCCTATCAAAGTCCTAAAATCAACCATTTATTTTCAAGAACCCCAGAATCCTTATTTGGAGAAGGCTATCAGAACCCAAGATTAATCCCAGGACACTTCACATCTTGTGGGTTGTACTGTTTTTGCTAAACAAAGCAAGGAAAGTCAGATGTATGTGATTCAATTTTGAAAGAAAAGTTACACATTAAATCAAATGATATGAAGAATGTCCTGAAATTGCAAGGCATTATATTTTAATATTTGTTACAGAAATATCTGATTGAGTCAGTGTTATCATAAATTTGTTTACCCAAAGAAAATGTGAAATGTCACTAAATAGTGAGACTGAAACTTCTGAAGCTTAATCCACTAAATATATGGGCTAATTAAATCAATCTAGTAACATTTCTGAATTAGAAAATAAATGAATATGAGTAAAATTCCACTCATACATTTCATAAATTACATTATTGCATAAGATTTTATTTGGCTCTGATATGGTAATAAAATTTTTGAAAACGCTTGGAAAAAGCAGAATATGTTAATATTTTGAACTCATAACAGATCTCTCTTAACAGCACCTTAGTATGTTTATATTATCTCTCTCCTAGAATGTAGAAGATAAAATTTGTAGCTAAAATTATGAAACATCTAACTGGTTAGAGGTATAAAATGCTAGTATTATTTCAACCATTTTCTTAATTTTTCTATGAGGTTTTTATAGAGAAATATCCAGAATCCTTATGAGAAGTAAAACACACTTTTATCTGTTTACAGTCATGTCACTGTGTGCTTGAACATTGAAGAGTTTCAATTGATACAATGTATAAGATTGTTTCTGAGAGAAACATTTTCAAATTAATTTCTGATTAGAGAGTAAATACTAACAGGATAATTTCACATTTCTCCTTCTCTTTATCAATTTACACAAGGTTGACTATTGGTTTTACAGGTAAGATATAATAGTGTCTAACACTCCATAGCACATCTGCATTTAACCTGAAGACATATCTGTCTTTTAACAGGCCATGAGAATCTGAGTCAACACAATCAAAGTAAGATAGACTACCACTCCTTAAAAACACCTGCTCTGTGAGGATGTGCAGCATCTAGGTGCTACTGTACCAACTCCCTTCAGTGCTAATGAGCAAGAGAGCTCTAAGAAAACATGTCAGCAACATAGTAAAGTCTCCAGTCTCAGACTATGCCTCTTTGATGCACCATGTGGAAGTCCAAATACAGGAGAAGCAGTAACAGAGGTAGAGGGGGTCTTCATCATATTTCCTACCCACTCCTTTCTTCTCATCATGACCCTCCCCAAAGTCAAAATACTATCTCTGTGTGCCTTCTTCCAGTCTCTAGGAAATGCCAGAGAAGTGACATGGGGAAGGACAATTCTTTGCAATGGATGCTTTTCAGAAAGAGGAGGTTTTTCCCACGTGATTGTACTCTCTAGTTGGTCCTCTGTAAAGAAATGGGTATATGGACCCGCCCGGAGTCAGTGAGGTTCCAACGAGTCAAGGCACCCTTGGGGGACATGCCACCTGCCCCCAGAACTCCCAGCTTGGACTCAAGACACCGGTCAGGAGTCAGTGAGGTACTGATGAGTCAAGGCAATCTCACCTTGTCCTTGGGGGGCATGCCATCAGACCCTGGAACTCCCAGCTCAGACTCCAGACACCAGCAAAGAGTCAGTGAGGTTCCAGTGAGGCAAAGCAGACCTGCCTGGACCCTTGAGGGCCTAGCTTCTTGAGCCAAAGTAGCAACCCAATCCTACGCTCCCCCCACCACCACCTCACCATCCTGGTGGAGGTCTGGTGCAGAGGACCTAACAGGTGGAGTATTGGTGATTATAGTCTGTGCAGCCAAAGTTGAGGCCCCAGAATTCAAAGAAACAAATAGACAAATCCACATGCCAAAGACACAAAGAAAAAACAACATGGGAAAAGCTCATAATAAATCCACACTGAACTCTACCAACCCTACAGAAGATCCCTACAATGATATCTCCAAGGAAAGAAGCCAAGAAACCCACCTTAGAAGAACAACTGTAGACAAATCCAAAGAAATCAGAGAACTAAGGGAAGAGAATGAAAAATTCAGGAAGGACCTAGAGGGAGATAGTGACAAATGGTGGAAAGAACTATGGGGAGAGATTGAAAAACTCAAGAAGGACATAGAGGGAGAAAATCACAAACTCCAGAAGGAAGTCGAAACACTGAAAAGATCCCAGGCTGAAATGAAAAAAAGAAAATGACCAATGAAACAGGGACCTACAAGATGAGAAAAAAAGGCTCCAGAGGAAAGTGGAAAATCTAAAGAAATCACAAGATGAAATGAAAAAGGATATTGAACATTCATACAACCACCAGGAAAGGATGGGAAAAAGCCTCAGAAGGAGAATGGAAGAAGCAGAAAAAAGAATATCAGACCTTCAGGGTAATACAGAGCAACTAGAAAGCTCAAGTAAAGATTATGAAAAATTAAAAAAAAACACAAGAGTGGAACAACTAGGAAATGTGAGACACTATGAAAAGACCAAACCTTGAGGCACAGACGCCATATTGGGGTGCCGAGCAGGGTAGGGCTCAGGACAAGCCCGCCACCGCTCCAGCAAGGTAAAATCAGGGCATTAACGGTGCAGGACAATTGGTTTGCTGAGTTGTGGCAAAGGGGGCCCAGTGACTGGCGGACCTAGACCCGACTCATAATTCCTGCCAAGGCGTGGCTGCCCGGCTGGGTGGCCCCACCTCCACCCCGTAGTCACAAGCGGGAGGCGAGCCTGGCTTTGGAGGCAGGCACAGACACCATATTGGGGTGCCGAGCAGGGTAGGGCTCAGGACAAGCCCGCCACCGCTCCAGCAAGGTACCGGGACGCGGGCTAAGTTAGGCCCCCCCACCCCACCCCCGCCAACAACTGGAATTGAGGAGAGTACCAGTGGATAAAGACATTCAAAAAAGGATGGAGACTTCCAAGTAATCCAATATATAAACAAAATGAAAGCCTGAAAACTAGACAAGCAGCCCCCCCAAACAACGAGGAGGGAAGAAAGGGGAAAAAAAAAAGGCATTGAAGGAGACAAGCAAAATAAAACAAGCTTTCAGCCTTCAACAAACTGAAAGGCATTTGATATTTGAATCACAAAAGGGAAACCCACATGCCAGGGAGACGACGAAGAGACAACATGGGAAAGTTAGCAGGATAATCGCACCAAGCTGCTACCAACCTCAGTAAGAGACAGCTACAATCGGATCCCCATCCTGGAGGTGACCCCAGAAACAGACCTTAGAGGAATAATTGCCGACCTATGCAGAAAATTAAAGAAAATATAGAAGAATTCAGGAAGTAAAGAGAGAGAATGAAAAACTCAAAAAGGACCTGGAGAGATACAAGACAAACTCAAAGAAATAAAAGAAAGAGAAGAACTCAAAGAACTAAAAGAGAGAATAAAAACTCAAAAAGGACCTGAGGGATACAATAACCAACTAAGGAAGAGATTGACAAACTCCAGAAAGAACAAGAGAGAGAAAAAAACAAAACACCTTAAGGAAGTAGAAACACTGAAAAAGGAGGCCAACCAAACGAAGTAAGGAGCACCAAGAGAGATTGAGAAACTCAAACATAAAGGAAAATGGAATATTAAGGAAATCACAGGATGAAATGAAAAAGGAAATATAAACACTATCCAACCCAGGAAGAAAGGAAGGAAAAGCCTCAGAAATAGAATGGAGAAGCAGAACAAAGAATATCAGATCGGACGATAACACAGAGCAAATAAAAAACTCAAATAAAGAATGAAAAATTTAAAAATACACAAAACTGGAACAACCCGAAATAATGGGACACTATGGAAAGATCAAACCTCCGCATCATGGGAAGAGGAAGGAGAGAATCTCACGAGACTGGTATTGTCAGATCTTCAATAGAATAATAGATGAAAATTTCCCCAAACTAAAAGTAGACACAACCCATTCAAATACAAGAAGCACACAGGACTCTAAATAGACAAGATCAGAAAAGAAACTCCCCACGCCACATCCTAGTCAAAAATGTAGATGCCCAAAACAAGATAAAATTCTGAAGGCACAAAGAAAAAACAAGTCACACCAAAGGAAACCCATCAGAATTACAACTGACTTCTCGTGCAAACATGGAAAGCAAGAAGAAAACATGGAGCAAAGCATTCCCAGTGTAAAGACTATGGATGCCAACCCAGAATACTTTACCCAGCAAAAATGTCAATTACAGTTGAAGGGAGAGAAGAATCTTCCAGAAAAAACAAGATGATAGAATACATGTCCGGCAAACCAACTCTCCAGAAAATGCTTGAAGCAATTCAAAGGGCATAAGAGAGGAGGAACTATCCCGCAGCACCTAGGAAAAGAAACTAATAAAAATAGAAACAGAGGTAGTAGAATCGAGACTAAAGGCCAATGGATAATAAGTGTAAAAAAAAACACACATCTCTCAAATTATAACCTTAAAATAAAAACTCCCCAATCAAAGGCATAGACTGGAGAATGGATTAGGAAACAAAATCCATCTATGCTGTCTGCAAGAAACCCATCTCATTTCAAGGACAGACCCACCAACTTAAGGTGAAGGGGTGGAGAAAATATTCCAAGCAAATGGTACCAAAAAGAAAGCACGTGTCGTCTATCCTAATATCAGACAAAATAGACTTCAAAGCCAAAAGAAATCAAAAGAGACAAAGAAGTTCGCTATATCTCAATAAAGGAACAATTCGACGATGAAGATCTCAAAATCATGAATAATATGCACCAAATGCCGACGCACCAACTTTTTAAAGACAACTCTTCAGGATCTTAAGGCTCAGATTACCCCCAGCACACTAATAGTAGGGGACTTCAATACCACTAAGTCCTTTGAGACAGATCAACAGGACAAAGCATAAACCGAGAGACATCTGAACTGAATGATACCACACACCAAATGGACCCACAGACATCTATCGATATTCCACCAAACACCAGAGAATACACTTTACTACTCAGCACCCCATGGAACATTCTCCAAATAGATCATATACTGGGACACAGGGAAAAACTCAACAAATACCAAAAGATTGAAATAATCTCATGCATTCTTTCAGACCACGTGCAAAAACACTCAATATTAACACCAGATAAACCCTACAACCTACAAGAAAACCATGGAGACTAAACAACACTCTCCTGAATAATGATGGGTCAAGGAAGAAATAAAGAAAGAAATAAAAACCATTCCTGCAACAGAATGACAGTAATACAACGCGCAAAACCTATGGGACACTTTAAAAGCAGTCCTAAGAGGCAAGATTATAGCTCTAAGGCCTACATTAGAAAAACAGAAAGAGCACAAGTGAAACGACTACGCTCCAGCTAAAAGTCTTGAGAGACAACAACAAATGAACCCTAAACACAGCAGACAAGAAGAAATAACAAAAATCAGAGCAGAGATCAATGAAATAGAACACAAGAAAACCATAACAAAAAATCAATGAATCCAAAAGCTGTTCTTTGGAGAATAAAAAATAAACAGATAGCCAAAAAAAAAAAAAAAAAAAAAAAAAAAAAAAAAAACAAATCCAATAGAATCTGTGATGAAAAGGGAAAATATCACAACCGAAATTGAAAAGCTCAGACAATCTACGGAATTATTTTAAAACCTATACTCTACCAAGTTTGAACAACCTAGAAGAAATGGATGAATATCTGAATCTTGGGAATCACCAAAGCTCAACCAAGAAGGATCGACAAGCTAAACAGACCATAATAATGTGAAGAAATTGAAGATGTAATAAGAGCCTCCCAACCAAAAAATGCCCGGCCCAGATGGGTTCACAGCAGAATTCTATAAATATTTAAAAAGACTTAACAACCATTAATTTCAAGTTGTTTAGAAGGGTACAAACGAGGGAGTTCTCCCAGATTCCTTCTATGAAGCCAGCATCACTCTATACCCAAACCAGGAAAGATGCAACAAAAAAGAGAGAATATAGACCCATCTCCCTAATGAACACAGATGCCAAAATTCTAAATAGGATCTGGCAAATCGCATACAGACCCACATCAAGAAAGATGATCCTCATGACCAAGTTGGATTCTTACCAGAGATGCAGGGATGGTTCAACATACGAAATCAATAAAATATCATCAAGCATATAAAGGGACTGAAAGACAAAACCACACCATCATCTCATGACAGAGAAAAAGCCTTTGACAAAATCCAAATTCTTCATGTTTAAAGTCCTAGAGGGAATTGGATTGGAGGGATCATATCTTAATGTAATCAAAGCCATATACAGGAACACAAACCCACAGCCAATATCATCCTAAATGGGAAAGACAAGAAGCATTCCCCTTAAGGAAGGAACTCGGCAAGGTGTCCCCTGTCACCACTCCTTTTCAACATAGTGCTTGAACCTTGCTAGGGCAATAAGGAAGGAAAGGAAATTAAAGGAGTTCTATAGAAAAGAGGAAGTCAAGCTATCCTGTTTGCTGATGATATGATTGTTACTTAAGGGATGCGTAAGAACTCCACCAGAAAACTCTGAAACGATTAGGAGTTCTCGTAAGTGGCAGGATACAAAATAAACCTAGAAAAATCAGTTAGCCTTTTCTACACCAACAGAGGCAGCTGAAGAAGGATACAAGGAGACTTCCCACTCACAATAGCCTCAAAAAAAATAATAAAATACAAGAGAACGAACCAACCAAAGATACCAAGACCTCTACAACAAAAATTTTTAAACCTTGAAGAAGGAAATTGAAGAAGACATCAGAGATGGACAAACCTCCCATGCTCATGGATTGGGAAAGTAAATATAGTAAAATGTCCATTTACCAAAATTTATACAGATTTAATGCAATCCCATAAAATCCCCAAAGCTTCTTCACAGGTTTGGAAAAAGAATCCTCAATTTTTTGGAAAAACAAAAGACCCTGAATTGCCAAAGCAACTCTGGCGAAAGAGCAATACAGGGGGATCACCATACCAGACATCAACAACTATACTACAGGGCTATATGCATAAAAACAGCCTGGTACGACACAAAAAAGACCGTGACCAATGGAACAAATTGAAGACCAAACTTGAGCACATACAATTTCAGCCATCTCTCTATTTGATGGAAGCACCAGAAGACACATTGGAGAAAGACAGCATCTTCAACAAGTGGTTGGCAAAACTGATCACCACTGTAGAAGAATGAAATTAAACCCTACCTCTCACCCTGCACAACGTCCATCCCACTGGACAAATGACCTCAACGTGAAATACCAAAACTCTGGAGGTGTTAGAAGAGAAACGTTGCAGCAGACTACAGACTAGGTGTAGGAAAAGACTTCTAAATCAGACAGCAGCGCACAAGAAGTAGGTCATCAAATTGACAATGGGACCTCATTAACTCAAAAGCTTCTGTACATCAAAAGAAACAATAAAAGGAAGTGAAGAGAAAACCACAGAATGTGAGGGAAACCTTCACAGCAGATACATCTGACAAGCATTAATATCACAGAATACAAATAACTCCAAAAACAAAGAAGAAAGAAAACAAAATGAATCACTCAGAAGATGGAGCAAAGATCTGAACAGAGACTCACAGAGGAGGAATTAGAGATGGCTGAGACGAAACACCTTAAGAAGTGTTCACATCACTAATAATTAAGGATGCAAATTAAAACCACCTTAGATACACTTACTCCGTAAGATCTGCTGGATCAAGAAAACGAATGAGCGCACAATGCTGGAGGGGTGTGGGGAAAGGGGAACACTCATCCATTGCTGGTGGGAATGTAAAGTTGTGCAGCCATGTGGAAAACAGTGTGGAGCCCTTAGAAGACTCAAATGATCCTGCCATTTGACCCCAAGCCCATACCACTCCTGGGTATATGCCACAAGACTCATCTTACTCAGCGGATACATGCACAGCTATATTTATTGCCACTCGTTCACAATAGCAAAAAAACTGGAATCATCCCAATGCCCCTCAACTGATGAGTGGATAGGAAAATGTGGTACCTGTACACAANAATAACAAATATTTTTAATATAATTGAAAAGAAATCAATTGCTGGTGTATGCGGCTTGATTTGCCAGCCTGCTCTCATATGTGCTGGGGTCTTTTACATAGATCATCAGTCAAGAGAATTCCTTATAAACATGGCCGTAGGTTGGTCTGATTGAGGCAACTATTCAATTGAGATTCTATAATCTGAGGTGACTCTTACTTAGCTGCATCAAGTTGATAAATCAAAACAAAACACTGGTGAAGTATCTGTTCAGCTCTTTACTCCATCTTTTGAGTAGGTCATTTGTTTTTCTTCTTTGTTTTGGAGAGTCTATATATATTCTTGACATTAATGCTATCAGATGGAATCACTGGTGAAGATTTCCTCCCACTCTGTGGGTTTTTATCATCACTTCCTTGATTGTTTCTTTATCTGTACAGAAACTTTTGAGTTTTATGAGGTCCCATTTGTAGACTATTGACCTTATTTCCTGTGAAGCAGCAGCTGTTTGATTTAGAAAGTGTTTTCTGAGAGTCAAGGCACCCTTGTGGGACATGCCATCCTCCCCTGGAACTCCCAGCTCAGACTCTAGACACTGCCCAAGTCAGTGAGTTCTGGTGAGTCAAGGCGCCCTTGGGACACGCCATCCTCACCCCCGAACTCCCCAGCTTGCTCCAGACAGCCTTGGAGTCAGTGAGGTTCCAGTGAGGCAAGGCAGACTGCCTGGACCCTTGAGGGCCTACTGGAGATCAGGCCAAAAGCAACCCAATGCTCCCCCCCATCATCCTGGTGGAGTCTGTGCAGAGGACCCAACAGTGGAGCACCGGTGATTATAATCTGTGCAGCCAAAGTTGAGGTCCCAGAATTCAAAGAAACAACAGACAAATCCCACATGCCAAAGACACAAAGAAAAACAACATGGGAAAAGCTCAATAATCATGCACACTGAACTCAACGCAACCCATCAGAAGATCCCTAACAATGATGATCTCAAGGAAAGAAGCCAGACACCGACCTTAGAAGAACAACTGTAAACACATCAAGAAATCAGAGAACTAAGGGAAGAGAATGAAAATCAAGAAGACCTAGAGAGAGAAGAATGAAAATGGTGGAAAGAACTATGGGGAGAGATTGAAAAACTCAAGAGGACATAGAGGGAGAAATCACAAACTCCGGAAGGAAGTGAAACACTAGAAAAGAAAAGATCCCAGCCAAATGAAAAAAGAAAATGACCACTGAACCAAGGAGCTACAAAGAGAGAAAGGCTCCAGAGGAAATGGAAAAATCTAAAGAAATCCAGTGAAATGAAAAGGATGATTGAACATTCATACAAACCACCAGGAAAGATGGGAAAAAGCCTCAGAAAGAGAATGGAAAAGCAGAAAAAGATATCAGACCTGCAGGTAATACAGAGCAACTAGAAAGCTTAAGTAAAGATTATGAAACATAAAAAAAAAAAACACAAGAGTGGAACAACCAGGAAACGTGGGACACTATGAAAAGACCAAACCTTCACATCATAGGGATAGAGGAGGGAGAAGAATCCCAAGAAAACACTATTGATCAGATCTTCAACAGGATAATAGAAGAAAATTTCCTGAAACAGAAAAAAAGACAAACCCATACAAATACAAGAGGCAGATAGAATACCAAATAGACAAGACCAGAAGAGAACCTCCCCACACCATATCATTGTTAAAAAACTAGATGCTCAAAACAAAGACAAAATACGGAAAGCCACAAGAGAAAAACCACAAGTTACATATAAGGGGAAACCCATCAGAATCAGAGCTGATTTCTCAGTGCAAACGATGAAAGCTAGAAGAACATGGACCAAAGTATTCCCTGTGCTAAACGATTTTAAATGTTAACCCAGAATACAATATCCAGAAAAAAATGTCAATTATAGTCCAAGGAGAAAGAAAAATCTTTCACAACATAAACAAGATGATAGAATACATGTCTAAGAAACCAACACTTCAGAAAATCCTTGAATCAATCCAAAGAACAGAGGAAAGAAGCAATTATCCCTAAGCAATTAAAGAGAGAAAGCAACAAAAATCGTAACAGAGTACATATAAACCTAGACCAAGAATGCAAACAAAAAATAAGGTAAAAGGACTCAACACACATCTCTCAATAATACTATTAAACACTAATGGTCTAAACTCCCCAATCAAAAGGCATACAATGGGAGAATGGATTAGGAAACTGAACCTTTCCAGATGCTGTCTACAAGAAACCCATCTCACCCTCAAAGACAGACACCACCTTAGAGTGAAAGGATGGAAAAAATATTCCAAGCAAATGGTACTAAGAAACAAGCAGGGGTGGCTATTCTAATATCAGACAAAATAGATCTCAAAGTAAAATTAATCAGAAGAGACAAAGAGGTCCATTACATCCTTGTCAAAGGAACAATGTACCATGAAGACTTCACAATCCTAAATGTCTATGCACCAAACTCTAGTGCTCCTAACTAAGAGAAATGGATGAATATCTGAAATCCTGGGAGCCAACAAAGGTCAACCAAGAAGAGATTGACAATTTAAACAGACCCAAAATATTTGAGGAAATTAAAGATGTAAATTAAAAACCTCCCAACTAAATAAAGCCCCGGTCCAGATGTTTTCATGGCAGAATTCTATAAAACATTTAAAGAGGTCCTACAACCATTGCTACTCAAACTGTTTAGAAGGATACAAACAGGGGGAATTCTCCAAAATTTCTTCTCTAAAGCCAGCATCATTCTGCTACCAAAACCAGGCAAAGATGCAAGCAAAAAAGAAAGCTATTGACCCATCTCACTAATGAACATAGATGCAAAAATTCTCAACAAAATACTTGCAAATCGCATACAGACCCACATTAAAAAGATCATCCATCGTGATCAAGTTGGATTCATACCAGAGATGTAGGGATGGTTCAACATACATAAATCAATAAATATAAAACACATAAATGGACTGAAAGACAAAAAACACACAATCATCTCAATTGATGCAGAAAAAGTCTTTGACAAGATCCAGCATCCCTTCATGTTTAAAGTCCTAGAGAGAATAGGACTGAAAGGAACATTCCTCAACATGATCAAAGCCATATATAGCAAACCCTCTGCCAACATCATCCTAAATGGAGAAAAACTGTAACCATTTCCCTTAAAGGAGGGAACCTGGCAAGGCTGTCCCCTGTCACCATGCCTCTTTAACATAATGCTTAAGACACTAGCTAAGGCAACAAGACAAGAGAAGGAAATTAAAGGAGTACTAATCAGAAAAGAAGAAGTTAAGCTATCCCTTTTTGCAGATGATATGATAGTTTACCTAAGAGATGCTAAAAACTCCACCAGAAAACTTCTAGAAATGATTAAGAGTTTTAGTAAAATGTCGGGCTACAAAATTATCCTAGTCAAATCAGTAGCCTTTCTTTACACCAACAATAAACAAGTGCAGAAGAAATAAAAGAAGACCTTCCCACTCACAATAGCCTAAAAAATAATAAGATACCTGAGAACAAACCGAACCAAAGATATCAAAGACCGCTAAATCAAAAATTTTAAACCTCTGAAGAAAGAGATCAAAAATGACATCAAAAGATAGAAAGACCTCCCATGCTCATGTATTGGAAAAACTAACATAGTAAAAAATGTCCATTTTACCCAAATTAATATACAGATTCAAGGCAATCCCAATCAAAATCCCTATGAACTTCTTCACAGATTTGGAAAAAAAATCCTTAAGTTCATATGGAAAAACAAAAGACCCCGAATAGCCAAGGCAACCCTGAGTGAAAAATGCAATACAGGGGGTGTGGTGATTTGAATGAGAATGTTCCCCATAGGCTTTAAGTATTCAGACATTTTGTCTTCAGTTGGTGGCACTGTTCTTGGAGATCTTAGTAGGTGTGGCCATGCTGGAGGAAGTACATTATTGGGGGCAGGCTTAACAAGAGTTTAACAAGCCTTGCGGTCTCAAGTCGCTCTCTCTCTCTCCTCTTTCTGTGCTCATTGCGAGATTTGACCCTAGGCTTGCTGCTCCAGCCCCGGCCACCATGCTTCTCACCACAATGGACTGTTTCCCTGGAACCGTCAATCGTAATCTCAAATAAACTCTTCCTTTTATAAGTTCCCTTGCTCATGATGGTTTTATCACAGCAACAGAAAAGTGACTAATACAGGGGGGATTGCCCTACCAGACTTCAAACTACATTACAGGGCCATAGTCATAAAGACAGCCTGGTACTGGCACAAAAACAGACCTGTTGGCCAATGGAACAAAATCGAAGATCCAAACTTGAGCTCATACAACTTCAGCCACCTCATATTTGACAAAGGGACAAAAAACCCTCAGTGGAGGAAGGATAGCATCTTCAGCAAATGGTGCTGGCAAAACTGGATCATCATTTGAAGAAGAACAAAATTAAACCCCTACCTCTCACCCTGTAAAAAAATCAACTCCAAGTGGATCAAAGATCTCAATGTGAAGGCCAAAACCCTGAAACTGATAGAATAAAAAGTTGGTAACAACCTACAAGACATAGGTGTAAGCAAAGACTTTCTAAATCAGACAGCAGCTACACAGGAAGTAAGGTCAACAATCGACAAATGGGACTTCATAAAACACAAAAGCTTCTGTACAGAGAAAGAAACAATCAAGGAGGTGAAGGGAAAACCCACAGTGTGGGAGAAAATCTTTACCAGTGATACATTTGACAGAGCATTGACATCAAGAATATATAAACTACTCAAAAAAAAAAAAAAAACCAAAGAAGTAAAAAGACAAATGACTTACTCAAAAGATGGAGTAAAGAACAGAACAGAGACTTCACCAGTAAGGAAGTAAAGATGGTTGAGAAACATCTTAAAAAGTATTCAACATCATTAATAATTAAGGAAATGAAAATTAAAACCACTCTCAGTATCATCTCACTCCAATATGACTAGCTAAGATCAAGAAAACGAAAGACAACAGGTGTTGGAGAGGTTGTGAGGAAAAGGGAACACTCATCCACTGCTGGTGGGAATGCAAACTTGTACAACCACTACCAGCAAGCAGTGTGGAGAACCCTGGTCAGTTATGGCAGACTGCATGGGGTGGGGTGGGGTGGGGGAAGGGAAAGGGGAATATGCCTGAACTGAACTGAGAAATGATGTATGAAATACACAAAACATCAATAAAAAAATTCAAAAAAAGAAAGTGTTTTCCTACACCTATGTCTTGTAAGTTGTTACCAACTTTTTCTTCTATCACCTTCAGGGTTTCGGGTTTTACATTGATATCTTTGATCCACTTGGAGTTGATTTTTATACAGGGTGAGAGGTAGGGGTTTAATTTTGTTCTTCTACAAGTGGTGATCCAGTTTTGCCAGCACCATTTGCTGATGATGCTATCCTCAGAGACTTCACCAGTGAGGCAGTAAAGATGGCTGAGAAACACCTTAAAAAGTGTTCAACATTATTAATAATTAAGGAAATGCAAATTAAAACCACTTTAAGATTTCATCTCACTCTGATACGACTGGATAAGATGAAGAACACAAATGACACCAAATGCTGGAGACGTTGTGGGGAAAGGGGAATACTCATCCACTGCTCGTGGGAATGTAAACTTGTACAACCATTATAGAAAGCAGTGTGGAGACCCCTTAAAATTCTCAAAATGAGCCTACCACCTGACCCAGCAATACCACTCCTGGGTATATACCCACAAAACTCATCCAACTGCAAAGATACATGCACACCCATATTTATTGCAACTCTCTTCACAATAGTGAAGACCTGGAACCAACCCAAATGCCCTTCAACTAATGAGTGGATGACAAAAATGTGGTACATCTACACAATGGAGTATTACTCAGGGGCAAAGAAAGATGACATCATGAACTTTGCAGGTAAATGTATGGAGCTTAAAGCCATTATGCTAAGTAAAATAACACAGTCCTAGAAAAACAAGGAGAGGATTGTCTCCCTCATTTGTGGATGCTAGCACCAAATCCCCAGATGAATGGCAAGCTGAACAAATATTATATTTCTTTTTATCTGAAAGCAACTATGTTGTTACAATGTAAATCTCTTAATAGGCTCTAGAATCCATCTACCACTTACTTTCAGACTCTATAATTACTGTATATGAGTGGAATGTATGTATTAATATTTTAGAGTAATATAAAATTAAAGGAGGAAAATATGAATTTGTAAACATTAAAAAAAAGACAGAGTGAAAGATGCAGGACATTTATGCCAGAATGCATGATCTTGGGTGGTGTGGGGGGGGAAGGAAAGGGGAGTATGTCTAAACTGAACTGAGAAATGATGTCTGAAATACATAAAACATCAATAAAAGCATTATAAACAAAACAAAACAAACAGTATACTCCACCTTTGTCAACTTCACACACACACACAAACAGTTAAATGATAGCCTTCTTGTTTTTTCCCATATCTCATGTTATTATCATATAGTAAAATATACTACAATTATAAAAATTCTCAATTCTTTAATATTTTAGTAAGTTAAAAGTCCAAGGACTATTTAAAACTTCCAAATCTCTTAACTATTGGGTTCCTTTGGGAGAAAAAAGTTAAATTCATACATGCTAGATGCAAGTAGCCTGCCTTTCTAATCTCTTCTGTATAATTTGATTGTCTGCAACTTTAATATTGACTAGGTTTATGTAAACAAAACTTATCATAAGTATATTCATGTAATCTTAATGATTCTGGTTATTACAGGCTTTTTGTGTCTTTACAGGTTACTAAGAAGGAAAATTGTGGTCATAGGATGCTTATGGGTGGGATGTTTTATTTTATATTTCTAAAGCTTCATTAATGCAGTGAGATACTTGTTTTTAAAACTCAGGAGAGTAGCATAGAAAATCTAAACATCAGCTGGGCATGGTGGTGCATGGCTTTAATCCCAGCACTTGGGAGGTAGAAGCAGGAGAATTTCTGTTGTTTCAAGGCCAGCCTGGTCTACATAGTGAGTTCCAGGACTGTTGGGAGTAAAGAGAGAATCTTTCTCAAAAAAAAAAAAATTCTGGAGTATGCAGTGCTTAGATCAGGGACTTCCCAGACCACGTGAAGTACAGGTAGGGGGTGGGTGCTTCAGCCAGGCAGATTTTAGGATAGATCTACTCCTGGGTTGTTGGATAAGTGATTTGTTGGTTTGTTGGATAGCTAAATATTTGTCTTAAATGGCTGGAGGGGTGGAGTCACCCTGATAGCTGGGATAAAAGGTGGACCTGTTAAATCATTGTCTGGTGTGGTTGTCAGGGCAGAGTCATCCTTCTAGGTGGTATTAAAAGTGGTCCTGTTGCCACTGTGAGAAGTGAATGTGCAGTGCTTAGATCAGGGACTTCCCAGGACCACCTGAAGCACAAGTAGGAGCCAGGAGCTTCAGCCAGGCAGATTTTAGGATAGATATACTCCTGGGTTGTTGGATAATTGATTCGCTGTTTGTTGGATCAGCAATCTTTGTCTTGGTGGCTGGCAGAGTGGAGACACCCTGCTAGATGGGATTAAAGGTTGGCCTGTTAAATCACTGTCTGGTATGGCCGTTGGGTCGGAGTAGCCCTTCTAGCTGGTATTAAAAGCAGTCCTGTTGCCACTGTGAGACTTGAGTGTGCATGCAGTGCTTAGATCAGGGACTTCCTAGGACCAGCTGAAGCACAGAGTAACCCCCCCACCCCTGACAACTGGAGTTGCTGAGAGTGTCCAAGTGGATTTTTTGGAGAACCTTCAGAACAGAAAGTGAAGAGTGAATTAGACTTCCAATATATAAACAAAATTGAAAGCTTGAAAACTAGACAAGTCAACACTCCATAAACAAGGAGAAAAAACAAAACAAAACCAACAGGCATCTGAAGGAGGCAAGCAAAGCAAGCCTTCAACACAGTGAAAAGACATTTGTGATTCACATTAGAATACAGACAAAAAAGGGAAACCCACATGCCAGGGACACGATGAAGGAACAACATTGGAAAGGTGCAGGATAATTCCACACCAAGTTCTAACAATCCTGTAGGAGACTGCTAGAGTGGGATCTCCCTGGGCGTGACCCAAGAAACAGATCTTAGAGGAACAATTGCAGACCTATTTAGATAAATTAAGGAATATAAAGAACAAGTCAGAGAACTAAGGAGAGAGATTGAAAAATTCAAGAAGGACTTAGAGGGAGACAATGACAAACTTCGGAAAGAACTAAAGGGAGAGAATGACAAATCAGAAAGAAGTGGAAACCCTGAAAAAGGAGGGCAACCAGTGAAGTAAGGAGCACCAAGAAGAGATTGAGAAGCTGGAAGTGGAAATACTAAAGAAATCACAGGATGAAATGAAAAAGGAAATAGAACACTCATCCAATCAAGAGGAAAGGAATGGAAAATGCCGCAGAATAGAATGGAGGAAGCAGAACAAAGAATATGTGACCTGGAAGATAACACAGAGCAACTAAAAATCTCAAGTAAAGATTATGAAAAATTAAAAAAATACACAGAAGTAGAACAGCCAGGAAATATGGGACACTATGAAAAGATCAAAGCTCTGCATCATAGGAATAAAGGAAGGAGAAGAATCCCAAGAGAATAGTATTGATCAGATCTTCAACAGAATAATGGATGAAAATTTCTCCAAACTAAAAAAAGACAAACACATACAAATACAAGAAGCAGATAGAACTCCAAACAGACAAGATCAGAAAAGAAACTCCCGATGCCATATCATAGGTATAATGCTAGACACCCAAAACAAAGACAAAAATCTGAAAGCCGTAACAGAAAAACAACAAATTACATACAAGGAGGAAACCCATCAGAATTACAACTGACTTCTCAGTGCAAACCATGAAAGGAAGAAGAACATGGAGCAAAGCATTCCCAGTGTTAAAGGACTATAGATGCCAACCCAGGTTGCTATACCTGGAAAAAATGTCGATTATAGTTGAAGGAGAGAGAAAAATCTTCCATGATATAAACAAGATGATAGAATACATAACCAGAAAACCAACCCTTCAGAAATTACTTGAAGCAATTCAAAGGACAGAATAGAGGAGCAAATCCCCAAGCACCTAGAAAGAGAAATGAATAACAACATAATTGCAGAAGTAGAAACCAAGACTAAAAATGCAAATGGATAATAAAGTGAAAGAAAGCAACATGCATCTTTCAACTATAACCTTAAATATTAATGGACTAAACTCCCCAATCAAAAGACATAGACTGGGAGATTGGATTAGGAAACAAAACCCATGTATATGCTATCTACCAGAAATCCATCTCAATCTCAACTTAAGGTGAAGGGATGGGAAAAAAATATTCCAAGCAAATGGTACCAAAAAGAAAGCAGGTGTTGCTATTTTAATATCAGACAAAATAAACTTCAACGGAAAAGAAATCAAAAGAGAACAAGAGGGCTATTACATCTTTATCAAAGGAAAACTTGACCACGAAGACTTCACAATCATGAATATGTATGAACCAAACTCTGGCGCACCAAACTATATACAGAAAATTATTCTGGACCACAAGGCACAGATTAACCCAAGCACACTAATAGTAGGGAACTTCAATACCCACTAAGTCCTTTGGACAGAGCAACAGGACAAAGAATAAACAGAGAGACATCTGAATTGAATGACACAATACACCAGATGGACCTCACAGACATCTACCGAATATTCCACCCCAATACCAGAGAATACAGTTTCTACTCAGCACCCCATGGAAGAATATCCAAAATTGACCACATACAGGGAAACAGAAGAAACCTCCACAAATACAAAAAGATTTAAATAATTTCATGCATTCTATCAGACCACAGTGCAATAAAGCTCAATATCAACACCAGTATAAGCTCTACAACCTACAAGAACACATGGAGACTAAACAACACTCTCCTGAATAATGAATGGGTCAAGGAAGAGATAAAGAAAGAAATAAAAGAATTCCTGGAGTTGATGATGACAATGATAATACAACACAACAAAACCTATGGGACACTTTAAAAGCAGTCCTAAGAGGGAAGTTTATAGCCGTGAGTGCCTACAAAAACAAACAAACAAACAAACAAAAAACAGAAAGAGCACAAGTGAACAATCTACCACTACAGCTAAAAACACTTGAGGGACAACAACAAATTAACCCTAAATGCAGCAGACAGGAAGAATTAACAAAAATCAGGGCAGAAATCAATGAAATAGAATCAAAGAAAAACATACAGAAAATCAGTGAATCCAAAAGTTGGTTCTTTGAGAGAATGAACAAGATAGACAGACCTCTAGCCCAGTTAACCAAAAGGAAGAAAGAACAATTCCAAATTAATAAAATCTGTGATGAAAGGGGAAATATCACAACAGACAATGAAAAGATCCAGACAATCATATGGGAATACCTCAAAAACCTGTACTCTACTAAGTTTGAAAGGAGAAATGGTTTAATATCTGAAATCGTGGGACTCACCAAAGCTCAACCAAGAAGAGACTGACAGCTTAAACAGACCCGTTATATATGAAGACATTGAAGATGGAATAAGAAAACTCCCAACTAAAAAAAGCCCAGGCCCAGATGGTTTCACAGCAGAATTCTATAAGACATTTCAAAAAGACTTACAACCATTATTACTGAAATTGTTTAGAACGATACAGACAGAGGGAATTCTCCCAAATTCCTTCTATGAAGCCAGCGTCACTCTAATACCAAAACCAGGTAAAGATACAACAAAAAAGGAGAACTGTAGAACCATTCCATTAATGAACACAGATGCAAAAATTCTCAACAAAATACTTGCAAACTGCATACAGATCCACATCAAGACGATCATCCATCATGACCAAGTTGGATTCAGACCAGAGATGCAGGGTTGGTTCAACATACGAAAATCAATAAATATCATACAACATATAAATGGACTGAAAGACAAAAAAACCCACATGATCATCTCAATTGATGTAGAAAAACCTTTGACAAAATCCAGCATACCTTCATGCTTAAAGTCTTAGAGGGAATTGGATTGGAGGGATCATTCCTCAATGTAATCAAAGCCATATACAGGGAACCCACAGGTAATATCATCCTAAATGGGGAAACGACAGAAGCATTCCCTTTAAAGGTAGGAACTTGGCAAGGCTGCCCCATGTCACCACTCCTCTTCAATGTAGTGCTTGAAACACTTGCTATGGCAATAAGGCAAGAAAGGAAATTATAGGAGTTCTAAATGGAAAAGAGGAAGTCAAGCTATCCCTTTTTGCTGATGGTATGTTTGTTTACTTACAAGATGCTAAAAACCCCATCAGAAAACTCTTAGAAACAATTAAGAGCTTCAGTAATGTGGAAGGATGCAAAATTAACCTAGAAAAATCAGTAGCCTTTCTTTAGAGCAATAACAAACAACTGAAGAAGGAATACAAGGAGACCTTCCCACTCACAATAGCCTCAAAAACAATAAAATACCTAGGAACAAACCTAACAAAAGACACCAAATATCTCTACAACAAAAATTTTAAACCCCTGAAGAAAAAAATTGAAGTAGACATCAGATGATGGAAAAATCTCCCGTGCTCATGCATTAGGAAAATTAATATAGTAAAAATGTCCATTATAGCCAAACTCTTGTTCAGATTTAATGCAATCCCAATTAAAGTACCCAAGAGTTTCTTCACAGGTTTGGAAAAAAAGTCCTTAATTTCATTTGGGAAAACAAAATACCCTGAATAGCTAAAGCAACCCTGAGTGAAAAGAGCAAAACAGGGGTGATCTCTATACCAGACTTCAAACTATACTACAGGGCTGTAGTCATAAAAACAGCTTGGTACTGGCACAAAAACACACCTGATGACCAATGGAACAAAACCGAAGATCTAAACTTGAGCACATACAATTTCAGCCACCTCGTATCTGACAAGGGGGCCAAGAAGACACAATGGAAGAAAGACAGCATCTTCAGCAAGTGGTATTGGCAAAACTGGATCACCACTTGTAGAAGAATAAAATTAAACCCCTACCTCTTGCACTGTTCAAAAGTCAACTCCACATGGATCAAAGACCTCAACATGAAACCCCAAACTCTGAAGGCAATAGAAGAAAACAGTTGGCAGCAGACTGCAAGACATAGGCGTAGGAAAAGACTTCCTAAATCAGACAGCAACTGTGCAAGTATTAAGGTCGACAATTGACAAATGGGACCTCATTAAACTCAAAAGCTTCTGTACATCAAAAGAAACAATCAAGGAAGTGAAAACACACAGAATGGGAGAAAACCTTCACAGTAGATACATGTGACAAATCATTGATTTCCAGAGTATATAAACTATTCAAAAAACAAAGAAGAAAGAAAACAAATGAATCACTTAAAAGATGGAGCAAAAAGCTGAACAGAGACTTCACAAGTGAGGAATTAGAGATGGCTGAGAAACATCTTAAAATATTTAATGTTGCTAATAATTAAGGAAATGCAAATTAAAACCACTTTAAGATATCATCTCACTTCAATAAGACTGGCTAGGATCAAGAAAACAAAAAATACCAAGTGCTAGAGAGGTTGTGGGGAAAGGGGAACACTCATCCATTGCTGGTGGGAATGTAAACTTGTACAGCCACTATGGAAAGCAGTATGGAGAACCCTTGGAAGACTCAAAATGAGTACCCAGTCATACCACTTCTGAGTACATACCCACAGGACTCTTCTTCTGCAGAGATATGTACACAGCTATGTTTACTGCAGCTCTGTTCACAATAGCAAAAAGCTTGAACCAACCCAAATGTCCCTCAACTGATGAATGGATAGAGAAAATGTGGTACATCTACACAATGGAGTTCTATGAGCAGTACAAAAAGTCAACATCATGAATTTTGCAGGTAAATGGATGGAACTAGAAAATATTATGTTAAGTGAAGTAACACAGTACCAGAAAAACACATGACGAATGGTATCCCTCATCTGTGGATGCTAGTGTCAGTAACCTAGTTGTAAATATTTCTTGTTGGGAGTGATGCATATTGGAAAGAACAACAACACCAATAACAGTAAAGACTGAATCAAAGACCTGACTGAAATGGTGAATCTGGTGGGGTGAGAGGGTTGGGAGGGGGACATGGATCTATATTGGATTTGTAACATAATCTTGTAATATATATATATATAAATTAAAAAATGAAAAAAGGAAATGTAATCTGAAAAAAAGACTAGAAAATAAGTCAATAAAAAATTCTAAACATGAAAGAGTTAATATCCCTATTCCTTTTCTTCTCTGCCAATATCAGTTTATCACTCTCATCATGTGGTTTTCATGAGAACGAAAGGGAGAAGAGAAAGAAACTGTATTCAGATTAAAGTCAACTCTAAAAGTATATTTACATTCCTAATCTACTAATTAATTCAGTACGTACCACTTTAATTTGTAGTGAGTTGCTTACTTGTTCTCCTTTCTCCTAGATGCTTTGTTGAAATGATGAATTCCTTTCTTTACCACCTGAAGATTCCTTAATTATCTTCCAATTCCCACAGTCCCTGCAATCTTCTGCATGAAACATTTCTGATTTCCGATTGTCTTGGAGCAGCACTGTCTGCTGTCTCTAATGTGCTGTTAAAACAAATTGTACATGACTTCTCAACTCTTAATACTTCTGTGATTCATGTCTGCCTGCTAAGCAGACAAAGAAGAAATCTACAATCGAGATAGATGTCATTTTCATTGTTTGATTTATTTGGGGGTCAAATTAGAGTTTGGATCTTCTATATTTCTATGCATATTTTAGATTATAGTAAAAGTCAAGGTTTATGTAAAGATCTCTCTCTCTATCTATCTATCTATCTATCTATCTATCTATCTATCTATCTATCTATCTATAGAGAGAGATACCCATATGTATGTAAAGATATACATACATAGAGATATACCCATATCTATATATGAATTAAAATATATATATACATAATGACATATACATGTCTTTAGTAGTATTTTTCAAGGAGTAGCAAGTTCATATGATTTAAAAAGGAATACATTTTTTGAAAAAAATAGAAGACTATAAACTGATACACATATTCTCCCCATCCAAAGCCAAGGAATTAAATTTAGTGGTATATCTTCACTGATTATAATTCAAATGCCATTTTTTCTGAAAATAATATTTTTATTTGTTGTTTGATAATTACTTTTTTATTGTTTAGTTGTTTGATAATTTCATACAATGTACTTTGATTATATTCAGACCCCCTACTTCTCCCTACCTACCACTTCATGTCCTCTATTATTTTTAAGGCTTATCAATTTTAATCTGTGTTCCTCAAATCCTTCTGGGTATAGGCCCATTCCCTGGAGCTTGGTCAACCTATCTGTCATTATGCCTTTCCAGAAAATTGACTCTCTCTCTCTCTCTCTCTCTCTCTCTCTCTCTCTCTCTCTCTCTCTCTCAGCAGCTATCAATTTTAAATAATTCCCCAGTTAGGGAAGGGCTTCTGTTTTATGTACATTCTTTTGGCCTTTTAGATAGAGGATCTAGCTGCAGCCACAGCTGACCTGAAACTTGATATGGAGACCAGGATGGTCTTCATCTCATAGAAATCCTTGGGCCTCTGTCTTCTAAGAAGTATGGGAAGTAAATGTATGATTCATCACGCCCATTCTGACTGAATGAATATAAGTGCATCCATGGGCAATACCCTCAGAGGCCAGAATAAAACATCAGATCTTTTAGAACTTGAGTGACAGACAGTTGTTTGCCACAAGGTGTGTGGGTTCTGAGAATTTAATCAGTGTCCTTCCTCTGCAAGAGTTGCAGTGATATTAACCACTAAGCAATCTCTCTATCTAATGGGGGCAGGGTCTTTGTACCTACCTCCTCCTATGCTGAAAGTTACATGAGAGTGTATTTTTATGTTTAACTGCCCTTTGGTGTCCCTGAGAATGATTTCCTTTATTTCATACAACCTCTGGCTCTTAGAATCTTTCTGATCCTGCTATTGCAATGATATCTGATGCCTTGGTGGAGAAGTATAATATAGGCATTCCATCTAAAGCTGAGCACTCTTAAGTCTCTTATTTTCTGCATGTTGAATAGTTGTAGGTCTTTGTGTTAATCACCATCTGCTTCAAAAAGAAGCTTCTCTGGTGAAAGTTGAGAGATGCATTCATATATGGCTATAGAAAAGTCATTTAGAGAGCCATGCATGGAGGTGCACAACTTTAATCTTAGCACTCAGGAGGCAGGGGCTGTCAGATCTCTGAAATTCAGGCCAGTCTGCTGTACATAGCAAGTTCTAAAACAGCTGGGGCTACAGGGAAACTATGTCTTAAAAACACTGAAAAAAAGTCAATTTCAGTCAGTATAATACTATGTTTATTCAACAGAAAAATAGTAGTTGGCATTCTGCTATGAGTTGTAACTTGTCATAGCCACAGATTCCTGGCCTTGAAAACAGTACCGGTATGACCTCCATCTCTTGAACCAGGCCTTAACTCCAATCAGAATGAAGTTGGTTATTCCCATAACATCTATGACACTATTGCAACAGTGGGTATATGTTGTCAGGCCGGTTGTGGTTTGCTGCTTGGTAAGTTGATGATTATTTTTCTTTTTAGTACCATTTATAGTGCTTTCCAGCAATTATACATGGTACCCAGTAGATATAAATCTAGATATAAATCAGCATGGTTTTTCCTAGTTTATTCTACAATGCATGTATGTAGTGTCTTCAGAAATAAGATCTTACCATCAAATTCTGAAGGTCATCAATAAGTAATTCCAGTAGCCAGTATCATTTGAGGGCCCATGGGACTTCTCTTATCAACAAATCCAAAAAAAGTCTTTTTATCTGCTAGACAGTAAAAGGGTAATTTCATTTAAACTCTTTTTTTTTTTAATTTATGTATGTAGGTATTTTAAGAAGCACTAGTTTTCTATATGGCTTCTCCAAAGCCTTTCATGTTAGTTGTTCCTCAATATACTCCCCCTACCATGTCTTCCCATTCCCTACCACGTTTAGTTGAACTATTCAGTCATTCCTTCATCTACCTTTTTATCACTGTATTCTGTCTTCCCTCCTAGAAATTCCCTCCCCATGGCTCCAAACTAGTTTTCATACCTCTATGGATTTTCCTATTGAAACACACATACCTGAATTTCCAAAGATAGCATCCACATATGAGAGAGATCTTATGACCTGTGTTTTCCTTTGTTACCACACTCAGGATGACATTTTTTTTTTTACAGTTCCACCCATTTACCTGGTAATTTCATAATTTCTTAAGAGTTGAATAATATTTCACTATGTTAAAGTACCATATTTTCATTATATATCAGCAGTTGATGGACATCTAGTTTCTATTGCCTACTTATGACAAACAGATCAGCAATGAACATGAATGAGCAGATTTATCTTTTATGGTATAAAGTCCTTTAGGTATATGTGCAAAAGCTGGATCATGTGTTAGATCTATTGGTAAGTTTTTGAAGAAACCCCACACTGATTTCCATAATGGCTGCACAAGTTTGTGCTCCATCATCAGCGCATACGAGTTTTTTCACTGCTTCCTTACCACCATTTGACATGTTTCTTATGGATCTTAGCTATACTGACAAGGTAAGATGAAATCTCAAACTACTTCTAATTTTCATTTCTCTAATAGCTGAAGATGCTTACCATTAAAAATTGTTTAGCAACCATTTATGTTTCATCTTTGCCCATTTTTAATGAATTAGTTTGGTTTCGTGGTATTTAGTTTTTTTGAGCTCTTTCTATACTTTCTATACTAATGCTTTGCCAGATATATACTTTGTTATGATCTGTGAGCTTCCTCTTCTCTAGAATGATGGTGTCTTTTGCTGTAGAGAAGATTATAAGTTTTGTGAGTTCCCATTTGTTGGTTGTTAGTCTTAGTGGCTTCCAGGGTGATGTTCAGAAACTCCTTTCCTGTATTTTCTTAAACATCACAAACATTTTGTTTTCTGATTCTTATCTTCTCCAAGTCAATATGTAAATATGTTGAATATGTACATATCTCTATTTTTCTGTATTTTAATATTTTATTTCTATGTGTTAGTGATAATAACTAATCTAGTTATTTTCTTTTTAAAATATTTATTTATTTATTTATTTATTTATTTATTTATTTTTAAGGGATTCACGATCTAAGAGCAAACCTGTTTTCAAATCACAGTAACGTTGCTCAGTTTACCATACAATTAGGTAATTGGCACTAGTATCCACAGATAAGGTATACCATTCTTTGTTTTTCTGGGACTGTATTACTTCACTCAGCATGATATCTTCTAGCTCTATACATATACCTGCAAAGTTGATGATGTCATCTTTCTTACCACTGCATAGAACTCGATTATGTAGATGTACCACATTTTCTCTTGGGTTGGTTCCGCTCTTCACTATTGTGAAGAGAGCTGCAATAAACATGGCTGTGCATGTATCTCTGTGGTAAGATGAGTCTTGTGGTTATATACCCAGGAGTGGTATGACTGGGTAAGGTGGCAGGCTCATTTTGACTCTTCCAAGGCTTCTCCATACTGCGTTCCATCCTGGCTGTACAAGTTTACATTCCTACCAGCAGTGGATGAGCGTTCCCCTTTCCCCACAACCTCTCCAGCACGTGGCATCATTTGTTTTCTTGATTCTAGCCAGTCTTATCAGAGTGAGATGATATCTTAAAGTGGTTTTAATTGGCATTTCCTTAATTATTAGCAACACTGAACATTTTTTTAAGATGTTCCTCAGCCATCTCTAATTCCTCACTTGTAAAGCTTCTGTTCAGCTCTTTGTTCCATCTTTTGAGTGGGTTATTTTTTTTCTTTCTTCTTTGTTTTTTGAGTAGTTTACATATTCTGGAAATTAATGCTTTGTCAGATGTATCTACTGTGAAGGTTTCCTCCTACTCTGTGGGTTTTATCTTCACTTCTTTATTGTTTCTTTTGATGTACAGCATCTTTTGAGTTTAATGAGGTCCCATTTGTCAATTGTCGACCTTAATTCTTGCGTAGCTGCTGTTCATTGGTTTGTAGTTTTCTTTTCATAGTTTCTTCATGTATGATATAGGTGAACATTTAGTTTCAGAGTTCCTGCTTCACATACTTGTCCTGACAAAACACTGAATTCATTATCACAATGTTTAGAGAGTGTGGGCTTCAATGAAAAGACAATACTTGCTGAACCATTATTGCTGCTATTCATTTCTATCTTGTTTTCTGAAACCTCATATCAACCAAATTCATTACTGGAACATTGCCTGTTTTCCCATTTCTTGCTGTTTTGAGCCAAAATAGAAATCTCTTCTCATACCTGCATCTCTTGTTACAACAGCCAAGATGTGGCCAGGGCTGGGAGCCAGAAGAGCAGCATGAACATCTCACTGCTGCCTCCTGTACAGACTGAGAGTAAAATGGCATTAAGAATTAATGTTGTAAGAAAGATCAAATGCAATTGTGAATCACGTATCAGTTTTAAGTATGTTTTATTTCTTGTAATTCATATTCTAGTAATTCTTTTTTCTGATAATGGTTTATATTTATTATTTTTGTTTAAATTTATAATCATTGTGTGTTTTTCCATTTTAAAAATAATGTAAGGTACACCTCTGTGTGCTTATATTTTATTGACAACATAAAGACAGCCCAATTTGGAGCAGTAATATTGCAACTAACAACCTGAATTTAATGTGACAGATGAGGTGTAATTATTTTAATAATGGAAAGCTCAACATTAAAGATACATTGGACTTTTGTTTGCATTCTTTATTCTGCCTACCTCTTCATGCCATCAAAAGGACTGCTTACAGGTTGCAGAGGGGAGAAATCAGAAAAAAAAAAAAAAAAGAAAACATATAACCTAATTTGGATTGTGATAATTGCATGTAATTAAAGTTTTAAACACTTGATTTACACTTTCTTTTCACAAAGCAAACACTATCCCATCGGATCACAGTAACCCATTTCCTCCTACACATTGCTTCCTGACACTTTCATTCAAATATTTCAATCTTTTGAAATGAGGTATCTTGCTATAGCAAATGTAGTTTTGAAAAATGTGCATTTCATAAAGCATATTTTTGTTTAGCTTTTAAAATATTTCTAGTGGATTTTAAAATTCTTCCTCTTTAACAAATACTGCAGGCTTAGAAAACTATATTGACTAATTTAAATTTACTATCAACTTAAAACAAACACATATATTTGTCAAAAACCTGAAAGTCAAGATGTAACTTTTGTGCCTGCTGTCATATAAGAGCTTTAGGAATCAACTTTTACTTGGAGTTTTATAAATTCTTTCATGGTAAGTGATTTGACCTTTTTACTTTTTCTCTTTGGATTTTCAGCCAAGGCTATATGCCTCAAGTGACAAAATACTACAAGGAAAGTGTCTTGTAATTTTCTGGCAGTTGCTCAGAATATAACATGAGGAGAAATCAGAAAGGTACAGTCTATGAGGAGCTACTGAAGCGATAATTTTTAGATGTTACCCTAGTGGCCTAAAAGGCATGATGGAGGCAGCAGAAAAGGAAAATGAAAAACAGCCATGTGTATCTAGGGAGGAACCTGCCTACTGATGCATTAACTTTAGAATTCAGCAGAAACAGAACTGATTCTGTTTTACATTTATAGAACTGGAGGTCATGTACTGAAAAGTTTTCCTTTTAATCTTATGTTATGAAAGTTAAAATGTGTTCATTAACATACACCAAAAATATGTCCTCTGGTAGTTTTATATATTACAGGCAAATCTATATGAAATGAAATGATATTCAGATGAGAATTTTGTATTAATTTCCATATTGTAATATGTGATTGAAATGCATTTAGTTCCTACAACTGTAAAAGTACTGGGAATATCTTCCTTTATTTTTAACAATTTCATTTAACTGTGTCCATAGACATTTGATAGTAAAGTTGTTGTGTTTTTTTTTTGTTGTTGTTGTTGTTGCTGATATAGAATTTCACACTTTAGCCAGAGTAGCATTAATTTCACCAAGTAGTCAAGATTGGCAATGACCTCACCGCATTCATCCTGCCTCAGCCTTGTGATTATGGGGTATAAGCTTAAGCCACTGCACCCAGTCAGTTCTACCATTAAATACGATTTAGCTAAATTTCATAATTCAGCGATTTCTGATTTGAATTATATTTACATGTTCTTGATTTTTTAAATATTTCTTCTTGCATTATAGTTACATGTGCTTGATGTTTTTTTTTAATATTTCTTCTTGCATTTATTGCATGGATTCAGGCTTATCTTAAAAGTTGTATGATCTCATCTGTTAGTAAATTCTATGTTGTTTGCCTTTTGATCAGGAGGTGTAAATGGACTGTTATTCTTTATTTGGCTAAGTTCTGCCATCTGTGATTTCTTTATTTCTATTCATTTTTTAAGTGTGCATGTTTTTTTCTTTTTCTACCTACCCCATCTCTCTTGTTTTAGCTTCTTCTTCTTCTTCTTCTTCTTCTTCTTCTTCTTCTTCTTCTTCTTCTTCTTCTTCTTCTTCTTCTTCTTCTTCTTTTTCTTCTCCTTCTTCTTCTTCTTCGCTCTTTTTGAGACAGGGTCTCCCTGTAGCCCCAGCTGGCTTGGAACTCACTATGTAGACCAGGCTGGCCTTGAACTCACAGAGATCCACCTACTTCTGCCTCTAGAGTGCTGGAATTACAGGCATGAACCACCACACCCGGCCTAGAGTGCATATATTTGTTTTAAACTCTGCTTGTGTGTCATTTTAATTTATTAATTTTTGATTTATCAATAGATTCTAGTGATATTTTAATAAGTCTTTGTTTTTAAGATAAAATTATAGCAATCCATTTGAAACATTCTTTTTTTTTTTTTTTTTTTTTGGTCTTTTTGAGACAGGGTCTCCCTGTAGCCCTGGCTGTCCTGGAACTCATTCTGTAGACCAGGCTGGCCTTGAAGTCATAAAGACCTGCCTGCCTCTGCCTCTGCCTCCCAAGTGCTAGGATTAAAGGTGTGCACCACCACTCCTGGCTAATTTTTTTTTTGAAACATTCTTTTCAATTAATAGTTCTATTTATACTTCTATTTATACATCTTTGTATAATTTCAGATTTGAAAGCCTGATTATTTTATGAACTATTATTGGAACAGCAGTATTTTTCAACCCAGTTTTCCATTTTACACCTTTAGATATATTTTTCTAAAAATAATTAACTGCAATTAAGTTCCATTTTATAAGATTGTGGTATTAACTTTTAAAAAGGTAGGTACACTGAGTGATTATATATGTATCGTTTCACAAATATATATATTTTCTAATATTTATAATTAAATATTTATAGCTTTACAACTTATCATTTATCTTTATATAATGATAACTTAGTGGCTGTTGAAATTTTAAAGTAGGCTCTATTTTATGTATATTTGATAATTTGTTGAATTTTTGTGTGCATTGATTTATTTGCTCACTTCCTATTTTGTAACTGTTTCCTTCTCTTTCCCAAAAATTTTCACATACACTTTTGTAATCACAATTATTTATAGTTTTATTCTTTCATAATTTCCAGCAGGAAAAACACAGCATATGCAAGAGGAATAGTCAGAAACATGGATAATTCTCTCAAAGATGAGAGCAAAGCTAAGGAAATCATTAAAAGAGAGCATAAAGGAGCAAGAGGGTAGATGATTTCCAGGGATCTCAGTGAGAGCTGAGAATGCACAGCTCCAACACCTTACCTTAAGGTCCCTATTAATATAGATTTCTATATTTTAAGAATTCCCCACTGCCAGACTGTGACTCACTGGAGAGAATTAAAGATTTATTTCAGCATTCCCAGTTTCTTGTTGCAACTTGTTATAGGCCTCAGCAAACAGAAATCAGGAGAGAAGAGAGCTTGTTATTAGGTCCCATGGTAATCAGTGGCCAGTGTTCATGCGAAGGATTTATGATGAATGAGATGTAAAGGAATGTCTGCAAAAACTTTGATTTTGTTCCTCTGTTGAGGAAATGATACCAGAACTAGCTTCTCTGGTCATTCATTTCTGTTCACTTCCTGCTGATTGGGATGCAGGTAGAAGCAAGGCTTCTGATGGTACTATTTGGTAATTAACCCTCTTTAGGTCGCCCACACTTAACTCTATTTTATATGAAAAAAAGCCTGAATATTAATATTATTTACCATTCATCACCTTCATACTTGCCTTACTCTGTGTTTTCAATCTCTTAAAAGATCTCTCCTCATTTTTACTATCTCCTCCCTCTATTACTTTTATTGTAATTTCTTTATCCTCTCCAAATGTATAACTGTGCTAATATGGATTAGGAAACTCTTACCAAGTATCATTTCCACTACTGTACTCTTCTAAAATCCCAATAATTTCTCTTATTGCATAAAATTACCTGAAGTGTACTCCAAGGAGTATATACTATTTAACTTGAACTGCCTGCTGGATCTTCTGTTTTCTAAAATAATTATTTTATAATTTATCTATGTATATTTCTTTGTTTGTATTTGCACATTTATGTGCATGCCCACAGAAAAAGGAGTTTGATCCACATGAGCTGGAGAGGCATGCTGTCAAGGACTCAGGTTCTCTGAAACAACAACGAGCATTCTTAACTGATCTGTGCCTCCAGCCCCAGATTTTCTTCTTCAAATGCCTCCGAGAAGTATATGATAATTTGACACCAATATTTTAATTCCATGCACACTTGGGCCAATTGGCTTTGGCGTTGCTTTTAAAATGAGGAGTAAATTTTTTTTTTCCAGAAAATAAGCACCAATATTTATATTTCTTTCCTTTTATCAGTTAAGGAACAACAACAACAACAACAACAAAAAAAACAAAACCAAAAAGAATTAAAACATGATGACCAAATCATTTCTGATCTTTATAAACTTCTCCACTGAATAAAATATTTTATTAATAACAGTGGTGTGCATTGACTAACATCATATACTTATTTATTAAAGTGCAAAAGTAATCTATCCCTATACTTAAGAAAATTAATGTACTAAAGAAACAAACAAAATAATAAGTTTAGTTTTATATGTTTCCTTAATGTTAATGTTGGGAAATATGGGCAGATGTCACTATGGCCTCAATAAAGTGACTTTTATTATGTTCATTTCAGTCAGTGGGTTCTGTGTTACCACACAGAAGTATCTGGGGTTCAGTACTTCCTCCCTAGTGCAAGGAGTACTATAAAATCAGTAGTTGCAATTCTCATCTTCTGGAACTAATTTTTCTGATAGAATTACAATTCATATATAACTGCAAGGAGAAAGGCAGTAAGTCCCTGTTGTCAAAGACCTCGTGTGAGCATGAAAAATGTTATGAGACGTCACTTGCTAGCGTACAACTGGCCTCTGAAATGCCAGAGAGAGTTATCAAAGGCCACTAAAGCAATACAGCAAAATATTGGTCTCCTTGAGACAAGCAAGACTCCTCCATCAGTATCAGCTACACCTCAACAGCCTGGAGATTCTGTGCAACAGTGGCAGCCAAGTGGCTCTATATATCCCAAATCTAATTAGCTATTAGCTCTCTCCTTGGAGGAATAACTCACAGTGGATGCCACAAGCTTATGTCCTCTAGTGGTTAGGAGATGTTATAAGCCACAATAAGAACTTGTCACCCTTTATAGAGAAACCACAGTTTGCGGATTAGCATACCATCCAAGTATCTGTGTCTATGCTCACAGCTTAGCTTGACACAATAAGTGGTACTGCTTAAATGCCTGTACATCCAATAGCTTGAGCTTTGTTAGTATGACTGAAAAGGGTATCACTGGGAAAGCTGTCAATCCATGAAGGGAAACAAACTGAACAGACTGGAGTCCAAAATGACAACTCCAAAGAAATTAGACTGTTTTCTTCTCACCCACTTGTGCCCTTTCCCAAAGCCCAGGGAACAAACTGCGGAAGAGGAGGCGTGGTAGATTGTAAGGGCTGTAGAGAGATAGGGGTGAATCGTGAGACTACAGGAATATAGTCTGGACTCCTAACTGATCAACATGCCTGTGCATACAAGCTTCTCCAACTGGACTATGGGAACCTTGGGTTTTTCAAAATTTGGACATAGATACTTGCAAAATGCACCAATTACTTAATTGTATGACATACTGAGTAACATCAATTATCTGCAAACAACTGTGTCATTTTATTGTAGAATCCCTTAAAAATAAAAATAAAAATAAAATAAAAAAATAATAAATAAAAAAAAAATTAAAAATGATACTAAAGTAGACAAGTGAGATTATTAGCATTTGTTGAAAGTATCCTAAATAATATTCTGAACCAAGTTTAAAAATTTAATTTTTATGATTAGAAGAGAAAATAACCAGTAGTGTGAAACTGTATGATTAGTACTTAGTGCAAATATTTGTATAAGAAATATTCATAGATGGTTGTGACATAATATAGAAGAAAGGTTTCAGGTGTGGCCCACATTTTAGATAAAATACTAAATCTTTTAATTGGATACTATATCTCATATCATAATCAACTACGAAATATTCAGTAAAAGACATTAATCAACCAGATAAAGATTAAATAAAATGCCATGTTTATAAATTAGATATGTTCTGTAACACAAGTAAATATTATAGAAGACTAATAAAGCCAAAGAGCTGAGAATTGAAATGATGAAAATTGAAGGGAGGCTTATACCTCAAAGGAAATTAGGTGATGAAAAAATTTTAAATATTTTGGAAATTGATTTTTATTAGGTATTTGAGAAAATATGAAAAAGAATGTTAAAATTATCTGTAACATCAGGTCTTCACCATGGAAAGTGCATGCTTGGGCTTGTCTAGTGAGCAGATCCACACTTTTGTACATGCTTTCCACACACTGGTTCTAAACTGCAAAGGGCCACATAGCCAAGTCTTTCACAGCAAAGTTCCCAGGGCCAATTTTCCTTATTTTAATACATAAATACAATAAAATATGATCAACCACCAATTTCCCTTCCATCTACTACTAATTTTTTAATTATTTTCTTTGGTTGTTTCTTAGCCACCATATATAATAAGCAGAAAACTGTCTTTCAGAATATTTTGTGTTAAATTATTTTCTTTGTTACTACTTTAAAATTAACTACTTACATAGAATAGTCCAAATGAGGTGTAGAAATTTAGAGAAAACTAACATTGTAGTCAAAGATATCTTTTTCTTCATATATTTAATTATTTTATTTCTTTAATCTGAGTTTTAAAATTTTATGGTTATTATACACAATATTATGTATACTATTTATACCTCAGTGATACCTTTTGAAGAATGGTAATAAAAGACCCGGCTCCAGGATGGCTGGAGAGTAAATGACCCTCCTCTAGGATGGATCAGAGAGTCTGCCTCCAGGATAGAGTAGAGAGTAAAAGACCTGGTTCCAGGATGGATCAGAGACTAAAGGACCTACCTCCAGGATGGATCAGAGAGTAAGGGACCAGCCTTCAAGATGGATCAGGGAGTAAAGGACCAGCCTCTAGGATGGATCAGAGAGTCAATGACCTGCCTCCAGGACAGAGTAGAGAGTAAAAGACCTGGCTCCAGGATGGATCAAAGACTCAAGGACCCACCTCCAGGATGGATCAGAGATTAGGGTACCCACCTCCAGGATGGATCAGAGAGTAAAGGACCAGCCTTCAAGATGGATCAGGGAGTAAAGGACAAGCCTCTAGGATGGATCAGAGAGTCAATGACCTGACTCCAGGATAGAGTAGAGAGTAAAAGACCTGGCTCCAGGATGGATCAGAGACTAAAGGACCCACCTCCAGGATGGATCAGAGAGTAAAGGACCCACCTCCAGGACGGAGCAGAGAGTAAAGGACCAGCCTTCAAGATGGATCAGGGAGTAAAGGACCAGCCTCTAGGATGGATCAGAGAATAAAGGCAGCCACCTCCAAAAATAAAAAAAAAAATAAAAATAAATAAATAAATAAATAAATAAATGGAGTGGTGATAGTGGACAGCCTTACTGTGGTCCTGATTTTAAAGGGAATGCTTCTATTTTTTCTCGATTTAGAATGATGTTGGTTGTGGGTTTGTTGTATATAGCTTATTTATGTTGAGGTGTGTTCCCTCCAGCCCATTTCCCTCTATAACTTGTAATGTAAACTAAAGATTTTTTTATTTTATTTTTTTTAGAGTCTGACTTTAGTAAGTGTTGTTACTTTGTGAAGAATCATATCTACATGCTTTTCTTCTCTATAGAAAAGTTCCCAGTAATCCTCAAATCACCCACATATTTCTTTTCTGTTCACTGGGACTCTTACTTTGTTTCATTCTGTCTGACTTTCTGCTCCAGAACACTCATATGATGGCCTTATTTCCAGACCCCTAATTCCAGCCCAATGGTCACATGCTAATTTGTGTATTTGTTTTTAGAGGCCCAGAAATTAGAAATATTAAATGTCATGAGCTATACATTTAACCATTACCGTTTGTGAGTGTGTGCACGCACGCGCGCACGAAGGAATATACAATTATATAAAAAGAATATACTGCTGAGTTCATTTAATTTTCGTGTTAATGCTTGCTGCTCCTGCCGAAGCAGTGTGGTGGTCTGAATGAGCAATATTCCATAGGCTCATGTATCTGAACACTTGGTTCCCTGTAGCTGGTGCTATTTATAGAGCTTTAAGAGGTGCAGCCTTGTTGGAGGAAGTATGTCTCTGGAGGGTGGGCTTTGAGAGTTTCTAGCCTGGCCCCACTTCATTTTGCTGTCTGTTTCACATTTGTTCTTTAGGATGCGAACTGTTAGCTACCTGCTCCAAGCACCACGGGTGAATGCCACTGTGCCTTTTGGCCACAATGGACATTTCCATCCTTTTTTTATATTATATTTCAATTATTATATAAATATATTCTAATATATATCTATATATACAGATTATGTAATGATCAAATCTAGAACTGTGTCCCCCTCTACACCCCCACACACAGAGCTCAAGCATTCTGCAGAATGTTTTTCATTTTTTCTCAGTCTTTCTCAAAATTCTTGATGTGGAAGTTAACTGTTTTGAGAAGTTCATTTCGTTAGTTTTTTGACACGTCTTGTTGTTTTGTTTGTTGTTTTTTTTAAAAAATATCTTCATATTTATTTTATTTATTTATTTTTATTTATTTATTTTATTTGTTGAATGATGTATGTCTGCATGTAGGTTGTGCGATGCCGGGAGGTCAGAAGGGGTGTCGGATTCCCCTGGAACTGGGGAGTTCTCTGGAATTGGAATTACAGGCAGTTCATTAGCCACCATGTGGGTGCTGAGGATATCGAACCGCGGTCCTCTTGCAAGAGAGAATTGGCGCCTTAACCGCTAGCATCTTCTCCAGCCCTGTTGTTTCCAATAGCATCACTCCCAATTACTTGGATAAAAGCTCAAGGGGCAGGTGCACAAGAAATACTTACAATAGGTAATTGCCACTAGCATTCATGTCTTTTGTTTTTTGGGACTGTGTACTTCACTTAACATATCATTCTAGTTCCATCCTTTAGCATGCAATTTAAAGGGAGTACGTAATTGCAAAGAGGAAGTCAGGCTATCCTTTTTGCGATGGATGATTGGTTACCTAAGGGATCTAAAAACCACCAGAAAGCTCTAAATAGTATAAGAGGCTCAGTAAATGGCGGATTACAAAATTAACCTAGAAAACTCAGTAGCCTTTATTTACACAACAACAAGCAACTGAGAAGGAATTCAAGGAGAAATTCCCACTCACATACCTAAAAAAATAAGATACCTAGAACAAACCTAATCAAAGACACCAAAGATCCTCAAAAAAAAATACAAAAAAAACAAAAAACAACAACTTTAAACCCTGAAGAAGGAAATTGAAGAAGACATCAGAAGATGGAAAGACCTCCCATGCTCATGGATTGGGAAAATTAACATAGTAAAAATGTCCATTCTACCCAAACTAATATACAGATTCAACACGATCCCAATTAAAATCCCCAAGAGTTTCTTCCCGGGTTTGGAAAAAAAAAGTTGTTAATTTCATATGGAAAACAAAAGATCCAGAATAGCAAGAGCAACCTTGAGTGAAAAGAGCAGTACAGGGGGGATCTCTATATCAGACTTCAAACTATACTACAGGGCTATAGTCATAAAAAAAGTTTGGTACTGGCACAAAAACAGAACTGTTGACCAATGGAACAAAACTGAAGATCCAAAGTTGAGCAAATAAAATTTCAGCCACCTCATATTTGACAAGGGGGCCAAGAAGACACAATGGAAGAAAGACAGCATCTTCAGCAAGTGATGTTGGCAAAACTGGATCACCACTTATAGAAGAATGAAATTAGACCCCTACCTCTCACCCTGTACAAAAGTCAACTCCACTTGGATGAAAGACCTCAACATGAAACCCTAAACTCTTAACGTGATAGAAGAAAAAGTTGGCAGCAGCCTACCAGACATAAGCATAGGAAAAGACTTCCTAAATCAGGCAGCAGCTGCGCGAGACTTAAGGATGACAATTGACAAATGGGACCCCATTAAACTCAAAAGCTTCTGTACATCAAAAGAAACAATCAAGGAAATGAAGAGAACACCCACAAAGCAGGAGGCAACCTTCACCACAGATACATCTGACAAAGTATTGATTTTCAGAATATATAAACTACTCAAAAAGGAAAACAAATGACTCACTCAATAGATGGAGCAAAGAGCTGAACAGAGATTTCACAAGTGAAGAATTAGAGATGACTGAGAAACATCTTTAAAATGTTCAACATCTCTAATAATTAAGGAAATGCAAATGAAAACCAATTTAAGATATCATCTCACTCAGATAAGACTGACTAGGATCAAGAAAACAAATGATACCAAGTACTGGAGAGGTTGTGGGGAAAGGTGAACACTCATCCACTGTTGGTGGGAATGCAAACTTGTACAGCCACTATGGGAAGCAGTGGGGAGAACCCTTGGAAGACTCAAAATGAGCTTGCCACCTAAACCAGTAATACTACTTTTGGGTATATACCCACAAGACTCATCTAACCGCAGAGATACATGCACAGCCATGTTAATTGCAGCTCTGTTCACAATAGCAAAAAGCTGGAACCAACCCAAGTGCCCCTCAACTGATGAGTGTATAGAGAAAATGTGGTACATCTACAGAATGGAGGTCTATGCAGCAGTAAAGAAAGATGACATCATGAACTTTGCAGGTAAATGGATGGAACTGGAAGACTTTTAGTTAAAGATGAAGTGTCAAGCATAAAAAACAACCAGGCTGAGGAGCATGGGCCAGGGGAGCAAGCCAGTAATCAGGTTGCCTCCATGGCCTGTGTTTCAGCTCTGGCCTCCGGGTTCCTGCCCCTGACTTCCTACCTTGGGCTCCCTAATCAAAGAATTGTGACAAAGCAGATGTAAGATGAGTAAGATCACTTATTTTATAAAAGCATGAGTATCTGAAGCTGCTAAGCCCCAGTATTCACATTAAAAGCCAAGTGTGACCTCACATACCTGTAACCACAGTGCTATGAGGGGTGGGTGAAGGAGATCACAGGGGCTTGGTGATTATCAGCTCCACAGTCAAGGAGAGACTGTGCCTTAAGAGAGACGATGGAGACTGATAGAGCAGGACATCTGATGTCTTTCCCTTGCCTTCATATGCACACAGGGGTGCACTTACCTGCACACAGGCATACACATACACAGATAATATCTTGTTTGCCTGAGAATATAAAGTGATTCAGAACTTGCCTAGCATAAATAAGGTACTACTTTTGATCCTCAGTAGCACCATAATACATACATACATAGGTAAATAAGCAAATAAGCAAATAAATAAATAAACGAAAAATCATCAAAAAGATATACTGTGTTTTAAATTTCAAATTTACTCATTAAATATCATTACTGGATTATAAAATGATTGAAAAACACCAGTATAACCACACACATATATATATATATATATAGTCAATTTATATATATATATACACATGTATATATGTATATATAATTACATCTTGAAACCTTTGCATAATTAACTTGAATATGTTATTTTGATTCTTTTTTAATTTAATTTTTATAACCTTCATACAATATACTTTGATTTTATTTAGATCCTCTCCCCTATCCGCAGCTCCCTAGCAGTCATTAGTTGTTAACAGTTCCTCAGATTGGGTTGAGGATTCTTCTCCACTTCCCCATGTCTATGTTGGATTTTTTTTCTGTTTTGAGCTTGCATGGTATCTCTGCATGCTGTCACCATTACTGTGAGTTTATATATGTAACTACCTAGCTGGTCATCCTTGTGATCATTCACCATCTTATGTCTTCTCATTCCCTCTTTTGCAGTGATCCTCAAGCCTTAGAAAGCAGATGTTTGATATAGCTGTATTATTCAGCGATAAGCACTTTCTAGCCTCTTGTTCTCTGCACATTGTCCAGTTGTGGTTTCTATGTTAATCACCATCTGCTGCATAATGAAGCTTCTCTTGTTAGAGTTGAGGAGTCACTTATCTCTGCATATAAAAACACATTATTCTAGAATTAACCTACCATTTATTTTCAGAATTTGGAATGTTTGATGTATGAGTGGAGCATATGTAGGCATATTTTAGAGTAATATAAAATCAAAAGAATGAGGAAAAAACTAGTTTGTCATGATATTGTGTCTAACCACAGTATTTTTTTATGGGAGTGCTTCTTAGTGTTTCTTATACAAGGCTGCTTGAGCTTTTGTCCAAGCCTTGTATAAACTATTATACAGCAACTAAAAGTATCAGTCTTGTGTAACAGCCTTTCTGGATGCTTATCGACCATACTTATTGCCCATACCAATTTGGTCGAGGGTCTTAAAGGATAACTTTGTTCCTTGCCCTCAGAGGTCATCTAAGTCCCAGGGGACTATGCATGGAGACATTTCTTGAAATGTCCTGGAAGTGTAAGTCCCCAGTCTTTCTGTCCAGGGAGGTCTTGGAGATCCACTAATGGGATTTCAGCCAATGTCCAGTCACTAAAGAGGAAAGTCTGCTCATGCTTCAAAAAGGGAAGCCTTGTCTAGCAAGACCTGACTTTGTCCTTGAGTGGTTGGAACTGGTAAATGAAAAGCCAAAAGGATCCAGGGGCTCCCTCCCCCTCTAAAACCTGAGTGACCCCTGAGGACCAGATCCTTAACTCACCTTGAGAAAACAAAAACGTTGGTTAATCTGGGCTAACTGTCTGGGCCTTAAACATCCAAAACGAAAGTATAACCAGAAATAAATAATCAGTAAGGCCTGAAAAATTGTACTTCTGGTATAAAACTTGAGTTCCTAGTAAAAAGACAAAAAAAAAAAAAAAAAAAAAAAAGCATTGTTTGTTTGCCTATCTTCAATTCTTACTGGCAAGTGCAGCTACTCTGTGGCTGTCACTGCTTTTGCCATCCTTCAAAGACATGAGACATAGCCTTTCCACCTTCCAATATGGACTGAGGACTCATGTTACTCCAAGAATCCTCCAAACCTTCGGTGCCAGATCCGGACTGCTGAGACATCTAGCGTGTGGACTGAGCAACTATGGGGTTTCAGCCTCTTCATTGTATAGACTGCCATTGTTGAACTACCCAGGCTGTATCATGGAGGCCAGTACAGAATGACCAAGACAGGACGCGATGTTTACTGGACCTCATTTGGTGACCATGGGAAAGGAAGTCCCCAGTGTGGAGCACATGGGCAGGACTGATGATTGTTTGGGCTTGTCAAGGAGGAGCCTTCAAACATTTCCTTAAGGAAAACATGAGATCTTTTAGCCTAATCCAGGAAAAAAAAAAAAAAAAAGAAATCATAAGCTGAAGATGCTAAAATCTATGACATTATAATCTTGATATATGTGTGGCATGCATATATGCATATTTTGGAGTGATGCAAATTGGAAGGAACAACAACAACAAAACAAGTCTGGATCAAAGAACTGACTGAAACAGTGAACTTCTGCCTGAAACAGTAAACTGCATTGAAAATTTTAAAAGATGAAAGACATGTATGGCAGAATGCATGAGCTCTGGTGGGGTGGGGGGCAAGGAAGGTTGAATGGGTCTAGTTTTGATTGGGAAATATTGTAAGAAATGCACAAAGCTTCAATAAAAATTGGCTAAAATACATTATTAGGAGTAATTTTAATTTTCTCTCTCTCTCTCTCTCTCTCTCTCTCTCTCTCTCTCTCTCTCTCTTTCTACATATATGTTATTGGTTCTAGTCTATGAAGTTGACCTTAACTTCATTTAGAAAGTGGTTGGTTACTCCCATAATGCTTGTGTCACTACTGAATAGGCAGACATATATTGCCATGACAGTTGTTAGAGCTTGCAGGCTTTACAGCTGGGTAAGTTTGGTGATTAATTTTCTCTTTAGATAACATTCATGGCTCCTTCCAGCACTGTGAAAGCTAGGCAGTAGAGATGAGGCTTTGAAGTGAGCACTATTTTGATTTATTCTTGTTTATTTATATCTCATATGTGTAGTGTGTTTGATTCTTTTATGTACTAAGTTGCTAATCATGACATTTTGAAAAAAAATGTGTTTATTTCATTCTTCCCTGTCTATACATATTTACTCACCTGAATCCTTTTTGTGGTAAATGCTCATAATTTTCATAGAATTGAAATAATATACTAAACATTATTTAATTTAAATATCATTTCAAGGTATGAGGAAACATTACCATGTGACAACTAAGAAAGTAATATAATGAGATCTGTACAACACACACATACATATATATATGAATAAGTTAACATGAATATTGTTTATTAGTATCCAAGATATGTATACAGAAAATGTATTAAATACAAATTTTTTTAATTTATTTTTATTTTTATTATTTTTGTATGTGTATGAATGTACTGTCTGCATGTAGGTTTGTGCACCGGTATCGTGCAATGCCGTGGAGGTCAGAAGAGGGTCTCGGATTCCCCTGGAAATGGAGTTCTCCTGGAATTGGAGTTACAGACGGTTCTTTGCCATGTGGGTGCTGGGGATCAAACCCGGTTCCTCTGCAATAGCAGTCGGTGCTCTTAACTGCAAGGCTATCTCTCCAGCCCCCTTAAATACAAAATTAAACATGCTTTAAAATTCTGCTTTAAAAAACAGGTCTCACTCTGTAGCCTCAGTTGGCCTCAAACTCATTATTCAAACCAACATGATCTTAGTAGAATTGGAGACAGAAAACATCTTGGCCTTATTACTGATCTTAGTGATAAAGCCTCTAACCATGAATATGCTGTTATTTATGACTTTAAATTGTTCTTCATTGCAATAATGGGGTCTTGTTGCATTTCTAGAGAGAATTTTTAAAATTCTTTATTAAGCATTTTTACATTTCATATAACAGTCCTTAATCAAATTTATGCTCCCTGCTAATCTAAGCCCCACCTCCCACAAGAGCTCATGCATTCCTCCATTGATTTTAATCCTATCCAGTCAAGAATTTGTACCCAGATGTCCTATGGAACAAATTCATCCACTGGAGTCTGGTCAGCCTCTCTAGAGATTGTAGGCATACTCCCCTTCACCCAGTAGTAATCAGTCTCCAATACCTCCCAGGCTAGGACCAGCCCATCATCCAAATTTTTTATTCACTCTGGGTGATTGTCTGATTGAGTTGGCATGGGTGTAATGCTCAATGCCACCATTACCACAAGTTAACATGAACAAGCTTCCAGTTGCCTGAAAATCTCTGTTTCCCTACATTCATGAACTAAACCTGGGTCTTAATAATATTTCTGCTCCCTTCTTCCACATTGCTTACCAAGACTTGGGTGGGTGAGGTTTAATATAGGTGTCCTATAAAGGGACAAACAGTCTGCAGTCTCTTATTCTCTAAAACTTAGCCAGTTATGGCCTTCTGTTGCATTGCACTCTGTTGTGTAAGGAAGCTCCTCTGGTGAGAATTCTGCTACATTCCAAGATTCTTAGGTGTAGAGGTTCAGCTGTCAATAAGTTACCAAGACTGGGCATCTCTCAGATGTCTGTTCTCTCTGTATGAGCAGTTGTCTACCTCTGGAGTAGCTGCCATCTGTTTCAAAACCAAACTTCTTTGATGAGTGGTGCATGGTATACTTGTCTGTAAATATAAGGAGCTATATTTAACATATGGTAAGAAATCTTATTTGTCTAGAAATAAGACAGAGAAAAGATTTTCCCTAGGATCTATGTCCTCTCCAGCCATGCCTATTTGAGGATATCAAGATTACTAGTCTCCAAGTCTTGAGGGCTAATTAAGTGGCTTATGGAGTACAGTTCATCACTTGGGGAGCTGTGCTGGATAGCTTTAGTGTCAACTTGACACACCTGGGTTGAGGGAGCCTCAATTGGGGAATTGGATCCATTGGATTTGCCTGTGCCCACATCCGTGGAGTATTGTCTTGATGGTTGAGCACTGTGGGAGGGCCCAGCCCACAATGAGTAGTGCCACCCTGGGCAGGTTGTTGTGTACTGTATAAGAAGGCAGGCTGGGCATGAGCCAGGGGAGCAAGCCAGTGAACAGCATTCCTCCATGGCCTGTGCTTCAGCTCCTGCCTCCAGGTTCCTGCCCTGAGTTCTTGCCTTGGGCTCCCTAAGTGAGGAACTGTGACCCTGGAGATATAAACAGAATAAACCCTTTCCTCCCCAAGTTGGTGTTGGTCAGAGTGTTTTGTCACAGCAATGGAAGACAAACTAGAACAGAAAGTGGTACCAGAAGAGTGGGGTATTGCTGTGACAGACCTGACCTTGGTGTTTTGGAGAAGGATTGTGGAAGCGTTTGGAACTTTGGGCTGGGAAGATCATTGAATGCCTAAAGATCGTTGCTGTGGAGCTTGGAGCAGTTTTGCTGAAGGAGTTGTAGAAGATGGAGGCCTGGCTTGTGAAGTTTCTAGTTTCAAAGGGGAGCAGAGATCACCAGGACTGTGTAATCTGTGGGTTCTGGTCAGCTGGGGCTGAAAAATCAGCTGTAAGTAACAAGAGACCAGAACCTGAAGAGAAATCTTTGTTGTACTAGGACAATTGATGCTGGTTAGCTGGGCCTGAAAAATCAGCTGTAAGTAACAAGAGACCAGCATCACGATGGCGAAATCTTCTGGGAAGAATTTCTTCAGGGTCAGCACAGAGAAGCTATGATCCAGAAGGGGCCTGAGCCTCCATCTCAAGCCAGAATGAGGACTTGGTAGTGTGTAAGAGTCTCCTATATGGTTCTGGTGTTGAAATTTGAGGGGGTCACAGAGAGAAGCCAAGGTTTGGCACTGTGAGAGGTCAGGAAAGAACATTGGTGGAAGTGCACCTCTGTTGCAGTGGAGACCCCAGGATTGCAGGGGTCATGGAGAGAAGCTGAGGCTTTCCACCAGGAGAGGTCAGAAGAGACCATTGGTGAAGGTGCTGCCTCAGTTTCAGTGGTGACCCCAGGTTTTTTCTGAGATGCCAGGACCATGGAATGACCACCAAGAGCAGTGGCAGGTGTGGAATGGAGTCAGCCTGTGCCTTTGAGATGAGCTGTGTGTGCCATGAAGGCAGAGTCGGAGAGGGGGAGCTGCCGAAACCCTTTGGAGCCTAGAAGATTGTGAGTCCCAGGTGTCCAGCCTTGAGCTACTTTGCTGGACTTAGGTTTTGTTTGAGAGTGCCTGATTCTTCCCTTTGAAATAAGTCAGTACTTTTTTGGATTTTACAGCAGCCCACAGTTAAGAGACTTGTAATAGACTGAACTTTTAAGCGTTTGGACATTTTAAGGACTGCGGGGCTTTTAAGGTTGTATTGTCTTAGGTTGTGATTAATGTTAACATCATACTTTGGGGATAAGTACTGGAAAGGTGGTGGTTTAATAGTGATGTGTTTTGTGTGCCAAGTTGACAAGGGGTCAATTGTGCTGGATAGCTTTAGTGTCAACTTGACACACCTGGGTTGAGGGAGCCTCAATTGGGGAATTGGCTCCATTGGATTTGCCTGTGGCCACATCCATGGAGTATTGTCTTGATGGTTGAGCACTGTGGGAGGGCCCAGCCCACAATGAGTAGTGCCTAGTGCCACCCTGGGCAGGTTGTTGTGTACTGTATAAGAAGGCAGGCTGGGCATGAGCCAGGGGAGCAAGCCAGTGAACAGCATTCCTCCATGGCCTGTACTTCAGTTCCTGCCTCCAGGTTCCTGCCCTGAGTTCTTGCCTTGGGCTCCCTAAATGATGAACTGTGACCCTGGAGATATAAGCAGAATAAACCCTTTCCTCCCCAAGTTGGTGTTGGTCAGAGTGTTTTGTCACAGCAATGGAAGACAAACTAGAACAGGAGGCAAGTAATCCTTGCACACATTTTTATGGAGAATGAAATATCAGAATTGTGAAAAGAAACTCTCCTTTCTGTCTTCTTATGTTTCTCTCTTCATGCTTAGCTTTCTTTCTTACTTCTGTCCTTCTTCTCATTAATCTAACCCATATACTGGTAGTTTCAAATTTTATGTCATGTTCTTGCCCCCATAAGTTTAATTCCACAGCAAATAGAAGGAATAGGGAAAATAGAAGGGATGAAAGAAGAAATTATTTAATATGAATGGCATACTGACAATGTACAAGTTCCAGATACTTGTCTTATCAAGAGAGAGAAAAGGAATTGGTGAGGGAGAGAGGGAAACAGAGGATGAAGGACATGTTAGATGTATATGTAGAAGGAGAGAGTGGAAGGAACAATTTCGGTCATATGTGAAATTTTAATTATAGTGTTCCATTAGTCCAGGATTGTTATTGATCTTCTTGTTATTAATACATCTCTAGATGTATCTTTTTTATCGATGTTTTGTATATTTAAGACATCATTTTTCAATTCAGTTCAGGCATATTCCCCTTTCCCTTCCCCTCACTCCACCCCACTCCACCCCAGATCATGCATTCTGCCATAGCTGTTTTGCATCTTTCTCTAGATGTGTCTTAAAGAGTAGAGGAAGAAGATAGAGAAAAGAAAGCTAAGACTAATCTGTTCAAATATAATAACTTTATTTTGAAAGGAGTATGAATATTGCTACTGATATGGAATGATCAAAAATATTTGACAACTAAAAAAGCATTTATCAGGGTTAGTATTAGGGAATTTGAGATGACTTAACTTGAAAGTTTAATATTTTCTCATATTGGTATGTAAATCCACTGGCCAATTATAAAGCAGCTATGAGAACATCAGAAAGACTTGAATAAATTTGAAAAGCTTTCAAAATCAATCTCTTTGTCAACTGAATCACAGAGCTCTAATTATTTTTCTGAACTGCACTGTAGAACAAATCATTCTGTCAAATGGAATGACTCATATTTTTATAAACATCATAGGAACACTGTGGTTGCACAGAGCAACCTTGAGTTAACTGACAAAAGCCCTTTGGAATGGACTTGGTAATAAAGTATTTTTATTTATGTTTTGAACTAAACATATTAGTATCATATTAATCATCAATAAATTTCATTTCTTAAATTTTTTTCCAAATTACAAATGTTTTATGCTGAAAACTTTGCAGAACCCGCATCGACATAATCAAGTCCATCTTAATACGCTGAAGTTTCAATTCAATCAATCATATTCTGCTTATTTTGAATTGTGTAACATCAATAACTTAACATAACCTTGTATTAATTACAGGTGGTATTTCTTTCTAATTAATTTTTTTAAGTCATTTAAGTTTTCCTCAATGGGTTGGATTTTCCTTACTTATTATGGAAATATTTTGATCATTTTAATAATTCTGCTTCTAACTATCTCACCAAAAACAAGGACATACTAAGTTTATCAATTATATACTGACTTCAGAAACTGAAAATAGAAACTCTTAGATTATGGACAAAAATGAGTACTTAAAACTGGATAACCTTTGTAAGTTTAACTCTACATTGTCTTTCTTAAATGCAAAATTACTACTTTATTATTTTAACTTGAGTTAATTAGTTGACATTAGAAAAACAGAATTTCTCTTTAAAAATATTTGTATGAAAATGTGTAGATAACTGGATCATTTGGACCAAGTAGCAAGTGCAGTAAAGGAAAAATTATTGCAAGATGAGCATCCAGTAATGCAGGGAAGAGTTCTTTAGTTCTGCTGTCAGCATGTTTTACAGTTAGGATTTTCCACAATCTGTATATCAGATAAAATAAAAGGCTTTCAGTGTTCAGTACAGCCCAGACCCAGATGTCACACATTTTCACAGCTGCTTGGACCATATGGCCAATTCTGCTATTGATGTTATTAATAATGGGAAGTAATAACATATGTAGTTATGGTAAATTCAGATAAAATAGTGAGAGTATTAAACATATGGTGTTATATTTTGTTTATTTTGTTTTATATAGATCATGCCTTCTGTAATAGAAAATTATACACATTTCAAAAAATAGTTCTTACAGGGGTGGTGGCACATGCCTTTAATTCTAGCACTCAGGAGGCAAAGGCACCTCGTCTCTGTGAGATGGAAGCCAGCCTGATCAACACAGTTCCAGGACAGCTGGGGCTACATGGAGAAACTGTCTCAATAAGTCAAAAGTAAATAGGTTTTGTAATGCTAGTCGAATTTCAAAGACACAAAGATCTGTATCATGAGATATATCAAGTGACAATGCAGTCAAATTGCCAATCATATGGTTTCATCAGTTCTACTTAATCATAAATTTTCACAGGGCTCACAACAATACTTTTATAAGATGAATATGAGTGCAAGAATTTTAAAGATAACCTATATTCACAGCCATTTAGCTTAAACCTGTCTCCATCACCAACTGAAGGCTCACAGTGAAATTCAGAGCCAGGTATGTATTCCAACATGGGAAAATGCCAGACCCACAAGAGAGTTGATAAAGGAAGTGGACAGTCAGCCCATGGCCATAAATTTTACTGGTTGTGACAAGCACTGCACTAATCAGAGAGCATAGGAAAATTTGTTAATTGAAAGGCTGCTGTCAGCTCAGAGGGAATATACTATGAGAATACAAAATCATCTTCACAGGAGTAAACCTTAAATATATTACACTTCTCAAAAAAATAGAATGCATGGGATCAAAATATAGAAACAGTAACATTTCTGCAGTCCTTACTTCCCAGTGAATCAATCTAAAATTTTACATATCATATACTTGGCAATCTAGATTTTGCATAATTCATGGAGCCATAACTCCCCCAAAAGGAACATTTTGCATACAATACTTGCCTCTCTTATTTCCCATCTGTATTCTGGATGGGTTTTCTTCCAAAAATCATCTCCCCTTTGTAAATACAAAGATAGAGTAAATGTATTGTTATGTTTTATGTATATTTTGTTGCATTTGTATACATTTCATATAATAGATCTTAGTTGAATTTAAACCCTTCCTTCATGTGCACTCTCCATAGGCCTCCAGTGATTTTCATGCATTCTCCCATATATAATAAGACCTAGCAGGTCAAGCATCTAGACCCAGGTGTCCCTTTGTGCAAGTTCATCCACTCCCTTAATAAAGATCAACTCTTCTTTACCGCACAGTAATAAGTTACTAACAGTTCCTCAGCTAGTGTTGCCCATTTGCCTTGTTCTATAATAGATTTTTGTCTTTAGTCACCCTTGTTCTTGTGCATGCTGACACTATTGTTGCAAGTTCATAGACCCAGAGGCCTGAATGCCTCTATTTTTTATATTCATGCATCAAGCTTCTGTTCCACTTACAATTATTCCACTTCCTCTGCTGCAGTGGTCCCTGGGCCGTGAGTGGGTGAGGTTAATATAGGAGTCCTATTACTTTGCAGTCTTTATTCTCTAAAACTTGGCATTTGTTTTGCCTTCTGTGTATATCACACTCTGTACTATGAGGAAGCTTCACTGAAGAGAGTTGAGGGATGTATTAGTACTTTGTCTACTCCCTGTTCTGTTACTTAACAGATGTGTCACTGAGGGCTGGGCATTTCTCACATTTATATTCTTTGTGTTTAACTAATTGTGGAACTTTATAGTAACCTCCATCTTTTGTGAAAAGAAGCTTCTTTGATTATCAGCACGCAGTATACTTGTCTGTAAATATGAGGATCCATATTTAGCATATAGTTAAGAAATTTTGTTGGTCCAGAGACATGACAAAGATTGGGTTTTCTCTATAATCTACGACCACTCCAGCAGTGTGTATTTGGCTGTATTTACATTGCCATCCACGAGTTCCCTCCAACTGAGAGTGCTTTAAGTACAATCGATAGCCTTCGATCATCTCCAAGATAAAAATGCCACTACTACAGGGATACAGTTTCTTGTGGCAGTTGTTGTTGTAGTTATTAGGTATTAAAGCTAGGGTCCGACTATTGCTTGATTTTCTGCATCACAGCTTTCATAGTAATCTCCAGAACTCTAAGAGTTGGTCTTCAGGGAAGAGGATTCCATGTCAGTCCCAGCTCCATTAATCAAAGTCCTGTGTATGAAGTATGTTCTGTCTTGAGCAATAGGGTCTTGCCGTCAAGTCTTGTTAGGTAATCAAGGTGTGTGACAACAGCCTGTGTTATTTTTGGAGTCTTTTCAACCCCCTGACCAACAACTCAAAGGGTGGTTTCTCTTGTCTGGCATTGTGTTTCTTGTTATATATTCTTCAGGTATATACACACACTCATTTTCAGCTCTTGTATTTATATTTTCAAGGGTTTTTGAGTTAATACAGCTCCCGAGGTTTTCGTATCACCTAAACTTTATTTACCTCCAGTCTCTCTCCCTGTACTACTTCCCTCCCCAGTTAAAGTACCATGATTTTCCCCTTGATAATGTATGTCTCCTATTATTTCCTGTTTCTTGCATTCCTTCTTCCTCTTTACCCCTATAGTTCCTTCTATGTCCTTCCCTCATCCATTCCCAGATAAATACCCCCATTCTCCCCATTTGTCTCTTAGTATCATATGCTTTCTATTATCCCTCATGCATGGGCTCTTTCTATCCCTTAACCTTCTTCAGTTGCAAATTTATTTTTATTCTCACAAATTTATTTTTATCATTGGATTGTTTGTTGTTCTTTAAGATTAGGTTTATGATTGTTCTTTTAAATTCTGTGCCATGGATTTTGTGAGGGGGATTCTCATGGTAGTACATGTCTCTAGAAGTGGTGTGTTTTGTTAGGGACACATTCTCTTGGTTTTTACATATTATTAGTGGTTTTGCATTATTGTTTGGGGATATGAGTATCTTTTGTTAGTTGTGTGTTTGATAGGGAATTATATTTTACCTTGGTTTAGTTGAAATTTTTTTCTGTTTATGTCACTTGATGCTTTTAGCTCAGGTATGAAAAGTTGCTGAGTGCTTCAGGTTCTTGCATGGTATCAGGCAGGTTTTTGGCAGGCAAATCAAGGGATAAGGAGAGGTGCCAAAGGCAATTGAGGTCAACCTGGAGAGGGAGTAGGAAACTAGACAGGTAGGTGTGGGCCCTGAAGCTGTAGAATACAGCTGGTCAGGGTGCAAGGAGTAAGGACAGAGTGGGTTATGAGGCTATTCTTTTTTATTATTTATTATTTTTATTGATGTTTTGTGTATTTCATCCATACTTTTTCAGTTCAGTTCAGGCATATTCCTCTTTCCCTTCCCCCCACCCCACCCCCGATCATGCACTCTGCCATATAACTGTCCTGCATCTTTCTCTCAGTCTTTTTTTATGTTTAGGAATTCACATTTTCCTCCATTAATTTTATATTACTCTAAAATATGGATACATACTCTCCACTCATATACAGTAATTACAGAGTCTGAAAATAATTGGTGGGTGAATTCTAGAGCCAGTTGAGAGATTCACATTGTAATAACATAGCTGCTTTCAGATAAACAGAAATATAACCATAATGTCTTTCAGCTTGCCTTTAGTCTGGGGGATTTGGTGTTAGCATCTTCAAATAAGGGAAACCTTTCTCCTTTTTTCTTTCTGGGACTGTGTTACTTCACTCAGCATAAAGGCTTTGAGCTCCATCCATTTACAAACAAAGTTCATAATGCCATCTTTCTTATCGCTGAATAGTACTCCATTGTGTAGAGGTACCACATTTTTGTCATCCACTCTTTAGATGAGGGGCAGTTGGGTTGGTTCCAGCTCTTTGCTATTGTGAAGAGAGCTGCAATAAACATGGATGTGAATGTATCTTTGTGGTAGGATGAGTCTTTTGGGTATATACCCAGGAGTGGTATGACTAGGTCAGGTAGTAGGCTCATTCTGAGTCTTTTAAGGGGGTTCTCCACACTGCTTTCCATAGTGGTTGTACAAGTTTACATTCCCACCAGCAGTGGATGAGTGTTCCCCTTTCCCCACAACTCCTCCAGCATCTTTTGTCTTTTATTTTCTTGATCTTAGCTAGCTGTACTGGAGTGAGATGATATCTGAGAGTGGTTTTAATTTGCATTTCCTTAATTATTGATGATGCAGAACACTTTTTAAGATGTTTCTCAGCCATCTTTAATTCCTCATTGGTGAAGACTCTGTTCAGCTCTTTACTCCATCTTTTGTGTAGGTCATTTGTATTCCTACTTCTTTGTTTTTTGAGTAGTTTATATATTCTTGATGTTAATGCTCTGTCAGATGTGTCACTGGTAAAGATTTCTTCCCACTCTGTGGGTTCTCTCTTCACATCCTTGATTTTTTCTTTCACTGTACAGAAACTTTTGAGTTTTATGAGGTCCCATTTGTTGACTGTTGACCTTACCTCTTGTGAAGCTGCTGTCTGATTTAGAAAAGGGGAAGACAATACATTCATATACATATGAAAATAAATAAATAAAAAAAATTAAAAAAAAGAAAAGGGGCAAAAAAACCCTCAATGGAGGAAAGATAGCATCTTCAGCAAATGGTGCTGGCAAAATTGGATCATCATCTGAAGAAGGACAAAATTAAACCCCGACCTCTCACCCTCTACAAAAATCAACTCCAAGTAGATCAAAGATCTCACTGTGAAGACTGAAACCCTGAAGGTGATAAAAGAAAAAGTTGGCAGCAACCTACAAGACATAGGTGTAGGAAAAGACTTTCTAAATCAGGAGGCTATTCTTGACATCTGAGATGAGAAGAGAAGGAGCAGACCTTGACCCAAATATAGCAGGGAGACAGACTTCAGGGAGAGAATGAAGCTGCTCAGGGTACTGGGAATCAAGGCACAATGAGTGGGGCCTACCTTACCAAAATAGTAGGCAGGTCTGTGGCAGGAAGATCAGGAGGTCAGGGTCAAGGAGGGGAGACAGAAACAACATGTGTATGATCTAACAAAATAAGCTAGAGGATTGTGTGCAGGGAATCACGATGCAGGGGGCAGGTCTGGGTTCAGAAGCTGGTCCAGATATCTGAGGCAGAAGAGCAGGAACAAGGCTAAGAGGGCCAGAGTGAGGAGAAAATTAAGCTTCCCTGGGTGCACATGTACCCCAATGTCATTCATATCTCTATTATTCATCATGTGTGTATTTTGAACATGAATGAATTAATGTGAATAGTTGTACTTTTCAAGCACTTATTATACCTCAGATAATATATTTAGTGTTCTTCCATAAGACAGTCCATTTAATGCATGGAGGAGATCTGTAAAAAAATTCTTTCTCAGTGATGGAGAGATGGCTCAACAGTTAAGAGCACTGGCTACTCTTGTAGAGGACCTGGTTTTGTTTCTCCGCAACCAAATAGCATTAACAACCAGTTAATAACTCCAGTTCCAGGGGATTCAATGCTCTCTTCTGACCTCTGTGGACATTGGGTCATATGGGTGTGCTTAGATCCATGCAGACAATACAATTAAACTAAAAATAATAATACACACTTATATAAAACTAAAATTAATAAAAACGTTTTTAAAAATATATCTCTTTTGTAGTTACCCAAGTTAACTAAACCACATATCAAAAAACATATCATTAGAGTAGCAAATAGATAAGATTAACTGGTCAAGATTATAAAATCTTGGCTGGAGAGATGGCTTAGCAGTTAAGAGTGCCGATTGCTCTTGCAGAGGACCCTGGTTCGATTCCCAGCACCCCCCACCCCACAAAAAGATTATAAAAATCTCTAGAGTGGCTGTGGGAAGGCCCACATTTCCAGTTCCACTGGTCAATCACCTGGTCATAGGACTACCCTAGGAAGGCAGGTTCACATTAAGTCATGTTAAGAGATGGGCAGAATACCTAGTGTGTTAATGAGATACTGAAATGTTCCTGCCTGGATCCCCCCACCACCCACCCCAGAGCAGTGCTTCTGGTCCCAGTTGCAGACATGTAGCTCTCTGCAAGTCTGCCTTATTTTCTGAAGAATTTAAAATTCTTCAGAATTCTTCAGAAAAGCACAATTTCTCTCCTTTTCTTGTTCATATCCCTATTCTAAGCATGTTTTCTTTGAAGCTTTGGGCCACCCTAGCATCTTGTATTCCTTTACTTCCAAGAAGGGTTATATTATTCCTAAAGTAGGAGTCACAGAAAAAAAATAATAAAACACTTTCAATACTAGAAACTCTAACATACAGGAAGCTTTGAAATGCTATATCCATTTTATTGCTATGAAGGAAGTAAACTGGAATGTAGAAATCAGAGAGCAAATGACCTGGATTAAGCTTGCACCAAAGCTTAAGCTATTTAACATAACCTTCCAAGTATAATATGAAAATATTAATGTCATACAACATATAATGTGCTCATCATTTTTCTCTTCGAGGTCAGGAAACTAGTTAATAATAATTTAAAATTTTGTAATGGAATCAACTGCCCTAAAAATGTCAAAGGGGGACCCAAGTCAGTCACAATATATCGGAAGAAATCATGTATGAACAAATATTAATTTTAAAAAACATTAAACATGTCAAATAATTACTTCATTATCCTGTATTTGTGGGTTACCAAATACCTACAACTTCTAATTTCCTATGCACCTAAAAGTTGAAGGAAACATTAGAAAATTGAAATCTTATTTTGTTGCCTAAAATCATAGAATCTAAGAATGAGGAATTTGAGTTTTTTTTAAATATTAGTATTTTAAGCCTCATAGAGTTTTCCAGGAAGTTGATCTGAGTAGGAGGCTGAGTTTGTAGAAGTTCTGCATTACCTATTAGGCACTCTATTAAGTGAAGAGGCTTTGATATTTAATTAAATACCTTATTTTTCTACCCTTTCAGGGCAAATAGCTATGTTTTATATCTGACTTGATGGACACAGACTTTTTATTATTATTATTATTATTATTATTATTATTTTAATTTTTGTAAGTGTATGAATGTACTGTCTGTATGCAAGTTTGTGCACCCGTGTTGTGCAATGCCGCGGAGGTCAGAAGAGGGTCTCGGATTCCCCTGGAACTGGAGTTCTCCTGGAATTGGAGTTTCAGACGGTTCTCGGCCGCCATGTGGGTGAGTCAATTTTTGATGATAGTTAATGCATTTGTATTACTTATTTCCAAAATAAGATCTTTTCTTGGTTAGTTTTTCATATACATTTTTCCCTGTGAAAAGAAAAAAGTGATATAATTACAAATTTTATTACCCTATGGAGGGGGAATTTCACTAGTTAAAGAAAAGATTTAATCCAGGATATAGCGACACACTCCTTTAATTCCAGAACTCAGGAGATAGAGGTATGTAGATCTCTGTGAGATCAAGAACAGCCTGGTCTACATAGTGAGTTCCAGTTCAGCTGAGGCTACAGGGAGACCCTGTTTCACAAAACAAAACCAAATTAAACTCTTTCCTGAAAATTTTAGTGATTTAAATACAATAATAATAAATGCCATTTAAAAGTATGCTGAATTTTTCCCAGTACGATTTGCAGATCATTATATTTCTATTGGAAAAAGGGAGCTATAATGGTAGGAAATTTAGTTAGCCTTCTGGAAGGGTTTCACTGCTGCTTTTTTAATGTGAAGTTTCTTCTTGAAAACTGTTAAACTTTCATGGTAGAAATTCACTGCTAATAAACTGTAATAATATTCTTCTAGGGGCTTGGGATATGGCTCAGCAATTAAGATGACCAGCTGTTTTCCCAGTGTTCCCAGGTTCAATTCCCAGCTAGCAACCATCTCTAGTTCCAGGAGGAATCTGATGCCTTCTTCTGACCTCCATGGACACTGCATGACACAGGTGCACTTAAATACACGCACACAATACACTCATACAAATAAAAATTTTAAAAAATTAAAAACTATAATGATAGACTTCCTTATGCCTTATAACAGAAAAGGGCTTTAGAGGAACAGAATGAATGCTATCCAGTGACAGCCATTATCCATATATTACTATCAATGAATGTTAAATCTAGAATTGTCATATTGATTATAGGGCTTCATGGACCCATGATACACACACACACACACACACACACACACACACACACGTGTGCAATAATTGTCCACAGCATGGTCACCAATAAGAATTTAAAGATTTAGTGTTATTCCTTCTCCATCTGTCACTTACAGAATGCCTCAGGGAAACAATTTAAAAGGAAATGGTGTTCACTTTGGATTGTGATTTGTAAGTACACCTGTGTTGTGCAACACCATGTTGACCAGAAGGGATTGTGTCCTCTGGACCTGGAGTTATGGATAGTTGATATTTTGTATTTAAAATAATACAATTCCATTCTGAATTGTTTCAAAATAACATAGACAAAACTTTAAAGATATGTGTCATTATGCTTCTATAACTTTTTACAGAGCCATTATTTATTTTTAAAAGTATTATTTTAAATATTAATTTCTAGGGAGAAATCAATCCATTGTTTAGTTGTGAATTTTTGCCTTATATGTTTAACTAAGTATCCAGATTTTTCTTGTCCATAGCAATTAATAAGGCAAATTAAATTAATAATCAGATTGTATTGGGTAACTTTAATTTACAGTGTTATCACTACTACTACATCTGATAATCTAAAATCAGCTTTAAAATCTAAGAGAACAATTACTAACTGCTGCCTGTTTGCTGTTTAATTCCTCAGGAAACCTGTGTTTGATTCTAAATTCTGAACAAATAATATAAATTCAGACCCTTGCTGTTCATTAAGTCCATCAAGATTTAGTATCCTTATAGTAATCTAGACTCACTATAGAGCTAAGATAAAATGGAATAGAGACTAATACTTTTCCATCTATGTGCTCATAGATAGAAGTAATTCCCCCAGAGTTAGAGTTACAGTGCCACTCAATTTGTTGAGGCCATCTTTAATTTTGCTATCATCTTTTCTTACCAAGTTACTCATTTCTAAAGTGATAATGTTGGAGAGAGTTCAAATAGCAGTAGCCTATGTTGTCAAAATTGTCATCTTGTCCTATATTCCACAAGTTGTTCTGTTGAGACTTGTATATTGTCACCAGTTCCCTGGGGTATAATAAAATCATCCTTGAAATGTGGAATCTGTCACTCTGCTCCTGTATTTTCAAAAGTGTGTCCCAATTACAGCTGGAGTCCTACATTGCTAATTCTGTTTATAAATCTTTTCCTGTGTGTGTGTGTGTGTGTGTGTGTGTGTGTGTGTGGAGAGAGAGAGAGAATAATACATTTTTAGAGGACCATGAAATTCAAAGTAAATTTAATATATTTTAATGAATTTTATGGCTACATTTAATGTAAATATGTATATAAATATGAATTAATTACATAATGTTCAAAACATTTTGAATGAGAGAATAACACAACTTTAAGTTCTTGTTAATGCATCTGATAATGTGAATGAGAAAGAGGAAAAAAAGTCTACTTTCTTTTGGTCAGCAAAAGCATTTTCTTTTCTTTTCTTTTTTTTTTTTTTTAATATTTCTGTTGATGTATCAAACTAAGCCCAATTTTTATTTAATTTTTGTGTATTTAATACATAGCATCTCAGTCAGTCTTCATCATCTTTATACCCCCTTCTCCTTTATATCCCCTTCTCCATTGGCACCTTCCCTGAGTTCATATATTCTGATTTTTGCGTTAGGGCCTATTGTGCCAAATTAGTTTCCCTGGCCACTACTCAGTGCAAGTTCATCCACTGAGTTGCAGTGAAAAATAAAAACTAACAGTAAATATATCATGTTCAAAAATTTGCTCTAGTGTCTTTCATTAAAATACATATTCTGGGCTGGAGAGATGGCCTAGCGGTTAAGAGTACCGACCGCTCTTACAGAGGACCCGGGTTCGATCCCCAGCACCCACATGGCGGCCAAGAACCGTCTGAAACTCCAATTCCAGGAGAACTCCAGTTCCAGGGGAATCCAACACCCTCTTCTGACCTCCGCGGCATTGCACGACACAGGTGCACAGACTTGCATGCAAGACAGTACATTCATACACATACAGAAATAAATAAATGCCAGGCGTGGTGGCGCATGCCTTTAATCCTAGCACTTGTGAGGCAGAGGCATGTGGATCTCGGTGAGTTCGAGGCCAGCCTGGTCTACAGAGTGAGTTCCAGGACAGCCAGAGCTACAGGGAGACCCTGTCTCAAAAAAGACCAAAAAAAAAAAAATACATATTCTGTTCATATTTAAGTATAATCTCATGATAAATTTGCAATTTGACCTAACACTGTTTTCCAGGCTCTCTATTGCTGCCCCAGGCATGCAATGGAATTTCTTAGTTTAAAGGAATGTTATTTCAGTTTTTTTGTGTGAAAGTTGACAACAAATTTTATTTTCAATTGTTCTTTCTTCCAAGAATAGGCTCTGCAAAGGACATAAGGCATATTGTAACAATCTAATATAAAGCTGAAGAAATATAAAAATATAAAACATGGATAATATTATTCTCCAGTATCACACAAAAACAAAATTGTGACTAAAGGTGTTTATGCTTTATCCCTGATTCTTAAATACATTCTGAATATCAGTTAACACTCAGGGCAAGAAATAATGAAAGGCCTGTATCTTGATTCTAAATAGTGTGTCACAGGGGCAACACTACTTAGTTTAGATGATCCTCTAAAGTTTTTTGCTATGGAGGGGACAAGTATCCAGATAAAAGAAAATATGCTCTCCATGTCATCCTGGAATAAATGTGGTAATCACAGGTTATTCACAACTCTGAGAGAACATCAAATTTTGCTGCTAACACTGATTCCAAGAGCTCCCATTGATGCAGCGTCCTTAAACCTGATCCTGCTTCCGGTACAGGAGCCAAAGGCACTTTCTGAAGTTTAAATAAAAGTTTCACCATGGCTTTCATATTTCATTGCTTTCTAGAACCCCCTGAAAATACATTGCAACATCCCATTATCTATCACTGGAAAATATGCAGATGATATTTCAATAATAATATAAAGCTTATATACCTAATGCTTAAGAAATAATGAAGAGTAAGGAATTATAAACTTGTGACTCATTTGATATCCTGCTGTTCTACCTGAAATTATATAATTTGCTTAGTAATTGGTAATTGCTGTTCATGATCTCCAAGCAAGCATGGCTGCAAGTTAAATAAAACATCACATATGTTTAATGCTATATTGTTTTCACTAGTTAGTATTGCTATGATTGATGACTTACTACATTGCACACAGAGGTGCTGCATGTGCTCACTGATAAATTATGTGACATAGGATAATCCTGAGAAAGGAATTACTCTCTGCAGATTGATCCATTCACTTAACTGTGCTCTTTCCATATGTATTAAACTAGAGCAAAGCAGGCTTGAAATATAGCTCAGTGTTATAATGCACTTAACTTATTTAACATGTGCAAAGTCTAGGGGTCAATTCTAGCTAGCACTTAAACATATATGTTCATTAGAGAGTTTCAGGCATATAATATACTCAGGCTTCTAAGACGACTGGGGCCATGATGTAACCACCTAATTATACCTTCATTTTTTTCCTTTGAAGACGTGTTGACTCACACAAAGAATCTCTTCTCCCATGCCTGCTTGTGTATATATCATCAGGAAGATACTCTCTATTTCATATGGGATGCAAAAGCAAGGCTGTGAATGCCAGTGGCCATTTGATAACATTGTTGTGCATTGCTTTAAATTCATTAGCATTTCAAAATTTCTATAACTAAAATTTATAGATTTTTCTTAGGTGTTCAGGTACACTGTACACTTCATGTTTTAGCTTATCTGATATATACTGTATATTATTTGAGTAGGTCTGCAGGTACATAGAAATTTGGCTCAGCAAGAGAAGAAAATTCGGAGAGCTACTGAAGCTTGATCATGAGGATATAGTTACTTCAAAAAAATGAGTATTGTGGCTGGCATTGGGGCTGAAGAGATGGTTCAGCAGTTAAGGGCACTGACTGCTCTTGCAGAGAACCCAGGTTTGATTCCCAGCATCCAAATGGTGACTAAGAACCATCTTTAAGCCGGGTGTGGTGGTGCGCACCTTTAATCCTAGCACTTGGGAGGCAGAGGCAGGTGGATCTCTGTGAGTTCAAGGCCAGCCTGGTCTACAGAATGAGTTCCAGGCCAGCTGAGGCTATAGGGAGACCCTGTCTAAAAAATACAAAAAAATTAGCATTGTGATGATATTCTGATTGTTTTGGTAGCTGTTTTAGCTGAATTATGCTGTATATTATCCAGTCACAATGCTCATCTGAGACTGGAACACTTATTCTCTTAAACTTCTGACTTATCATTGAACTTGTATGGTTAATATTCTAACACAAAATGGCAGATGATACTAATTTATCTGACAGTTTGATAACATTTGAGGGCAAACTAACTGACAGATATTGTGCATGGTCTACTGATTAACAATTAGTATTAATAAATTATACAATAAGAGTCTTGACATATACATGCTTTAGGTAAGGCAACTACCAAATTTAAGTATATCATGATAGAATATGTACAGCCCATGTCAGACTCACCATTTACAATGTTTTCATTTTTTATGTATGAGTGTATTTTCTGCATGTATTTAAATGCACCCATGTCATAGATGCCTACAGATATCAGAAGAGGGAGTTGGATCCCCTTGAACTATAGTTACAGATGGTTGTTAGCCTCCATGTGGCAACTGGGACTCAAGCCCAGGACCTCTGTAAGAGCAGCCCTAATGTTCTTAACTCCTGAGCCATCTCTCCAGACCCCAGAGTCCACATCTTAAACTGCTTTTTTTATTTAGCTGGATGGAGGAGTTTATGATAGAGATATAAATGATAGAGATAAAAATATAGATATACGTGTTTTTCACTACATTCTCAACTTCCACATGTGATGAAGTGATCTATGCCCTGATTTCTTTATTTTTCCTTTTCTTTCTTTCTTTCTTTCTTTCTTTCTTTCTTTCTTTCTTTCTTTCTTTCTTTCTTTCTCTCTCTCTCTCTCTCTCTTTCTTTCTTTCTTTCTTTCTTTCTTTCTTTCTCTCTCTCTTTCTTTCTTTCTTTCATGTATGAGTGTACTGTTTGCATGTAGGTTGGCGTACCCATGTTGTGCAATGCAGCAGAGGTCAGAAGAGGGCGTTGGATTCCCCTGGAACTGGAGTTAAAGATGGTTGTTAGCCGCCATGTGGGTGCTGGGGATCGAACCCGGGTCCTCTTCAAGAGCAGTAGCGCTCTTAATCGCTGAGCCATCTCTCCAGCCCCTATGCCCTGATTCCTGCTTGTAGCTCTCCTCAGCTTTCTCAATCTGAGAATTCTGGCTCATGTCTTCAGACAGGAAAATCAGCAGGAGTAAACCTAGAGTTTCAGCCACATTCTTGGGAATTTGATTTAACATGTAATTTAGTGTCAGAAATGGTACAGTTACCCCCAATAAAAAGAGAAAACTCACAGATAATAAATAATATAAAAATCCAGGCCTGAGATTTGAAAGTAATATTTGAGAAGTGTAAAACTGAAGATTACTGCCTGAAACAATGACAGTGTAATTTTTTGTTGTTCCATTTAATTTTATATTACTCCAAAATATACATCTATATGCTCCACACATATAAGAGGTTTACAAAGTCTGAAAATGAACTATATGTTAATTCCCAAAGACATTTAGGGATTCACAGTTTAACAGTAAACATGCATGCAGATAAAAGACACTTAACTTTACATTCCTAAATTACATACCATGTTAATGTATGTTTTGATGAACTTTTGAAAGAGCTTTATTCTGTCACATACATCTTAGGACTGAGGAAAATAGAGATATAAACTTCAAGCTATAACTATGGTAGTATCAGTCAAAGTGGTATTATCTTTACTAACAAATTACCCACCTTGACTTACATATAGGGATTTGGTGCTAGGATCCACAAATGAGAGACTCCATATGTCATGCCATTTGTTTTTCTGAGACTGTGTTACTTTACTTAGCATAACAGCTTTTAGTTCCATCCTATGCCTGCATTGTAATTTTTTTTTTATTCGCTGAAGAAGCTCGTTGTAAATACTCATAGGAAGTATTTTCTTCTCTAAACTATTAAATTTCACGATATTTTTAAATTGATAAGGTAAAATTCTCCGAAAAAAATAATAAATATGACAGGGAAGTTAATCAATATTAACTTAGCTGTGAATCAGTTATTAGTCCACACATAATAATCCTATACTTCTTTATCTTTCTGAAAGTAAAATGAAATTAAAATCATACGTAAAGACAAAATGTAATCAGTTGTGATATCGAATGCAAGTGGGAAACATGAATCCAGTTGTAAGCTATTTTATCATGGGCCAGGTTTAGTACTGGTTACAACACAGAAGGCTCATATAAACAGTTGCTGAAAACATTTATAAAAATTAGCATTCTTATTCTATGTTGTCACACTTTAAGACTTCCTAGTTGTCACACATAAGAGTTCTACATTTTAAATATGAAAAACAAATATATATGTATATACTTTTTGTACTCACTAGAGATCTTACCAAGGAAATCTCAAACAATTATTTCTAAATCTTTAAGGCCATTAATTCATATGGAACCTTCCTTTCTGAAAGCTTCCCTTATACACTGTAGATAAGAGATGAATTTTTTTACATTAACACATCTTTTTGTATGTTTAGCTCAAAATTTTAATCATGACATATAAAATAGGAAATCCAGAGGAGTAAAAAGTGGCTATAAGCTATAATACAATTAGTTTAAATTTTCCACTTACCTTCAAGAAAATAAAGTATTTTGTTTTTAATAGATACCTATTGTGGTGATTAATCATGAATATCAACATGACAGAAATTAGAATCACTGTGGAGGCAAGCCTCTGGTCTTTTCTGTGAGGACATATTTAGAGGGGTTAAAGTGAGGTTGAGTGACTCTGAATACAGGTGACACCCCTATGGGCTGAGGTCCTGCAGTGAATAACAAGGAAAAAGCTCGTGGAGCATCAGTACCCATCATTGTTTTTGACTGCAGACAAAATGTAACTGGATTCCTTACACCCCTAATGCCCTGCTGGCCTGTGCCTTCAAACCATGGCCAAATAAGAACTTTTCTACTTAATTTGCTTTTTTCAGGTATTTTGTCACAAGAAAAATACAGTAAATTATCTACCAGATCCCTGCTTTTCTGGAGAGGAGAGTAGATCATTAGGTAAAAGGATTGCCACTCAAATGTGAAGGTCTGTGTTCAGATGCCTAGACTTCTCATAAACAGATGAGTTCTGTAGCATGTGCCTATAGTCCAAGTGCTTGGGAGGTAGAGACAGGAGGGCTATTGGGGCTTGCTGGCCAGCCAGTTTGTTCAGCCAGTTGTTCAGCTCCAGGTTCAATGAGAAATCCCTTCCCTCAAAATATGTAGAAGCAGCCGAGGAATGCACCTGGAGTACAGCTAGAATTGATTTCTGGCCTTTGTGCACACACACACACACACACACACACACACACTCACACACACAGAGACATAGATTCTCTCTCTCCCTTTCTCAAATGCCTGCTATTTCTCGAGCCTGAAATTCTGCACAGAGATTCCACTTAGACTTACTGCTTGGATCTACAAACAAGATGCTTAGAGGAACAGAGGATGGCAGCAAAATGTAAGGGGTCCTAACCTCTTATTGTTTGCTTGTACTTTCTCTGTGATTATCTTTTCAGCTTCTTCTTCCAAAGCTTTCTGTAGGACACTCAATTTATCACAGAAGTGACTGTAATTTCCCGTCTTTCTTCATATGTCGAGATTGTACTTGTACTGTGGTTCCCAAATTGTTCTTCTGGTTTCCTCTCAGAGGCACTAGTTCTAGACTCCCTCTAGAGTCTAATCTCTCCTTGAAATCTCCTCTAAAGTAGCTGCCTTGCATCTCTTCTTAGAGGTTGGAGCCTTAATATCTTGAATTGCTCTTCCACAAAACTAGAAGGAAATGGTTCTCTACTCCCTGTCTACCTCTGTTTTCCAGCTGATAAATGCTGTCTCCTGTAGTTATCTCTTTTATTTCTCCATTGTACCCTTGCACTTTTCCAATAACTGTTCAAACAATTACATATTAAATAGTCTATGTTTAAGTAACTGCTATTCTCTTTTTTGACTTATCAGATTGTGATGGTTTGAATGAGTGTCCCCCATAGGCTCTAGGTATTCAGACGTTTGTCTCCAGTTGGTGGCGCTGTTTTTGGGGGTCTTGGGGTGTGTGGCCATGCTGGAGGAAGTGTGTCACTGGGGGCAGGCTTAGTGAGTTTTATCAAGCCTCATGGTCTATAGTTGCTCTCTCTCTGCTTCCTGTGCCCTCTGCAAGATGTGACCCTCGGCATGCTGCTCCAGTCTCCAGCCGCCATGCCTCCCACCACAATAGACTGTAATTCCCTGGAACCATCAATCATAAGTTCAAATAAACTCTTCCTTTTATAAGTTCCTTGGTCATGGTGTTCTATCACAGCAACAGAAAAGTGACTAATACAGTTATTCGGTACCAGAGAGTGGGCTGTTGGCTGTGAAGAACCTGACCATGTGTATGTTTGGAGAAATGTGGAAGACTTTGGAACTTTGGGCTAGAAAGGCTGTTGACTACTGTAAGCAGAGCTTAAGAGGCCATTCTAGTGGAGGCCTGGAAGAAAGCATGGCTGCAAAAGATGTGGTTCCAGAGGAGGATAAAGACTTAGGCAGCAACTGGGATATTTTGATAAAAGAAGTCCTCGAGCAGTTTTGTCCTGCAACAACAATTGCTTGCCTCGATGCTTCCCACAAGATAGGATAATCAAAAAGCAATGGACTCTCGCAATTGTCTTTGGCAGACGAAGAATTATTCAGAGACAGTCTAATAGTAGATATTAGTGGGTGGCATTTTTACATTGAAGAGTGAATATTAATTTGTACTCCAAGATGACTACAGTGGAAAAAGAACAATCGCGATGAGAAGGAAATTGCAGAAGTGGCTTACAGTTTGGTATCATGATAACGTTGCTATCTAGGAAGATTAAAAGGTGCGGCCAAAAGGATGATTGAAAGCACGATGAGACTCCCTTCTAAAATCGTAGGAGACTAAGAGTGTTAAGAAGGAGAGAAGCCCTATGGATGTATTACTCACAAAGTATAAAGAATCGAGTCACACACACACACACACACCACCCACAGCTAATCCTACACAGCTTTTGCAAAGGAAAAATACTGGGAAAGTAATTTGTTCTAACTGCTACCAAAGCTCCTCAGGGCAGAGAAATGCACAAATGTGGTTAAAGGTTGTGAGCGCCTCAAGAGATTCCATCCTGAAACTTCGCAGCTCAGATTCCGGCACAAGTTCCAGAATTTATTCACAATGAGGTGCCTCGAGGCTTTAGACGCATGGAGTTTGCGAGTAGAAGACCGGGTCAGATCAGTTTTCTTCCTCCACGGTTTCAAGAGAGTTGCCAAGGTCAAGCAGAGTGCAGCAGGGGTGTCCCTGCATACAGAAGGCCCCCTGATAGGCTCATCTTCGTGAACAGTGAAATGTGAAGCCTGGTTGGGATTGGAGACCCCAAGAAGACCTTCTAGATGCCAGACCTGTGAGATATTGCCAAGGAGAGCTTGCATAGGGAGTGATACCAGCCTAAAAAAGAGATGGATGGTGCAGAAGGCAAAGCTGGAAGAGTTGAGCCACCTAAGCCCTTTTGAAGTAAATTCCCAGAAGTTGGACAAATGTGTGAGCTAACAGGACTGTGGATTTGCCCTGCTGGTTTTTGTCTTGTTTTTGGTCCAGTATTTCCTCACTATGTCCTCTATTCCATCCTTTTGGAATGGGAATGTGTAATTCAGTTTCACTGTATGTTGGGAGTGTGTCATTTCGTCTTTGGTTTTTACAGGAGATTTACAGTTATGAGATTGGCTTGAGTCTCAGTGGAGACTTTGGACTGTGGACCTTAGAATGGCATTGAAACTGGTAAAGACTATGGGGAGTTTTTTTTTTTTTTTATAATTATTTTTATTTGACTGCTATTGTGTATTTATACAATATATCACCAATTCAGTTCAGGCATATGATCTCCTTTCTTCCCCCACCTCCACCCTACCCTCCCAGAATCATGGCACCTTCTGCTATATACTGTCCTGCATCTTTCTCGTGTTTTTTTGTTTGTTTTGTTTTCATTTTTACAATAAGTCATAATTTTGTGAAGTACAAAAGCATCCTCATGTAAACCATTTGCGAGGCAGTTGTGCGCCAACCACGAGCAGCTCAGAATGAAAGTCCCACCATCCAGTATGGGGGGCTTGTATGTTCAATCAAGTTGATCAAATGAGTGTCCAGTCTATATTGTATGTAGTTTCACCATTCACTACCCAATCACAGCCCTTACCATCTAATTCCGCGCCCCCTCTTCTGCAGTTTGTTCCCTAGGCTTAGAAAAGGGGCATAGGTGGATGAGAAGCAAAACAGTCTACTTTCTCTGGAGCTGTTGTCTTGGTCTCTAGTCAATTCTGGCTGTTTTCTTTCATGGGCTGCTAGCTTGTCCAGGCATAACCTTTCGATCCTACTAATGAAGCACATGCAATTAGATATATAGGTATTTAAACAGTATAATATACAGCCTTTCGATCCTACTAATGAAGCACACCCAAGATATATAGGTATTTAAACAGTACTAATTGTTATGGTAGGTTACTTTGGTATAGACACAGATGTTTGGATGTTATGTTAATCCATGAATTACATTTTCTTCTGTTAAGTATGACAGGGTCTTTGTGTGGTTTATAACATCTCCTAACCATTAGAGGATGTAAGCTTGTGGCATCAGCCATGGGTTATTCCTCCAAGGAGAGAACTAATAGCCAATTAGATTTGGGATATACAGACATATGGCTGCCACTGCTGCACAGTATTTCCAGGCAGATGTATCTCACATATGTGGATGCTAGTACAAATAACCTAGTTATAAATATTTCTTGTGGAGAGGGATGCATATTAAAAGAACAACAACAGAAAGATTGCATCAGAAAACAGACTGAAATGGTGACTCGGGAAGGGTGGGAGGGGTGGGAGAGGGACACGGGTGTATATTCGATTGGTGCATATTTAATTGACGTGAGTTTTGCACAGACTCTGTGTACAGGATACATGGTGTTTTAGGACTTAGTAAAAGTAAATATGTGTATATTAAACAACATTGGTTTAAAGGCTGTTAAAATTGTAATGCATCTGATTTAATTGGTGATATAAATTGCTGTTGTCCACATTAGCTTTAATTAAAAACTGTATAATAATTACTGTGGGATTGGTATAAACAAATGTTCTCTATAATTTTGCTGTCATATAGTATCACCTGGTAGCAATCTTTTTCACCTATAGGATTATTTAACTCAAAAATAAAGTTTGTTTCCCAAGTTAATCACATACAGTAATCCAAAACAGCATGGGTGAACTTGGTGAAATCTGTGCCTTGATTCCACCCTATAGGTATGTATAATACAACTGCTTTTTTGAGACTCATGGGTCAAAAATAAAAACCTAAAATTAAAAAGGGGGATATAGATAGATATGAAAACCTCTTGTCAAAAAAAAAAATCTTGAAATCCAAATCTTAAAACTAACTATGAGAAAGGATTTGTATGTTCCAACAGGCCAGATTATCACCAATTTAATGGCTGAGAAAGAAAATGAAGCTTTGCAGTGAGTAGGATGTACCAGAAAGTGCCAGCAGAAGGACTGACTCCTCTGGGCATTGAAGGGAAGAAATGCCTCAGATTGCTGCAGACATCAGGCCCCTCTCTGGATCCTACTAGTAACAACTATTTTTAATGATTCCTAACGAAGCTTACCTTCTAGGTGCCGCAAAGGTTTTAATACAAGAGACTTTCTTAACTCCCCCCCCAAAGAATAAGGAGAAATATGATGATGATGAGGTCGTTCTCCAGCTGTAGATTGGAGCCAGCTGTTATAGAGGTATTCTCTTGTAAAATCGGTAAAACTGCCTTCTTTAATTGACTAATGGACATAGAAACTGTGAAAAGGATTATTCTCTATTCAGAACCAAATATAATGCTAAAGTCTCCTTAAGCTATGCACTTAAGCAAAATATATTAATACAGGAGCTCTGACATCAACAATGGATTATTCTACCAAGGAGATTTTGGCCAGGGGATCCAAGCCCCCACAAAAGGTAAAGGCTCCTTGCCTCCAAACTGGGATATCTGCAGGAAGAGAGGCGATAAGGCCCTGCTGTTGAAGACCTGATATAAACATGGGAAAGATGTATGGAGACCACACTTGCAAGTATACAGATGGTCTCTAGAATGCCAGAGAGTGTTACCAACGGCCACTAAACCAATAAAGCAAATACAGGTCTCCTTGAGTCAAGCAAGACTCCTCCATCAGCACCAGCTACACCTCATCTGACTATGGGGACTTTTAAGTTTGGACTGAATGCATTTTGCCTTTTATATGGTCAGGAGCCTATGGGGGCCAGGGAGTGGAATGTGGTGGTTTGAATCAGTGTCCCCCATAGGCTCTAGGTATTCATATGTTTGTCTCCAGTTGGTGGCGCTGTTTTTGGAGGTCTTGGGGTGTGTGGCCATGCTGGAGGAATGTGTCACTGGGGCCAGGCATAGTGAGTTTTAACAAGCCTCGTGGTCTCCAGTTGCTCTCTCTGCTTCCTGTGCTCTTTGTGAGAAGTGACCCTCGGCTTGCTGCTCCAGATCCAGCCGCCATGGCTCCCGCCACAATGGACTCTAATTCCCTGGAACCGCCAATTGTAAGCTCAAATAAACTCTTCCTTTTATAAGTTCCTTGGTCATGGTGCTTTATCACAGCAACAGAAAAGTGACTAATACACAGATTTTATAGTAAGTACTTGAAATTGTCAAAATAGATAAATCCTAAAATTTCAGAATCTGGGAATAATTTGCCATGAATTTGGACTTGAACAGAATACATTTTGCTAATTTGAAATACTACCTTGGTGATTTGCAGAGTTACTGTTACTTTATGTTGAAAAAGTGTCTGAATATTTTTGACAGAGTAAGTTCTGAATTAAATTCCAGAAATATGTACTTCTTTACAACAGAAATTACAATTACAAAGACCTTTGTTGGGATGAATTCTTCCAATAATAGTAGAAACTAACAACAGGCAGAAATTCACTTCTTTAACTCCATCATGGTAGGAGGGCTATTCAAGCAATCCTCATCCTTCATATCTTCTCACTAAACTACTCTTAACTTATGAATAACTCAACTGTGAAAAGATGGCTCAAATTATACATTAACCAAAAGGCAGTTTTCAGCAGGTGCTACTGCTAACATTCAACATTTGAAGCTTGGAAATACAGTAGCAGAGAACTGGAAGGCACCATTGAAATCTGAATGGATGAATTCTGCTTTCATATCCAGTCCTACGCACCTAATCACAAAATGACAACAGCTGTTGTTTGTTTGCTTTATTTTTTATTTTTTTTTAACACTAGGAAACAATAGCCCAAGGCATTAGTGAATCTTAGTTAAATCTGGTTTGAGAACGAGCACCAGGGAAGTGGTAAGAGGGCAGTGATGAGTCCAGAAAAACCTGGGCTAATGCCAAACAAGTCTGAGGGTCTGCGGAGATGTGTGGACAAAGACTTGGACAAAGCCGTTTAGATAAGGGCTGAGATTCCAGAATAAGTTAGGCTTAGGTACCTTGTTTTCCATGTAAGGGCAAGTATGTCTGGCAGTGAGGCAATGAGTTCTGAAGTTGCAGTATTTTATTTTCAGACCATTATATTCCTCAAGAAAGTTTTAAAAATATAGCAACATTTAACTTTGGAGGATACTATAATTCCATTGTTTCTTCAGTTTAGCCCTTAGCCTTTTCTATGCAGTAACAAAAACAGATTCCAGAATATACACAGTGAACTACATTCTTTTTGGTCTTTTGAGACAGGGTCTCCCTGTAGCCCCAGCTCACTATAGAGACCATGCTGAACTCAATATCACAGAGATTTATCTGCCCCTGCCTCTGCTTCCCAAGTGCTGGGATTAAAAGTGTACACCACCATTACAAGCTAATTTTTAATATTTTTATTTGCTAAGTTTACCCCCTTTTAATTTAAGTACACACTGAATAGTAAAGCATTTCATAGATCTTCTCAATTCAAGAAATGCTTGTATAGACACACTTGACAGGTGAGGACAAAGAGCTCATGTTTAGCCTCAGCTATATTGCAACCTTGAGACTATCCTAGGCTACATGAAACCCAGTCTTACAAGGTGTTTTTATACTAGGTTTGGAGAGATGGCCTAGTGGTTAAGAGCGCTGACTGCTCTTACAGAGGACCCAAGTTCCATCCCCAGCACCCACATGGTGGCTGAGAACCATCTTTAACTCCAGTTCCAGGGGAATCTGACACCCTCTTCTCACCTCTGCAGCATTGCATGACATGGGTGCACAAACCTACATGCAGACAGTACACTCATACATTAAAAAAACAAAGTGTTTATATACATTCAACAGTGATATGAAGAGCATGAGTGAGGCTGTACTGAGAGGATGAAGGCCATCCTCTCTAATGATGGTTTTACATTTATCTGAGCATTTTCCATGTATTGTGTTTAATTATGCAACTTTATAGTTATCGCTGCTTAGAAGACCATGGTAATTTTATATATATTATAATAAGAATTTATACTTGAAATAAGTCCAGCTTCCTCAGTCCAAAGCCAATTGATCTATCTTTGGACATAAACATGCAGTACTTTAAAAAGCATTACTAAAAATAAGCAGAGTTGTATGTGAGATTACTGGAACCTGTGAGCTCCATGTTCCCTAGGAAACCCTATTTCAATAAAATGGAAACAATTGAGGAAAACAGCCAATGAAAACCTCAGACCTCCAAATTTATACACAGACATGTCCACAAGCATCTACACAAACTACATGCACATGTACACATATATGACCATGCATACATACATGCATGAACTCTACACAAACAAAAAAATCTTGGGATTAATATGCTGATGACAGTTTTCACTTACAAGCATGAGGCCCCACCTGCTATGAAGCTGTGGAGGACTTGCTGAGAACACTCGTGATTTTCAGTACTTTGACTGCCACTGACACAGTTTCTGGTGTTAGAATTCTTGGTTCCACTGAAGTATTATAAAAGAAAAAAAGAGAAAGAAAGTGATGATATTGGCCTTTGTCAAAATGTTAATACTATTTTTTTCATTTTTTAACAATAAGTAATAATTTATGAGTACAAGCATCCATCATGTAAAACCAACTTGCAAGCAGTTGTGCCCAAACCCACACAGCCCATGGGTCCCACCATCCAGCTGGGGGGGGGCTTGTATGTTCAATCAAGTTCATCAGATGAGTGTCCAGACTATATTGCTGTAGTTTCACCATTCACCCCAATCTCAGCCCTTATATTCTATCATGCCCCCTCTTCCTCAGATTGTTCTCTAGGTTTAGAAAATGGGCACTGGTGGATGAGAAGCAACACAGTCTACTTTCTCTGGAGCTGTTGTCTTGCAAGGTTTTAATATGAGAGACTTTCTTACCTCCCCCCCATAGAACAAGGAGAAATATGATGATGATGAGGTCGTTCTCTTTTTTTTTTTTTTTTTTTTTTTTGTCTTGTTCTTTGAACTTTGAAATACTATTTTTTTTGTTTTTTTTTTTTTTTTTTTTGTTTTTTTTTTTAAATTAATTTTTTGAGGTTTGTGCATTTCGTTTTGCATCATTTTCCAATTCATTTCAGGGATATTTCCCTTTCCCTTCCCCCCCCCAACCCCCCCACCCCCACCCCATCCCAGAGATCATGTGTACTTCTGCCTAGCTGTCTGCATTCTTTCAGGTTTTTTTTTTTTTCCTTTTTTTAGCTATATAAGTGATTTAATTCCATGAATAAGCATCCTTCGTGAAAAACCAATCTACAAGGACTGTTGTGCCCAAACCCCCACAGTCCCACCCCCCAGTGAGAGGTGACAGGTTGTTTGTCAATCAAGTTGCTCAAATGGGTGTCCAGACTACACTGCTTGTAAGTTCACCGTTTTTCACCCAATGCAGCCTTTACATTTACCACGCCCCCCCCTCTCTTCACAGATTGTTCCCTAGGCTTAGAAAAGGGACAGGTGGATGAGAAGTAAACTGTCCTCTCTCTCTGGAGCTGTTGACTTGATTCTGGTCAAAATTTGGCTGTTCCTTTCATGGGCTGGCAGTTTTTTTCAGGAATAACCTTTCGATCTACTAATGAAGCACAAGCAAATTAGATATATAGGTTATTTCAGCAGCACTACTAGTTATGGTAGGTTACTTTGGCCATAGACACCAAATTTTTTGGATGGTATGTCAATCCGTGAATTACATTTTTACCCCCTGATAAAAATGACAGGATTCTTACTGTGGCTTTTAACATTTCCTAACCTGTAGCGGATGTAGGCTTGTGCATCAGCCATGGGTTATTCCTCCAAGGAGGCGAGCCATAGCCAATTGATGTGGGATATACAGGCATGTGGTTGCTTCTGCTGCACAGTATTTCCAGGCAGATGAGGTGTAGCTGGTGCTGACGGTGGCGACTTGCTTTGACTCAGAGGGACCCGTATTTGCTTTATTGGTTAGTGGCATTGGTAACATCTCTGCATTTCAGAGCCCATCTGTACACTTGCCTGTGCGGTCTCAATACATCCATCCCATGTTAATGTCATGTCTTCGGCAGCAGGGTCTATCGCCTCTCCTCCTGCAGGTATCCCAATTAGGTGCCAAGGAAGCCCTTACTTTTGTAGGGCTTGGATCCCATGGCCAGCATCCCCCTGGTAGAAAAATCCATTGCTGCTGTCCGAGCTCCTGCATTAATATACTATGCCTAAGTGCATAGCCAAAGGACTTTAGTAATTATATTTGGTTCTGAACATAGTCTAATCCTTTTCACAGGTTCTTATTTCTCTAGTCAATTAAAGAAGGCATTTTTACCGGTTTATAAGAGATTACCTCTATAATAGTTTTCTCCAATTTACAGTTGTAGAACGACATCATCGTTCATATTTCTCCTTGTTCTAAGTTGGAGCCAACTGTTATAGAGGTAATCTTTAATAACATCGGTTGTTCGTAAAAACTGCCTTCTTTAATTGACTAATAGAACATAGGAACTGTGAAAAGGATATTTCTCTATTCAGCTCCAAATATGATACTAGTCTCCTTAAGCTATGCACTTAAGCAAAAAATATATTAATACAGGAGAGCTCTGATTCAGCAATGGATTATTCTAAAGGAGATGTTGGCCAGGGATCCCACGCCCCCATGTATAGTCAGTGTTCTCTAACGAAACAGAAGCAACAGGACAAAAATATAGCTATACACAATTTAATGATTTGCTCACGCTTGACCGAATCAAAAGGAGTAGCTGCACCACACTGGAGGGGCTGAGAACCCAGTAATTGCTCAGTCAACTGCTGGATGGATGTCTCAGTAGTCCCTATCTCGTGCTGAAGGCCCGATGGATTCCAGATCTGCCGATCTCAGTGCACACTGGCATCTGAAGGGTTGATCACAGCAGAAAGAAACTCCCTCTGCCATGGCTTATTATACTGCCTGCCGGCAGAAATTAATGCCCACATTTGGGTGGGCCATTCGGGTTGAGGTGGTCCCAATCCAAAGATCCTTTTTCTCTTATTTGTTCTTTAGTCCAGTCAAGTTGACACCCAGGATTAACCATCACAAGTTCACCCCTTGTCAACTTGACACCCAATAAATAGCCTCTCCTTATGTTATGCTTAAATGTCCATTTCGAACAATGGTAAGGTCATAATTCCACCTAACATGTTATAAGTGTCTCATGTGCAATAGCAAAGCATTATATCTTAGAGTAGGTGGTAATGTCCTTGAGGAACACTTAGTCCTTCAGTATCTAATAACCTAAATATGACAACACTTAACACATACCTCAGTTGCACATTCAAAAGGGAACAACACAAGTATCTGCTTAATATATGTTTATATATGAAGAAGCACTTTCTTAACCAAATAGGACAAAAGTTAATATCTATTATAATCCATGTTTCTGCAACTGGTCCCATGGCCTCAGCTTATATTTATGACTACCTTCTTCTACTACCCATTCTGTATTTCCTCCACCATCAGCAAGCACCTCTGCAGGTCTTAGCTCTTTCCCTGGAGGAGTGACCCATACCATCATCTCTGAAGGGTCTGGGCCATTTATTGTCCTGTCTGGTTTGGGTTGTTGGAGATTCACATTGACCTTAGTCATAGGACATGGTAGCACCAGAAGGCGCCTTACAGCATCTACTGCCTTCCAGACATAATCTTCCTTGCCCCCATTGTGGAGAAAAAAGTCAAATTTCCCCCTGGTAGTCTGGATCAATCACACCTCCTACTACTGTTATTCCTTCCTTAGCCTGTTGGCTTAAGGGCAGTAGAAGCCCAACGTGACCAGGGGGAAGTCTTAGCTTCCAGTTCAATGGAACGTTTGCTGTGTCTCCTGGCCAAAGCACTCCCTCCTTTGGAGCCAAAACTTCTAGACCAGCAGAACTCAAGGTCATGGGTACAGGAAGCAAAAATTTTCCTACTGGGTCACTAGGGGTGATAGTGAGTGGAATGGTTCCTGGATCCATGAATTCTGGCTATAGGAAAAACAGTACCATATAGTGGGTGCTGACTGAAAGCATATACTACCTGCTGGAGAACCTTGCCCCAGCTCTCCAGGGTATTGCTACCTAATTGGTGCTGTAACTGTGTCTTCAAGAGGCCATTCCATCCTTCTATCAAGCCAGCTACTTCTGGGTGATGGAGAATATGGGAAGACTAGTGGATACCATGACCATGGGCCCACTGTGGCACTTCTTTGGCTGTGAAGTGAGTTCCTTGGTCAGAAGTGATGCTGTGAGGAATACCATGATGGTGGATAAGGCATTCTGTAAGTCCCTGGATGGTAGTTTTGGCAGAAGCATTACATGCAGGAAAGGCAAATCCATAACCAGAATAAGTATCTATTCCTGTAAGGACAAAATGCTGTACCCTCCCTGATGGAAGTGGTCCAATGTAGTCAACCTGCCACCAGGTTGCTGGCTGGTCACCCCGGGGAATAGCACCATGTCAGGGGCTCAATGTTGGTCTCTGCTGTTGGCAAATCTGGCACTCGGCAGCAGCTGTAGCCAGATCAGCCCTGGTGAGTAGAAGTCCATGCTGTTGAGCCCATGCATAACCTCCATCTCTGCCACCATGACCACTTTTTTCATGGGCCCATTGACACAGGGATAGTTGGAGAAGGAGGCTAACTATCCATAGAATGAGTCATCTGATCTACTTGATTATTAAACTCATACTCTGCTGAGATCACCTTTCAATGAGCATTTACATGAGACACAAGTATCTTCACATCCTTTGACCATTCAGAGAGCTCTATCCACATACTTCTTCCCCAAAATATCTTTCTCACCAATTTTCTTTTTTTTTTTTAATTTTTTTTAAATTTTATTTATTTTTAACAAATCTAGACCCGTGTTCCCGCTCATTCCCCCACCCCGTCAGAGCTCGTGCATTCTGCCAAACATGCTTTCCATCTCTTAGTCTTTCTCAATATTTTCCATGGGGACGTTGACTGTTTTGAGCAGAAGTTCACTGTTTCAGTCAGTTCTTTGATGCAGTATTTTCTG
>VZQC01004059.1:292769-357695 GCA_009823505.1 Rhizomys pruinosus | reverse complement strand
ATCTAGACCCGTGTTCCCGCATTCCCCCACCCCGTCAGAGCTCGTGCATTCTGCCAAACATTGTTTCCATCTCTTAGCTTTCTCCATATTTCTCATGGGACGTTGAATGTTTTGAGCCGAAGTTCACGTTTCAGTCAGTTCTTTGATGCAGTATTTTCTGTTGTTGTTGTTGTTTCCATAATGCAGTATTGTCCAACTGCTTTGTACAGAAGCTCAGGGGCCCTACACAAGAATACTTACAACTGGGTAATTGGCCCTTAGCATCCACCGATGAGGGATACCATTCGTCGTTTGTTTTTTGGGACTGTGTTACTTACTCAGCATGATGTCCTCTCGCTCCAGCCATTTTCCTGCAAAAGCTCGTGATGTCGTCTTTCTTTATCTCTTGCATAGGACCCCATTGTGTAGATGTACCACAATTTTCTCTATCCTTCGTCAGTTGAGGGCATTTAGGTGGTTCAGCTCTTTGCTCTTTTGAGAGAGCTGAAATAAACATGCGTGCATGTATCTCTTGTTGTGGCTTAAGTCTGAGGGTCCATGCCAGGGCTTGGTATGGTTGGGTCGGTGGCAAGTTCATTCCAAGTCTTCCAAGGGTTCTCCACACTGCTTTCCATAGTGGCTGTACGAGTTTACATTCCCACCAGCAGTGGATGAGTGTTCCCCTTCCCCACAACCTCTCCAGCACTGGTATCATTTGTTTTCTTGATCCTAGCCCAAGTTCTATACTGATTCATGGGCTATAGCCAATAGTTTGGCTGGATGGTCAGGCACTTGGATGGAAGGCCTTAAACTAGAAAAAATTGTTTCCTTTACCACAAGAAACCACTTTTTCTAGTTATGCTCCATCCAAGTCCCTGACCATCCAGCCAAAAAATTGGCTACAGCCCATGAATCAGTATATAATCGAAACTCTGGCCATTTCTCCTTCCAGGAAAAATGCACAACCAGTGCATGCCCGAAGTTATGCCCACTGTGAAGACTTTCCTTCACCAGTGTCTTTAGGATTGTTTCAGAAATGGCTGTAATGCTGCAGCTGTCCAACACTGGCTGGTGCCTGCATAGTGTACAGAACCATCAGTAAACCAGGCCCCTAGTCTTCTCTTCCTCAAGTCAACTGATCATAGGGCAAACTCCATGAAGTCATAGGTGCATGCTTAAGCATATAATAGGAGTGGGAACCACAGGCACTTGGGAAACTTCTTCATGTAGCTTGGTTGTGCCCTCAGGGCCTGGCCAGGCCCTGTCACATATGTACCACTTTGATTTGATAATGGACTGTTGCTGCGCATGTCTTACTTTATGTTCTGGTGGGTCAGATAACACCCAGCTCATGATGGGCAGCTCGGGTCGCATGAAGACTTGGTGGCCCATTGTCAAAACATTCAGTTTCCACTAAGGCCTAATAGCAGGTTAAGAGCTGTCTCTTAAAAGGAGAATAGTTGTTTGCAGATTAAGGTAGAGCCTTACTCCAAAATCCCAAGGACCTCTGCTGTGATTCCCCTATGGGAGCCTGCCACAGACTCCAGATGGCATCTCTATCTGCCACTGATAACTCAAGCACCATTGGGCCTGCTGAATCATATGGCCTTAGGTACAGAGCAGCCTGTATTGCAGCCTGGACCTGTTGAAGACCCTTTTCCGTTCCAAGCCCCACTCAAGTTTGCTGCCTTCTGAATCACCTTATATATGGGTCATAGTAACAACCCAGATGAGGAATGTTGCTGCCTCAGAATCCAAAAAGGCCCACAAAACATTGTGCTTCTTTCTTGGTGGAGGGTGGGGCCAGTGCAACAACTTATTCTTTACCTTAGAAGGCATGCTCTGCATGCTCCACTCCACTGAATTCCTAGAAACTTCACTGAGGTCGATGGCCCTTGCATTTTAGTTGGGTTTGTTTCCCATCCTCTCATGCACAATGCTTTACCAACAAGTCTAGACTAGCTGCTAACTCCTGTTCACTGGGTCCAAACAACATAACATCATCAATATAATGAACCAGTGTGATATTTTGTGTAAGAGTCAGGTGATTAAGATCCCTTCTAAGTTATGCCACAAGGCTGGAGAGTTAACATACCCTTGAGGTAAGACAGTAAGGTATACTGTTGGCCTTGCCAGCTGAAAGAAAATTGCTTCTAGTGGTCCTTATGAACTGTTATTGAGAAGAAAGCATTGGCCACATCAATAGCTGCATACCAGGTACCAGGAGACATTTTAATCTGCTCAAGTAAGGACACCACCTCTGGTACAGTGGCTGCCATGGTTGTCACTACTTGGTTGAGTTTTTCGATAGTCAATTGTCATTCTCCATGATCCGTCTTTTTTTTTTTTTTTTTTTTTTTTGGTCTTTTTGAGACAGGGTCTCCCTCTAGCCCCAGCTGTCCTGGAACTCACTCTGTAGACCAGGCTGGCCTTGAACTCACAAAGATCCACCTGCCTCTGCCTCCCGAGTGCTAGGATTAAAGGTGTGCGCCACCACGCCCGGCTTAGATCCATCTGTCTTTTGCACAGGCCAAATTGGAGAGTTAAATGGAGATGTAGTAGGAATCACCACCCCTGCATCTTTCAAATCCTTGATTGTGGCACTAATTTCTGCAGTCCTTCCAGGGATATGATACTGTTTTTGTTCACTATTTTCCCTGGTAGAGGCAACACCAATGGTTTCCATATATCTATCCCAATTATACATTCTCTGACTGGGGAAATAACCACAGGAAGAGTTCTGGGACCCACTGGGCCCACCGTGAGTCAGACTTTAGCCAAAGCTACATTTATCACCTGACCTCCCTAGGCCCCTACTTTAACCAGAGGGCTACAATGCTTTTTAGCATCTCCTGGGATCAGTGTTAACTCAGAATCAGTATCCAGTAGGCCTCGAAAAGTCTGATTATTTCCTTTTCCCCAGTGTACATTTACTGTAGTCAAAGGCCTCATGTCCTTCTGGGAAAGGACAGGAGGAAGGCAAACAGCATAATTCTTTGGTATTGTGACAAGGTCCTTCCTCATGGAATCCAGCCACCCCTTCATTCAAGGGGTGCTGGGTCTGTGAACTGTCTCAAGTCTGGAAACTGTTTAACTGGATGGGATTCGCTACTGTTGAAATCCAATATTGACTTCCTGTCATTTGTTCTAGAGCTTTTTTGCTTATAAAGATCAAATAATAACTTAGTAGGCTTCTTATGTATTTGGTTCCTGGGAACACCATGATTAATTAGCCAGTTACAAAGATCATTTCGGGTCATGCCATTATAGGCATTGTTTTGCCTTTGCAGTCCATTATGATAACTATGCTCATCTGGCCTTTGGTGATACAGTGCTGCCACCTGACGCCTACCCTGAGGTCCTGTTAAATGTATTACATGTACATTTAACTTATGCAAGCGAGCAACAACTTCTCTAACTGTAAGATCTGGCATAAGAAATAGAGCAAAAACAAAGCTTTTCAAATGGTCTGGTGTCTCTCTCATACTTTCCATCTTATAAACTCAGTGAAAGGTATGTCCTCTGGGTCCTCACATTGTGGAGAATATGGTTTTACACTTTGAATCCACTCAAGCATGCCCATCTGCCTGACCCTCACAATCCCTTCATCAATACTAAGCCAAGGAATATCAGGCATCTCTAACTCGCTGTTAGTAGTCCATGTTTTAATAAATATGTCAGCCAACCATTCAAATAAACTTTTAACACCTTTTATAAACACTTGAGCATCCATGTTAAACCTAGAATCTCTACTCAGTGGGCTCATATCGATAAACTCAGTTTGATCCAATTTTATATTCCTTCCGCCATTATCCCACACCCATAAATCCATTCCCACACATATTCCTTAGGCTTCTGCTGGAATGAATCGGCAAACTCATTGATTTCTTTAGTGGTGTAATGCACCTCCTCATGGACCACACTTTCTATCTCACCTTTAGGGTCATGCTTAACCTTGACTCTGGTTATAGGTCTAGAGGAAAAAATCATTGTGCTCTGAGGGACATTAGCTCCCACTGGGATGGGGAGATTAGATTCCTCAGGCAAGGGTGGGAAGGGGGGATCTGCAGGGTGTGGATTCTCTGCTGAGGGTGGGGAGATTAATTCCTCAGATAAAGAAAATACTTCAGAATCTGAGGGTTCAAAATCCTCATCATCTTGGTTCTCCCACACATCTCCATCCCACGTTTCAGGGTTCCACCCTTTCCCCACCAGTGCTCTCACTTTGACTGCTGACACTCTTCGTGGCTGGGAATTAAATTTGTATTGTAAATCAGCCAAACATATAATAAGGGCTCCAGCTTGATTTTCTGCCACTTTATCTCTTTGGCTGCTGGAGAGAAGATGCTCTTCCAGAGCATACTTGGAAACTTTCAAACTGTTGTTTCAAATCTGGATCTCATCAATTTTATCACTGATCTCCTTATTTTCCTCTATCACTTTATCCAGAGATGCTAGGAGCAACAAAACAACATCATTATTTTCCTTATTTTTTCCACAATTTCTGAAACGTTTTATATATAGTGTCGCTAAATTCCTTGCTTCTCAAAAGAGGTGAGTTAGGTGAGTCAAATGGATCTATCTTCATAATTACATCAAATAGTCTGTACCAAGGATTATCATTCCTCTTCATGCCACCAGGAGAGCCTTCAGTAACTCTAGGCTTCATTGGGTTGGAGAGCTGGCTCCAGACACTACCAAGCCCACTAAAGAAATTCATCCTTTCAATTCTGTTTCTCTAGAACCACTTCTGGTACCAAAATCTGTATTAGTCAGGTTTCTCTAAAGAAACAGAAGCAACAGGACGAATATATAGCTATATACAATTTATTGATTTGCTCGCATGCAAATCAATAAAAGGAGTTCAACAGTAGCCACACCACACTGGAGAGGCTGAAAATCCAGGGAACTGCTCAGTCCAGAAGGCTGGATGTCTCAGTTGTCCCAATCCAGTGCTGAAGGCCTGATGGATTCCAGGAGATCTGCCAGTCTCAGTACATGCTGGGATCCGAAGGGTTGATCACAGCAGCAAGTCAAACTCACCAGTGAGAGAGAGGCAAGCCGCAGGAAAAATGGGACCAGCTCCCTCTGCCATGGCCTTTAATACTACCTGCCGGCAGAAGGTAATGCCCACATTTGGGGTGGGCCATCTGGGTTTAGTCCAATCCGAAGATCCTTTTTCTCTTATTTGTTCTTTAGTCCAGTCAAGTTGACACCCAGGATTAACCATCACACCCCCCTAAAAGGTAAAGTCTTCTTACCTGTAAACTGGGATACCTGCAAGAAGAAAGGCGATAAGGCCCTACTGTTGAAGAACTGATGTAAGCATGGGAAAGATGCATTGAGACCAGGCTTGCAAGTGTACATTTGGTCTCTGGAATACCAGAGAGTGTTATCAAAGGCCACTAAACCAATAAAGCAAATATAGGTCTCCTTGAGTCAAGCAAGACTCCTCCATCAGCACCAGATACACCTCACCTGCTTGGAAATACTGTGCAGCAGTGGCAGCCATATGCCTGTATATCCCAAATCTAATTGGCTATTAGCTCTCTCCTTGGAGGAATAATCCACCAATGATGCCATAAGCTTACATCCTCTAGGGCTTAGGAGATGTTATAAGCCACAGTAGGACCCTGTCATATTTTACAGAAAAAACATAATTCATGGATTAACATACTATCCAAACATCTGTGTCTATACCAAAGTAACCTACCATAAGTAATTAGTACTGTTTAAATACCCATATATCTAATTGCTTGTGCTTCATTAGCAGGATTGAAAGGTTATTCCTGGACAAACTGTCAGCCCATGAAAGGAAACAGCCAGAATTGACCAGAGTCCAATACTATTTTTATTTAATAATTTCTGTAAGAATGTTCTATTTTATATTTTACTAGCATTGAAATATGTGCCTGGGAGGCATTCCTAAAAGCACATTCTTTGTATGGGACTTCATATTTTTATTCAATAACTTTAAAAGACTGGTTTTATAGCATGAAAATTTATCCAAGACTTTAAAATTCCTTAAAGCAGGTACCCTCTATGTGTGCATTTTAAGTGCCTTTGAAGTTGAATTTTACCTTTGAAGACTGTAGAATCTTTGAACACAACCCTTGCTAATATATTTGTAATCAAAAGAGGTTGAAACTGTTCATTATCTTTCATCACTGAAGAGTATTAACAATTAGTTACATTGGACTTATCTTGAATATTGGCTTAAATTTGTTCTTAGTAATTTAGATTTGTTTAAAGTCTTTATTTCCCTGTGGATAATGCAAGTTTATGTAGACTGTTGTTTTGTTTTCATGTCAAGAATTAAACATCATTTATTCTTCTATGTCACCCAAAGTATTTACTAAGGCTACTTTATGTCTGGACATTTTTTTTTTTCTTAAAGGCATGCGCCACCATGGCCGGCATTTATTTATTTCTGTATGTGTATCAATGCACTGTCTACATGCAAGTCTGTGCACCAGGGTCGTGCAATGCCGCGGAGGTCAGAAGAGGGTGTCGGATTCCCCTGGAACTGGAGTTCTCCTGGAATTGGAGTCTCAGACGGCTCTCAGCCGCCATGTGGGTGCTGCAGATCGAACCCGGGTCCTCTGTAAGAGCGGTCGGCGCTCTCAACCACCAGGCCATCTCTCCAGCCCCATGTCTGGACTTTAAAAAAAAAAAAAAAAGAATTGTTATTGACTTTTTGTAGATTTCATCCAATACATTTTAGTCACATTAGCCTCCACTTAACTAACTGCACCACTCATATCCTGCCCACAGCCTGTCATGGACTTTTTATGCATATTAAAGCTCCTGAGATTCCATTCTTATATTTAGGCTTATTATTATTATTATTATTAATTTTATTAATTTTATGTGTATGAATGCATTGCCTGCATGTGTATAAGTTCATGTGTGTCACGCAATACCTGCAGAGTCAGAAGAAGTCATCAGATTCCCTTAGAACTGGAGTTACAAATCATTATTAGCCATCCTGTGGGTGCTGGGAATAGAACTCATGTCCTCTGCAAAAGCAGATAGTACTGTTAACCACTGATACAGCTCTCCAGCCCCTTAAATCTAGACTTTTCCTGAGATAAAAAGGACAAAGACATGAATGATTGTAGCAGTGATATATTTACCGACATGTAGTTAGACCATTTATAGCCTTTGTGTTCCTGAAGTTATATATGTTAAGGATATATATATATATCTATATATATATATATATATATATATATATATGCTAGGATACTGGTACACTGGTTAATGATATTGTGGTGAGCACTAATAGAACATTTATGTCTGATCCTTTGTTACCCTCTCTGCTGTGAGCATTCATGGAACTGTAGCAGGCTGACTTGGTGCTTCCACATTAAGAGTGACTCGTTTGACCTTTCACTGATTTCACAATGTTTTACCATATTTGTTATTTTTGTGATTTTTTAATCAAAGAAGTACTGATTTGGTATCACAATTTCAGAAGTTGCAGTTCCCCTTGGCTAGCAAAGTGGGACATAGCAGAGTAGGAGAATTCGCTCATTGGTGGAAATTATGAGGGGATACATAAAAATTAAGAAAACTGCTCACATTTTCTTGAAATTTAATGTACATTTCAATCTAATTTAATCTCCTACTAAGAGTATTGTGCTGTTTTATTTTCACGAAAATGAAGATGAATAGTTTTCTTTTATCTCATCTTATAATGTTTGAGAATGTTTGTATCTAAGAGGATATCCTCAGGAAGTGGGAATGGAAGAAGAAACAATGGAGATGATTGGACCTTTGGTGGCCAGGGAACCCAGACTGGAGTGTGATGCCTTGAGACACCACGATATATTCACATACACTGTATGACCATTAGAGTGCACTGGTCGTGCAACCTGGGGGCTGTGTGGCCAGGGACACAGTACCAGACTTAGGACACTTCCCTTTGAATGGTTGCTGAGAGAAATCCAAGAGACTCTCAATGCAGACTACTTCAAAAGTTCTTGATTATCTATAAGAAATAGAAAAGATGCTACTGCTCAGGACAGGACATGCTTCAGGGATAGGATTTAGACTAATGGAACAGGAACTGACTTGGGAGCCTTCTACCTGGTTTCCTGTTCATAATGGAGATAATACATACACTACCAAGGGAGAAATTCAATCAATAATACAACCCAGCCTTAAAGCCTCACAACCATAATGAGCTGCACAGCAAACAACCTCTCTTGGTGTAGAAACTGCACTGTTATCTGGGGGATAATCAACAGGTATCTCATTGGACTTGGAACCCTCTTCAATGGGAGTGATATTGGTGTAGTAGTGGCACTATTATCGGGGGGGTAATCAACAGCTAGCTCATTGGACTTGGAACCTTCTCAATGGGAGTGATATCATGAGAGCCCCTGTGAACTCAGCCAAATTCACAGGGCTATAGAGGACGTAGAGCTTAGAGAAAACCCTACAGGTGTCATATCTGTATACAAATGGAAGTTATTATCATACACTAAATATGGATTCATTTTTCTCATTCTTTTGCTTTTATATTACTCTAAAATGTGCATAAATATCCTCCACTCATATACCCAAATCTCAAAGTCCGAAAATAAATGGTAGGTTAACTCTAGAACCTATTAAGGGATTCAACATATAAGAGCACAGTTGCTTTCAGAGAAAGAGGAATATAACACTGACAATGCTCACTTTTCCTTACAACTAGGTACTTGGTGCTAGCATCTACAGATGATGCATACCATTTTTCATTTGTTTTTCTGGGAATGTGTTACTTCACTTAACATAATATCTTCTAGTTCCATCCATTTACCTGCAAAGTTTATGATGTCATCTTTCTTTACTGCTGCATAGAACTCCATTGTGTAGATGTACCACATTTTCTCTATCCACTTGTCAGTTGAGGGGCACTTGGGTTGGTTCCAACTCTTCGCTATTGCAAAGAGAGCTGTAATAAACATGACTGTGCATGTATCTCTGCAGTAGGACGAGTCTTGTAGGTATATACCAAGGAGTGATATGACTGGGTCAGATGTTAAGCTCATTTTGAGACTTTTAAGGCTTCTCCACATTGCTTTACATAGTGGGTGTATGAGTTTATATTGCCACCAGCAGTAGATGAGTGTTCCCCTTTCCCCATAACCTCTTCAATGTTAGGTTTCGTTTCCTTGATCCTAGCCAGTCTTATTGGAGTGAGATGATATCTTAAAGTGGTTTTAATGTGAATTTCCTCAATTATTAGTGTTGTTGAACACTTTTTAAGATGTTTCTCAGCCATCTCTGTTTCCTCACTTGTGAAGTCTCTGTTCAGCTCTTTACTCCATCTTTTGAGTGAGTCATTTGTTTTATTTCTTCTTTGTTGTTTTCGAGAAGTTTATATATTCTGGATGTTAATGTTCTGTCAGATGTATCACTGGTGAAGATTTTCTCCCACTCTGTGGGCTTTCTCTTGACTTACCTGATGGTTTTGTTCTCTGTATAGAGGGTTTTGAGTTTAATGTTGAGTTTAAAGTCCCACTTCTCAGTTGCCGACCTTATTTCCTGCACATCTGCTGTCTGATTTAGAAGATCTTTTCCTACACCTATGTATTGTAGGTTGCTGCCAAATTTTTATTCTCTCAACTTCAGAATTTCAGGTCTTATGTTGAGGTCTCTGATCCATTTGGAGTTGATTTTTGTACAGGGTGAGTTAGGGAGTTAATTTTATTCTTCTATAAGTGGTGATCCAGTTTTGCCAACACCATTTGCTGAAGATGCTCTTTCCTCCATTGTGTCTTCTTGGTCCCCTTGTCAAATATGAGGTGGCTGAAATTGTATGTGCTCAAGTTTGGATCTACAATTTTGTTCCATTGGTCTACATGTCTGGTTTTGTGCCAGTACCAAGATGTTTTGATGACTATAGCCCTGTAGTATAGTTTGAAGTCTGATATAGAGGACCCCCCCCCGCATATTGGTCTTTTCACTCCAGATTGCTTTGGGTATTCGTGGTCTTTTGTTTTTCACATGAAATTAAGGATATTTTTTCCAAGCCTATGAAGAAACTCTTGGGGATTTTAACTGGGATTTGATTGAATCTGTATTTTAATTTGTTTAGAATGGACATTTTTGCTCTATTATTTTTTCCAATCCATGAGCATGGGATGTCTTTCCATCCTCTGGTGTCTTTTTCAATTTCCTTCTTCAAGCATTTAAAATTTTTGTTGTAGAGAACTTTGGTGTCTTTGATTAGGTTTGTCCCTAGGTATTTTATTGTTTTTTAGGCAATTGTTAGTGGGAAGGTTTCCTTGTATTCCTTTTCAGTTGCTTGTTGTTGGTGTAAAAAAGGCTACTGATTGTTCTAAGTTAATTTTGTATCCTTCCACTTTACTAAAACTCTTAATCATTTCTAGGAGTTTTCTGGTGGAGTTTTTGGCATCCATTAGGTAAACTATTATATTCTCTGCAAAATGGGATAGCTTGATTTCCTCTTTTTCAGTTAGTACTTCTTTAATTTCCTTTTTTTGCCTTATTGCCCTAGCAAGTGTTTCAAGCATTATGGAGTGGTGACAGGGGCCAACCTTGCCAAGTTCCTACCTTTAAGGGGAATGTTTCTGACTTTTCTCCATTTAAGATGATGTTGCCTGTGGGTTTCTTCTATATGGCTTTGATTACTTTGAGGAATGATCCCTCCAGTTCAATTCTCTCTAGGACTTTAACGATGAAGGGGTGCTGGATTTTCTCAAAGGGATTTTCTCCATCAATTGAGATGATTGTGTGTTTTTTGTCTTTCAGTCCATTTATAGTGTTTTGTGATATTTATTGTTTTTCATATGTTGAACCATCCTTGCATCTCTGGTATGGATCCAGCTTGGTCATGATGTGGATATAAGTCTGTATGCAGTTTGTGAGTATTTTGTTGATTTATTTATTTATTTATTTTTATTTTTCAAGTATCACAGTGTTTATTGATAGATACAAGTATATAAAATCAGGGCATGAACATGACTTGATAAATTAGGTAGACTTAATTTCAATACTACAATAAGGAAACAATTCAAATTCTTACCACTTTTACATCTGTGTTCAATAATGAGATGGGTCTATAGGTCTGTTCTTTTGGTTGTATCTTGGCCTGGTTTTGGTCTTAGAGTGATCCTGGCTTCATAGAAGGAATTTGGGAGATTTCTCTCTGCTTGTATCCTTCTGCACTGTTTGAGTACTTATGATTATAATTCTTCTTTAAATGTTTTATAGATTTGGGTTGGTGCCTCTGCACATTTGTGTTGGCTGGCCGGAAGTCACTCAGGCAGGTACTGGGGCACAGGCTAGGTCAGTCTGTTTGGGTTGGTGCCTCCACACCAGACCAGACAGTTGGAGGGTTTGGGTCAGTGCCTCTGCACCTTTGTGTGGGCTGGCCGGATGTCACTCAGGCAGGTACTGTGGTACAGGCTAGGTCAGGCGTATTACCCCCCCACCACTGGAAATTGGTGAGAATACAAGTGGACTATTTTTTGGAGAACCTTCAGAACAAGAAAAGAAGAGTGCTTTGGCTTCCAATACCCAATATATAAACAAAATTAAAGCCTGAAAACTAGACAAGTCAATATTCCATAAACAAGGAAGAGGAAAGGAAAAAAAAAAAGCCTCTGAAGGAGGAAAGCAAAACCATCCGCTAACATAGTGAAAAGGTATTTGTGATCTGAACCACAAAAGGGAAGCCCACATGCCAGGGACACGATGAAGGGACAACATGAGAAAGGCACAGGATAATCCTGCACCAGGCTCTACCAAACCTGTAGGAGATAGCTACAATGGGAACCACTTGGAGGAGACCCAAGGAACAGATCTTAGAGGAATGATTGCAGACCTATGCCAAGAAATTAAAGAACATAAAGAAGAATTCAGAGAACTAAAGAGAGAGAATGAAAAATTCAAAAAGGACCTTGAGGGATACAATGACAAACATTGGGAAGAACTAAAGGAACAGATTGACAAACTCCAGAAAGAACTAGAGGGAGATAAAAATAAAGAAGAGTTCAGAGAACTAAAGAGAGAGAATGACAAACTCAAAAAGGACCTAGAGGGATATAATGACAAACTTCGGAAAGAACTAAAGGAACAGATTGACAAACTCCAGAAAGAACTAGAGGGAGAAAAAAACAAACTCTGAAAGGAAGTAGAAACACTGAAAAAGGAAGCCAACTAACGAAGTAAGGAGCACCAAGAAGAGATTGGGAAGCACCAAGAAGAGATTGAGAAGCTCAAAAAGGAAATGGAAATACTAAAGAAAACACAGGATGAAACGTAAAAGGAATTAGAATACTCATCCAATCAAAAATAAAGGAGGGGCTGGAGAGATAGCCTAGCGGTTAAGAGCACCAACGCTCTTGCAGAGGACCCAGGTTCGATCCCCAGCACCCACATGGCGGCTAAGAACCGTCTGTAACTCCAATTCCAGGAGAACTCCAGTTCCAGGGGAATCCGAGACCCTCTTCTGACCTCCGCGGCATTGCACGACACGGGTGCACAGACCTGCATGCAGACAGTACATTCATACACATACAAAAATAAANATCTAGACCCGTGTTCCCGCATTCCCCCACCCCGTCAGAGCTCGTGCATTCTGCCAAACATTGTTTCCATCTCTTAGCTTTCTCCATATTTCTCATGGGACGTTGAATGTTTTGAGCCGAAGTTCACGTTTCAGTCAGTTCTTTGATGCAGTATTTTCTGTTGTTGTTGTTGTTTCCATAATGCAGTATTGTCCAACTGCTTTGTACAGAAGCTCAGGGGCCCTACACAAGAATACTTACAACTGGGTAATTGGCCCTTAGCATCCACCGATGAGGGATACCATTCGTCGTTTGTTTTTTGGGACTGTGTTACTTACTCAGCATGATGTCCTCTCGCTCCAGCCATTTTCCTGCAAAAGCTCGTGATGTCGTCTTTCTTTATCTCTTGCATAGGACCCCATTGTGTAGATGTACCACAATTTTCTCTATCCTTCGTCAGTTGAGGGCATTTAGGTGGTTCAGCTCTTTGCTCTTTTGAGAGAGCTGAAATAAACATGCGTGCATGTATCTCTTGTTGTGGCTTAAGTCTGAGGGTCCATGCCAGGGCTTGGTATGGTTGGGTCGGTGGCAAGTTCATTCCAAGTCTTCCAAGGGTTCTCCACACTGCTTTCCATAGTGGCTGTACGAGTTTACATTCCCACCAGCAGTGGATGAGTGTTCCCCTTCCCCACAACCTCTCCAGCACTGGTATCATTTGTTTTCTTGATCCTAGCCCAAGTTCTATACTGATTCATGGGCTATAGCCAATAGTTTGGCTGGATGGTCAGGCACTTGGATGGAAGGCCTTAAACTAGAAAAAATTGTTTCCTTTACCACAAGAAACCACTTTTTCTAGTTATGCTCCATCCAAGTCCCTGACCATCCAGCCAAAAAATTGGCTACAGCCCATGAATCAGTATATAATCGAAACTCTGGCCATTTCTCCTTCCAGGAAAAATGCACAACCAGTGCATGCCCGAAGTTATGCCCACTGTGAAGACTTTCCTTCACCAGTGTCTTTAGGATTGTTTCAGAAATGGCTGTAATGCTGCAGCTGTCCAACACTGGCTGGTGCCTGCATAGTGTACAGAACCATCAGTAAACCAGGCCCCTAGTCTTCTCTTCCTCAAGTCAACTGATCATAGGGCAAACTCCATGAAGTCATAGGTGCATGCTTAAGCATATAATAGGAGTGGGAACCACAGGCATTTGGGAAACTTCTTCATGTAGCTTGGTTGTGCCCTCAGGGCCTGGCCAGGCCCTGTCACATATGTACCACTTTGATTTGATAATGGACTGTTGCTGCGCATGTCTTACTTTATGTTCTGTTGGGTCAGATAACCACCCAGCTCATGATGGGCAGCTCGGGTCGCATGAAGACTTGGTGGCCCATTGTCAAAACATTCAGTTTCCACTAAGGCCTAATAGCAGGTTAAGAGCTGTCTCTTAAAAGGAGAATAGTTGTTTGCAGATTAAGGTAGAGCCTTACTCCAAAATCCCAAGGACCTCTGCTGTGATTCCCCTATGGAGCCTGCCACAGACACCAGATGGCATCTCTATCTGCCACTGATAACTCAAGCACCATTGGGCCTGCTGAATCATATGGCCTTAGGTACAGAGCAGCCTGTATTGCAGCCTGGACCTGTTGAAGACCCTTTTCCGTTCCAAGCCCCACTCAAGTTTGCTGCCTTCTGAATCACCTTATATATGGGTCATAGTAACAACCCAGATGAGGAATGTTGCTGCCTCAGAATCCAAAAAGGCCCACAAAACATTGTGCTTCTTTCTTGGTGGAGGGTGGGGCCAGTGCAACAACTTATTCTTTACCTTAGAAGGCATGCTCTGCATGCTCCACTCCACTGAATTCCTAGAAACTTCACTGAGGTCGATGGCCCTTGCATTTTAGTTGGGTTTGTTTCCCATCCTCTCATGCACAATGCTTTACCAACAAGTCTAGACTAGCTGCTAACTCCTGTTCACTGGGTCCAAACAACATAACATCATCAATATAATGAACCAGTGTGATATTTTGTGTAAGAGTCAGGTGATTAAGATCCCTTCTAAGTTATGCCACAAGGCTGGAGAGTTAACATACCCTTGAGGTAAGACAGTAAGGTATACTGTTGGCCTTGCCAGCTGAAAGAAAATTGCTTCTAGTGGTCCTTATGAACTGTTATTGAGAAGAAAGCATTGGCCACATCAATAGCTGCATACCAGGTACCAGGAGACATTTTAATCTGCTCAAGTAAGGACACCACCTCTGGTACAGTGGCTGCCATGGTTGTCACTACTTGGTTGAGTTTTTCGATAGTCAATTGTCATTCTCCATGATCCGTCTTTTTTTTTTTTTTTTTTTTTTTTGGTCTTTTTGAGACCGTGTCTCCCTCTAGCCCCAGCTGTCTGGAAACTCACTCTTAGACCAGGCTGGCCTGAACTCACAAAGATCCACCTGCCTCTGCCTCCCGAGTTGCTAGGATAAAGGTGTGCGCCACACGCCCGGCTTAGATCCATCTGTCTTTTGCACAAGCCAATTTGGAGAGTTAAATGGAGATGTAGTAGGAATCACCACCCCTGCATCTTTCCAAATCCTTGATGTGGCACTAATTTTCTGCAATCCCTCCATGGATATGATACTGTTTTTGCTTCACTATTTTCCCTGGAAGAGGCAACACCAATTGTTTCCCTATATCTATCCCCATTATACATTCTCTGACTGGGGAAATAACCACAGGAAGAGTTCTGGGACCCACTGGGCCCCCCGTGAGTCAGACTTTAGAGCCAAAGCTACATTTATCACCTGACCTCCCTAGGCCCCTACTTTAACCAGAAAGCCACAATGCTTTTTAGCGACTCCTGGGATCATTGTCAACTAACAACCAGTATTCAATAGGCCTCAAAAACTCTGATTATTTCCTTTTCCCCAGTGTATCGTTACTCTAGTAAAAGGCCTCAGGTCCTTCTGGGGAAGGATAGGAGGAAGGTAAACAGCCTAATTCTTTGGTATTTTGACAAGGTCCTTCCTCATTAGAACCCGCCACCCCTTCATTCAAGGGTTGCTGGGTCTGTGAACTGTCTCAAGTCTGGAAACTGTTTAACTGGATGGGATTCGCTACTGTTGAAATCCAATATTGACTTCCTGTCATTTGTTCTAGAGCTTTTTTGCTTATAAAGATCAAATACTAAACTTAGTAGGTTCTTATGTATTTGGTTCCTGGGAACACCATGATTTATTAGCCAGTTCCAAAAATCATTTCGGGTCATGCCATTATAGGCATTGTTTTGGCCTTTGCCGTCCATTATGATAACTACCATAACTACACTCATCTGGCATTCAGCGATTCAGTGCTGCCAACTGACACCCACCCTGAGGTCCTGTTAAAAATATTACACATACATTTAATTTATGCAAACAAGCAAAAACTTCTCTAACTGTAAGATCTGGCATAGGAAATAGAGCAAAAACAAGCTCTTCAAAATGGTCTGGGTCTCTCTCATATTTTCCATCTTATAAAACTCAGTGAAAGGTATGTCCTCTGGGTCCTCACATGTGGAGAATATGGTTTTACACTTTGAATCCACTCAAGCATGCCCCATCTGCCTGACCCTCACCATCCCTTCATCAATACTAAGCCAAAGAAATATCAGGCATCTCTAACTCGCTGTTAGTAGTCCATGTTTTAATAAATATGTCAGCCAACCATTCAAATACACTTTTAACACCTTTTATAAACACTTGAGCATCCATGTTAAACCTAGAATCTCTACCCAGTGAGCTCATATCGATAAAATCAGTATGATCCAATTTTATAATCCTTCCGCCCATTATCCCACACATATTTAAAATCCATTCCCACACATTTTCCTTAGGCTTCTGCCAGACTGAATCGGCAAACTCATTAAATTCTTTAGTGGTATATCGCACCTCCTCATGGACCACACTTTCTATTTCTCACCTTTAGGGTCATGCTTAACCTTGACTCTGGTTATAGGTCTAGAGGAAAAAATCATTGTGCTCTGAGGGACATTAGCTCCCACTGGGATGGGGAGATTAGATTCCTCAGTCAAGGGTGGGGAGGGGGGGCTCTGCAGGGTGTGGATTCTTGCTGAGGGTGGGGGGATTAATTCCTCAGATAAAGGAAAATACTTCAGAATATGAGGGTTCAAAATCCTCATCATCTTGGTTCTCCCACACATCTCCATCCCACGTTTCAGGGTTCCACCCTTTCACCACCAGTGCTCTCCACTTTGACTGCTGACACTCTTCGTGGCTGGGAATTAGATTTGCATTGTAAATCAGCCAAACATTATAATAAGGCTCCAGCTTGATTTTCTGCCACTTTACTCTTTGGCTGCTGGAGAGAAAGTGCTCTTCCAGAGATACTTGGGAAACTTTTCAAACTGTTGTTTCAACTCTGCGATCTCACAATTTTATCACTGAGTTTCTTATTTTCCTCTATCACTTTATCCAGAGATGCTAGGAGCAACAAAACAACATCATTATTTTCCTTATTTTTTCCACAATTTCTGAAACGTTTTATATATAGTCGCTAAATTCCTTGCTTCTCAAAGGAGGTGAGTTAGGTGAGTCAAAGGATCTATCTTCATAATTACATCAAATAGTCTGTACCAGGATTATATTCCTCTTCATGCCCACCAGGAGAGCCTTCAGTAACTCTAGCCTTCATTGGGTTGGAGAGCTGCTCCAGACACTACCAAGCCCCTTAAAGAAATTCATCCTTTCAATTCCTGTTTCTATAGAAACACTCTGGTACCAAATCTGTATAGTCAGTTTCTCTAAAGAAACAGGGAAAGCAAAACAGACGAATATATAGCTATATACAATTATTGATTTGCTCACATGAAACAATACAAGGAGTCGAACAGTAGCCACACCACACTGGAGAGGCTGAAAATCCAGGGAACTACTCAGTCAGCAGGGCTGGATGTCTCAGTAATCCAATCTAGTGCTGCGGCCTGTGAGATCCAGGGATCTGCCTGTCTCAGTATACGCTGGGATCTGTAGGGTTGCTCACAGCAGCAAGTCACTCACCAGTTGAGAGAGAGGCACGCCGCAGGAAAAATGGGGAACCAGCTCCCTCTGCCATGGCCTTTAATACTACCTGCCGGCAGAAAGTAAATGCCCACATTTGGGTGGGCCATCGGGGTTTAGTCCAATCCAAGGATCCTTTTTCTCTTATTTGTTCTTTAGTCCCGTCAAGTTGACACCCAGGATTAACCATCACACCCCCTAACAAGGTAAAGTCTTCTTGACTGTAAACTGGGCTACCTGCAAGAAGAAAGGCGCTACGGCCCTACTGTTGAAGAACTGATGTAAGCATGGGAAAGATGCATTGAGACCAGGCTTGCAAGTGTACATTGGTCTCTGGCATACCAGAGAGTGTTATCAAAGCCACGAACCAATAAAGCAAAATATAGGTCTCTTGAGTCAAGCACGACTCCTCCATCCCGCACCAGATACACCTCACCGCTTGAAATACTGTGCAGCAGTGGCAGCCCTATGCTGTATATCCCAAATCTAATTGGCCTATTAGCCTCTCCTTGGAGGAATAACCACCAATGATGCCATAAGCTTACATCCTCTAGTGGTTCGGCGATGTTATAAGCCACAGTAGGGCCCTGTCATTCTTTTACAGAAACAACATAATTCATGGATTAAAAATACTATCCAAACATCTGTTGTCTATACCAATAAGTTTAACCTCCCATACTGTTAATTAGTACTGGTTTAAATACCCATATATATAATTGCTTATGCTTCATTAAGCAGGATTGAAAGGTTATTCCTGACCAAACTGTCAGCCCATGAAAGGAAACCCCCAGAATGAACCAGAGTCCAATACTATTTTTATTTAATAATTTCTGTAAGAATGTTCTATTTTATATTTTACTAGCATTGAAATATGTGCCTGGGAGGCATTCCTAAAAGCACATTCTTTGTATGGGACTTCATATTTTTATTCAATAACTTTAAAAGACTGGTTTTATAGCATGAAAATTTATCCAAGACTTTAAAATTCCTTAAAGCAGGTACCCTCTATGTGTGCATTTTAAGTGCCTTTGAAGTTGAATTTTACCTTTGAAGACTGTAGAATCTTTGAACACAACCCTTGCTAATATATTTGTAATCAAAAGAGGTTGAAACTGTTCATTATCTTTCATCACTGAAGAGTATTAACAATTAGTTACATTGGACTTATCTTGAATATTGGCTTAAATTTGTTCTTAGTAATTTAGATTTGTTTAAAGTCTTTATTTCCCTGTGGATAATGCAAGTTTATGTAGACTGTTGTTTTGTTTTCATGTCAAGAATTAAACATCATTTATTCTTCTATGTCACCCAAAGTATTTACTAAGGCTACTTTATGTCTGGACATTTTTTTTTTTCTTAAAGGCATGCGCCAACCATGGCCGGCATTTATTTATTTCTGTATGTGTATCAATGCATGTCTACATGCAGTCTGTGCACCAGGGTCGTGCAATGCCGCGGAGGTCAGAAGAGGGTGTCGGATTCCCTGGAACTGGAGTTCTCCTGGAATTGTGGCGGTCTCAGACGGCGGCTCTCAGCCGCCATGTGGGTGCTGCAGATCGAACCCGGGTCCTCTGTAAGGAGGCGGTCGGCGCTCTCAACCACCAGCGCATCTCTCCAGCCCCATGTCTGGACTTTAAAAAAAAAAAAAAAGAATTGTTATGACTTTTTGTTTTTTGTGGATTTCATCCAATACATTTTAGTCACATTAGCCTCCACTTAACTAACTGCACCACTCATATCCTGCCCACAGCCTGTCATGGACTTTTTATGCATATTAAAGCTCCTGAGATTCCATTCTTATATTTAGGCCTTATTATTATTATTCTTATTAATTTTAGTAATTTTATGTCTATGAATGCATTGCCTGCATGTGTATAAGTTCATGTGTGTCACGCCAATACCGCAGAGTCAGAAGAAAGTCATCAGATTCCCTTAGAACTGGAGTTACAACTCATTATTAGCCATCCTGTGGGTCGCTGGAATAGGAACTCATGTCCTCTGCAAAAGCAGATAGTACTGTTAACCACTGATACAGCTCTCCAGCCCCTTAATCTCGACTTTCCTGAGATAAAAAGGACAAAGACATGAATGATTGTAGCAGTGATAGTGTTATTTACAGACATGTAGTTAGACATTTATAGCATGGTGTTCCTGAGTTATTTGTTTAGGATATAATCTATATATACTATCTATATATATATATATATATATATTATATGAGATACTGGTACACTGGTTAATGATATTGTGGTGAGCACTAATAGAACATTTATGTCTGATCCTTTGTTACCCTCTCTGCTGTGAGCATTCATGGAACTGTAGCAGGCTGACTTGGTGCTTCCACATTAAGAGTGACTCGTTTGACCTTTCACTGATTTCACAATGTTTTACCCTATTTGTTCATTTTTGTGATTTTTTAATCAAAGAAGTACTGATTTGGTATCACAATTTCAGAAGTTGCAGTTCCCCTTGGCTAGCAAAGTGGGACATAGCAGAGTAGGAGAATTCGCTCATTGGTGGAAATTATGAGGGGATACATAAAAATTAAGAAAACTGCTCACATTTTCTTGAAATTTAATGTACATTTCAATCTAATTTAATCTCCTACTAAGAGTATTGTGCTGTTTTATTTTCACGAAAATGAAGATGAATAGTTTTCTTTTATCTCATCTTATAATGTTTGAGAATGTTTGTATCTAAGAGGATATCCTCAGGAAGTGGGAATGGAGAAGAAAAGAATAGAGATGATGGGACCTTTGGTGGCCAGGGAACCCAGACTGGAGTGTGATGCCTTGAGACACCACGATATATTCACATACACTGTATGACCATTAGAGTGCACTGGTCGTGCAACCTGGGGGCTGTGTGGCCAGGGACACAGTACCAGACTTAGGACACTTCCCTTTGAATGGTTGCTGAGAGAAATCCAAGAGACTCTCAATGCAGACTACTTCAAAAGTTCTTGATTATCTATAAGAAATAGAAAAGATGCTACTGCTCAGGACAGGACTGCTTAGGGACAGGATTTGGAGCAGTGGAACAGGAACTGACTTGGGAGCCTTCTACCTGGTTTCCTGTTCATAATGGAGATAATACATACACTACCAAGGGAGAAATTCAATCAATAATACAACCCAGCCTTAAAGCCTCACAACCATAATGAGCTGCACAGCAAACAACCTCTCTTGGTGTAGAAACTGCACTGTTATCTGGGGGATAATCAACAGGTATCTCATTGGACTTGGAACCCTCTTCAATGGGAGTGATATTGGTGTAGTAGTGGCACTATTATCGGGGGGGTTACTCAACAGCTAGCTCATTGGACTTGGAACCTTCTCAATGGGAGTTAACCCACGAGAGCCACTGCAAACTCAGCCAACTTCACAGTGCTGTAGAGGACATAGAGCCTAGAGTAAAACCCATCAGTGGGTGTCATATCTGTAGACAAATGGAAGTTATTATCATACACTAAATATGGATTCATTTTTCTCATTCTTTGCTTTTCTATTTACTCTAAAATGTGCATAAATATCCTCCACTCATATACCCAAAATTCCAAAGTCCGAAAAAAAATGGTAGGTTAACTCTAGAACCTATTAAGGGATTCAAACTATAAGAGCACAGTTGCTCAGGAAAGAGGCATATAACCATGACACATGCTCAACTTTTCATTACAACTAGGTACTTGGTGCTACATCTACAGTGATGCATACCATTTTTCATTTGTTTTTCTGGGCATTGTGTTACTTCACTTAACATAATACCTTCTCGTTCCATCCATTTACCTTGCCAGTTTATGATGTCATCTTTCTTTACTGCTGCATAGAACTACATTGTGTAGATTGTTACCACATTTTCTCTATCCACTTGTCAGTGAGGGGCCACTTGGGGTGGTTCCAACTCTTCGCTATTGCCAAGAGAGCTGTAATAAAACATGGACTGTGCATGTATCTCTGCCATCGGACGCGTCTTGTAGGTATATACCCAAGGAGTGATATGACTGGGTCAGATGTTAAGCTCATTTTGAGACTTTTAATGCTTCTCCACATTGCTTTACATAGTGGGTGTATGAGTTTATCTTGCCACCAGCAGTTAGATGAGTGTCCCCTTTCCCATAAACCTCTTCAATGTTAGGTTTCGTTTCCTTGAATCCTAGCCAGTCTTATTGGCGTGAGATGATATCTTAAAGTGGTTTTAATGTGAATTTCCTCAATTATTAGTGTTGTTGAACACTTTTTAAGTGTTTCTCAGCCATCTTCTGTTTCCTCACTTGTGAAGTCGCTGTTCAGCTCTTTACTCCATCTTTTGAGTGAGTCATTTGTTTTATTTCTTTCTTTGTTGTTTTCGAGAAGTTTATATATTCTGGATGTTAATGTTCTGTCAGATGTATCACTGGGAAAGATTTTCTCCCCACTCTGTGGGCTTTCTCTTGACTTACCTGATGGTTTTGTTCTCTGTATAGAGGGTTTTGAGTTTAAGTTCGCGTTTAACGTCCACTTCTCTTTCGACCTTATTTCCTGCACATCTGCGTCTGATTTAGAAAGATCTTTTCCTACCACCTATGTATTGTAGGTTGCTGCCAAATTTTCTTCTCTCAACTTCAGAATTCAGGTCTTAGTTAGGTCTCTGATCCATTTGAGTTGATTTTTTTCCAGGGTGAGTTAGGGAGTTAATTTTATTCTTCTATAAGTGGTGATCCAGTTTTGCCAACACCCTTTGCTGAAGGATGCTCTTTCCTCCATTGTGTCTTCTTGGTCCCTTGTCAAATATAGGGGGGGGGGGGGGTGCGGGGGGTATGGCTGCAATTGTATGTGCTCAATTTTGGATATACAATTTTGTTCCATGGTCCTAATGTCTGGTTTTGTGCCGTACCCAGATGTTTTGATGCCTATAGCCCTGTAGTATGTTTGAGTCTGATATAGAGGACCCCCCCCCGCATATTGGTCTTTTCACTCCAGATTGCTTTGGGTATTCGTGGTCTTTTGTTTTACCAAATTAAGGTATTTTTCCAAGCCTATGAAGGAAACTCTTGGGGATTTTAACTGGGGATTTGATTGAATCTGTATTTTAATTTGTTTAGAATGGACATTTTTTTAAAAAAAAAAATTTTTCCAATCCATGAGCATGGGATGTCTTTTCCAGTCCTCTGATGTCTTTTCAATTTCCTTCTTCAAGCATTTAAAAATTTTGTTGTAGGAACTTTTGGTGTCTTTGATTAGTTTGTCTAGGTATTTTATTGTTTTTTATCTTTTTCTTCCTCCCTCTTTGGCAATTGTGAGTGGAACGTTTTCCTTGTATTCCTTTTCAGTTGCTTGTTGTTGGTGTAAAAAAGGCTACTGATTGTTCTAAGTTCATTTGTATCCTTCCCACTTGACTAAAAAACTCTTAATCCATTTCTAGGAGTTTTTCTGGTGGAGTTTTTGCTCCATTAGGTAAACTATTATATTCTCTGCAAAATGGGATAGCTTGATTTCCTCTTTTTCAGTAGTACTCTTTAATTTCCTTTTTTTGCCTTATGCCTAGCACGTGTTTCAAGCATTATATTGAAAAGGAGTGGTGACAGGGGCCAACCTTGCCAAGTTTCCTACCTTTAAGGGGGAATGTTTCTGACTTTTCTCCATTTAGATTGGATGTTGGCTGTGGGTTTTTCTATATGGCTTTGATTACACTTAGGAATTTATCCCTCCAGTTCAAATTCTCTCAGGGGACTTTAACGATGAAGGGGTGCTGGATTTTCTCACAGGGATTTCTCCATCATTTGAGATGATTGTGTGTTTTTTTGTCTTTCAGTCCATTTATGTGTTTTGTGACTATTTATGTTTTCATATGTTGAACCATCCTTGCATCTCTGGTAGGAATCCAAATTTGTCATGATGTGGATATAATTCTGTATGTGTTTTGTGAGTATTTTGTTGCATTTATTTATTTATTTATTTTTATTTTTCACGTACACAGTGTTTATGATAGATACAAGTATTATAAAATCAGGGCATATGAACATGACTTGATAAATTAGGTAGACTTAATTTCAATACTACACTAAGGAAAAAATTCAAAATTCCTTACCATTTTTACATTGTGTTCAATAATGGATGGGTCTTTATTTTTAGGTCTGTTCTTTTGGTTGTATTTGGCCTGGTTTTGGTCTTAGAGTGATTCCCCTCCCCCTCCTTTTTTTTTTTTTCCACTCTTTTTCAATTTTTTTTTTCTTTTTTTTCCCCCCCCTTTTATTCCCCCTTTTCTTTCCCCCCCCCCCACCCCTGGCTTCATAGAAGTAATTTGGGAGATTTCTCTCTACTTGTATACTTCTTGCACGTTTGATTACTTATGATTATCATTTTCTTAACTGTTTTATAGATTTGGGTTGGTGCCTCTGCACATTTGTGTTGGCTGGCCGGAAGTCACTCAGGAGGTACTGGGGCACAGGCTAGGTCAGTCTGTTTGGGTTGGTGCCTCCACACCAGACCAGACAGTTGGAGGGTTTGGGTCAGTGCTCTGCACCTTGTGTGGGCTGGCCGGATGTCACTCAGGCAGGTACTGTGGTACAGGCTAGGTCAGGCGTATTACCCCCCCACCACTGGAAATTGGTGAGAAAACAAGTGGGACTATTTTTGGAGAACCTCAGAACAAGAAGAAGCGTGGCTTTGGCTTCCAATACCCAATATATAAACAAAAATTAAAGCTGAAAATGACAAAGTTCAATATTCCAAAACAAGGCAGAGGAAAGGAAAAAAAAAAGCCTCTGAAGGAGGAAAGCAAAACCATCCGCTAACATCGTGAAAAGGTATTTGTGATCTGAACCCCAAAAGGGAAGGCCCACATGCCTGGGACACTATGAAGGGACAAAATGGGAAAGGCCACAGGATAATTCCACACCAAGCTCTTACCAACCTGTAGGAGTGCTACAATGGGAACCACTTGGAGGAGACCCAAGGAACAGCTCTTAGAGGATGATTGCAGACCTATGCCAAGAAATTAAAGACATACAGAAGAATCAGAGAACTAAGCGAGAGAATGAACAATTTCAAAAGGACCTCATTGAGGGATACAATGACAAACATGGGAAGAACTAAAGGAACAGATTGACAAACTCCAGACAGAACTAGAAGGAGAAAAAAAAGGAAGAAGTTCAGAGAAGTAGAGGGAGAGATGACAAACTCCAAAAGGGACCTAGAGGGATATAATGACAACTTCGGAAAGAACTAAAGGAAACAGATGACAAAAACTCCAGAAGAAAACTAGAGGGAGAAAAACAAACTCTGAAAGCAGTCGGAAACACTAAAAAAAAGGAAGCCAACCAACGAAGAAGGAGCACCAAGAAGAGATTGGGAAGCACCAAGAAGAGATTGAGAAGCTCAAACAGGAAATGGAAATACTCCTAAAGAAAACACATGATGAAACGCCTTAACAGGAATTAGAATACTCATCCAATCAAAAATAAAGGGAGTGGCTTGAGAGATGCCCTAGCGGTTACGAGCACCAACGCTCTTGCAGAGGACCCGGTTCGATCCCCATCACCCACCCTGGCGGCTAAGAACCGTCTGTAACTCCAATTCCAGGCAGAACTCCATTTCCATGGGAATCCGAGACCCTTTTCAGACCCTCTTCTTACCTCCGAAGCATTGCACGACACAGGTGCACAGACCTTGATGCAGACAGTACATTCCTACACATACAAAAATAAATAAATTAATAATAAAAAAAAAATTAAAAAAAAATAATAAAGGAAAGGAAAGGAAGAAAAAAGCTCAGAAGAAGATGGATGAAGCAGACCAAAGAATATTAGATCTGGAAGATTACACAGAGCAATTTAAAAAGCTCAAATAAAGATTATGAAAAATTTAAAAATACACAAACGTGTAACAACCAGGAAACATGGGACACTATGAAAATATGAAACCTCTGCATCATAAGAATAAAGGAAGAAGACGCAAATCCAAGGGAATGGTATTGATCCGATCTTCAACAGAACTACTAGATGAAAATTTCCCCAAACTAAAAATAGACAAACCCATACAAATACAAGAAAGCACATAGGACCCCAAAATAGACAAGGATCAGAAAAAAAAAAACACCCCACCACCTACCATAATTAACATGCTAGATGACCAAACAAAGACAAAATTCTGAGGCTACAAAAGAAAACCAAGTCACATACAAATGGAAACCCATCAGGACTACAACTGACTTCTCGGCTCAAACCATGAAAGCAAGAAGAACATGGCGCAAAGCATTCCCAGTATTAAAAGACTATAGTTGCCAACCCAGAATACTTTACCCAGCAAAACTATCGACTATAGTTGAAGGAGAAAGAAAACAATCTTCCATGACATTAGCAAGATGAATGGAATACATGTCTGGAAAACCAACTCTTCATTTTTAAAATACTTGAAAGCAATTCAAAGGGCAGAAGAGAGGAGCAACTAATCTCAAAAACCTAGGAAAAGAACACTAATAAACTAACCATAGGAGCAAAATCACAGGCTAGAAGTCCAAATGGATAATTAAGTGAAAGGAAGCAACATCCATCCTTCAATATAACCTTAAAATATTAATGGGATAAACTGCCCAATCAAAAGGCATAGCTGGGAGAATTGATTAGGAACAAAAACCCATCTATATGCCATCTACAAGGAACCCATATAAATTTCAAGGATAGGCACCAAACTTAAGGTGAAGGTTGGAAGAAAGTATATCCCATTATTCCAAGCAAATGGTACCAAAAAGAAAGCGGGTGTGGCTATTCTAATATCAGACAAAATAGACTTCAAAGCAAAAGAAATCAAAAGAGACAAAGAGGGCCATTACATCCTTATTAAAGGAACAATTGACGATGAAGATTTCACAATCATAAATATATATGCACCAAACATCAGTGCACCAAACTTTATAAAGACAATTCTTCAGGATCTCAAGGCACAGATTAACCCCAGCACACTAATAGTAGGGGACTTCAATACCCCATTAAGTCCTCTAGACAGATCAACAGGACAAAGGATAAACAGAGAGACATCTGACCTAAATGACACAATACACCAAAAGGACCTCACAGACATCTATCGAATATTTCACCCAAACACCAGAGAATACACTTTCTACTCAGCACCTCATGGAACATTCTCCAAAATAGACCATATACTGGGACACAGACAAAAACTCAACAAATATAAAAAGATTGAAATAATCTCATGCATTCTATCAGACCACAGTGCAATAAAACTCAATATCAACAGCAGGATAAACCCTACAACCCACAAGAACATATGGAGACTAAACAACACTCTCCTGAATAATGAATGGGTCAAGGAAAAAATAAAGAAATAAAAACATTCCTGGAACTGAATGACAAGGATAAAACAACACAGCAAAATCTATGGGACAATTTAAAAGCAGTCCTAAGAGGGAAATTTATAGCTCTCAGTGCCTACATTAAAAAAACAGAGAGCACAAATAAATGATCTAACACTGCAGCTAAAAATACATGAGAGACAACAACAAATAAACCCTAAATGGAGCAGACAAGAAAAAATAGCAAAAATCAGAGCAGAGATCAATGAAATAGAAACAAAGAAAAACCATACAAAAAAATCAATGAATCCTGTGCTGGATAGCTTTAGTTTCAACTTGACACACCTGGGTTGAGGGAGCCTCAATTGGGGAATTGGCTCCATTGGACTGGCCGGTGGTGACATCTGTGGAGTATTCTCTTGATGGTCAATCAGTGTGGGAGGGCCCAGCCCACAATGAGTGGTGCCACCCTGGGCAGGTTGTTGTGTGCCATATAAGAAGGCAGGCTGGGCATGGGCCAGGGGAGCAAGCCAGTGAACAGCATTCCTCCATGGCCTGTGCATCAGCTTCTGCTTCCAGGTTCCTGTCCTGAGTTCTTGCCTTGGGCTCCCTGAGTGATGAACTGTGACCCAGGAGATGTGAGCTGAATAAACCCTTTCCTCCCCAAGTGGTGTCAGTCAGAGTGTTTTGTCACAGCAATGGAAGTCAAACTAGAACAGAAATTGGTATCAGAAGAGTGGAGTATTGCTGTGAAAGACCTGACCTTGGTGTTTTGGGGAAGGATTGTGGCGGTATTTGGAACTTTGGGCTGGCAAGATCACTGAATGCCTAAAGATTGTTGCTGTGGAGCTTGGAGCAGTTTTGCTGAAGGATTTGTAGAAGATGGAGGCCTGGCTTGTGAAGTTTCTAGTTTCAATGGGGGGCAGAGATCATCAGGCTGAAGAATCAGCTGTAAGTAACAAGAGACCAGAACCTGAAGTGAAATTTTTGTTGTACTGGGACAACTGATGCTGGTTAGCTGGAGCCAGAAAATCAGCTATGAGTAAAAAGAGACCAGCATCACTGTGTTGAAATCTTCTGGGAATAATTTCTTCAGGGTCAGCACACAGAAGCTGTGATCCAGAAGGGGACTGAGCCTCCATCTCGAGCCAGAAGCAGGACTTGGTAACGTGTAAGAGCATCCTCTATGGTTCTGGTGTTGAAATTTGAGGGTGTCACAGAGAGCAGCCGAAGCTTGGCACTGTGAGTGGTCAGGAAAGAGCATTGGTGGAAGTGCACCTCTGTTGCAGTGAAGACCCCAGAATTGCAGGGTTCATGGAGAGAAGCTGAGGCTTGGCACCAGGAGAGGTCAGAAGAGGCCATTGGTGAAGGTGCTGCCTCAGTTTTAGTGGTGACCCCAGCTTTTTGGAGATGCCAGGATCATGGGACGAACAACGAGAGCAGTGACAGGTGTGGAATGGAGTCGGCCTGGGCCTTCAAGATGAGCTGTGTGTGCCATGGATGGCAGAGTCAGAGAGGGGGAGCTACCAAGACCCTCTGGAGCCCAGAAGATCATGAGTGAATCCCAGGTGTCCAGCCTTGAGCTAATTTGCTGGACTTAGGTTTTGTTTGAGAGTGCCTGATTCTTCCCTTTGAAATAAGAGAGTACTTGTTTTGGATTTTACAGCAACCCACAGTTAAGAGACTTTTAACAGACTGTGAACTTTTAAGTATTTGGACATTTTAAGGACTGTGGGGCTTTTAAGTTTGTACTGTCTTAGGTTGTGATTAATGTTAACATCATACTTTGGGGATAAGAACTGGAAAGGTGGTGGTTTAATAGTAATGTGTTTTGTGTGTCAAGTTGACAAGGGATCAATTTTGCTGGAAAGCTTTAGTGTCAACTTGACACACCTGGGTTGAGGGAGCCTCAATTGGGGAATTGGCTCCATTAGATTGGCCTGTGGCCACATCTGTGGCATATTGTCTTGATGGTCAAGCAGTGTGGGAGGGCTCAGCCCACAACGAGTGGTACCACCCTGGGCAGGTTGTTGTGTACCATATAAGAAGGCAGACTGGGCATGGGCCAGGGGAGCAAGCCAGTGAACAGCATTCCTCCATGGCCTGTGTTTCAGCTTCTGCTTCCAAGTTCCTGCCCTGAGTTCTTGCCTTGGGCTCCCTGAGTGATGAACTGTGACCCAGGAGATGTGAGCTGAATAAACCCTTTCCTCCCCAAGTGGTGTCGGTCAGAGTGTTTTGTCACAAAAATGGAATTAAAACTAGAACAAATCCAAAAGTTGGTTCTTTGAGAGAATAAACAAGATAGACAGACCTCTAGCCCAGTTAACCAAAAGAAAGAGGGAACAACTCCAAATCAATAGAATCTGTGATGAAAGGGTAAATGTCACAACAGACAATGAAAAGATCCAGATAATCATATGGGATTACTTTAAAAACCTATACTCTACTAAGTTTGAAAACCTAGAAGAAATGGATGAATATCTGAAATCCTGGGAATTACCAAAGCTCAACCAAGAAGAGATCGACAGCCTAAATAGACCAATAATAAAGGAAGAAATCGAAGATGTAATAAGTAGCCTCCCAACCAAAAAATGCCCAGGCCCAGATGGTTTCATGGCAGAATTCTATAAAATATTTCGAAAACCCCAACCCCACCCCACCCACCTCATTCCAGATCATGCATTCTGCCATAACTGTCCTGCATCTTGTCTCTCATTTTTTTTCATTTTTCAATAATGATAGTTTATGCATACAAGCATCCTTTATTAAAACCATAGTTGCGAGCAGTTGTGCTCCAAATCCACAGCCCAATGGTCCCACCATCCAGTGGTGGGGGGGCTTGTATGTTCAATCAAATTGATCAAATGATTCCTAATATTTCTGTAGTTTCACCATTCACACACAATCGCAGCCCTACCGGCTACCCGAGCCCCTGCTGCCGCAGATTTGGCCCTAGGCTTAGAAAAAGGGGCACAGGTGGATTGAGAAGCAAAACCTACTTTCGCTGGGAGCCTGTTGTCTAGTGACTCTGGCTCAATTCTGGGGCTGTGGTCTTCACGGGCTGACAGTGTGGTCCCAGGAAACTTCGAACCTGACTAATGAAGCACAAGCAATTTAGAGAGTATAGGGATTTATAAACAGTACCAATGTTATGGAGCGTTCACTTTGGGTATAGACACAGATGTTTGGATGGCATGTTAAATCCATGAATTACATGGTTTTTCTTTAAATAGACAGGGTCTTCTGTGGCTATATAAACATCTCTTAACCATTAGAGGATGTAAGCTGTGCATCAGCCCGTGGGTTATTCCTCCAAGGAGAGAGCCAATTAGCCAATTAATTTGGGATATGGACAGACATATGGGCTGCCAACTGCTGCACAGGTAGTTCCAGGCATGTGATGGTGTAGCTGGTGCTGCAGGAGCTTAGTACTTGACTAGGAGACCGTATTTGCTTCATCGTTGTTTAGTGGCTGTTCTTAGTTGTCCTTCCATTGCTGTGACAAAACACTTGGACCAACACCAACTGGGGAAGAAAATATTTAAATTCAGCTCAATCACCTGGTCACAGTTTCATCACTAGGGAGCCCAAAGGCAAGAACTCAGGCAGGAACTTGGAAGCAGAACTGAAGCACAGGCCATGGAGGAATGCTGTTCACTGGCTTGCTCCCTGGCCCATGCCCAGCCTGCTCGTATTACAGTAACAACAAACCTGCCCAGGTTGCACCACTCATTGTGGGCTGAAGGCCTCCCACTACTGCTTGACCATTAAGACAAGCCACCACAGATGTGGCCACAGGACCAATCCCAATGAGCCAATCCCGCAATTGAGGCGCCCTCAACCAGGTGTGTCAAGTTGACACCTAAACGCTTCCAGCAAAATTGATCCCTTGTTCAACTTGACACACATAAACACATTACTGATGGAAACACCACCGTCAGTCTGATTCCAAAGTGAGGAGTGAACTTAGGAATCACAACCTGAAGACAGGACAACACTAAGACCCAAGTCCTTAAGAACTAAAAGTCCAAAGGCCAAAGTCTGTAAAGTGCCAGCTGAAAAGCAGGAACGGGCTGACTGTGAAAATCCAAAACAAGTGACCATTGTGGGCAAAGGGAAGGAATGCAGCACTCTCAGAAACAAACCTAAGTGCCAGGCAAGACGTCAGACTGGACCCGGGATGGCCATCCAGATCTGCTGCTCCAAAGGGCGTGGCAAGCTCTCCCCCTCGGACTCTTCCACCCATGGCACAACCAGCTGCATCGTCACGAGTCCCAGCCGACGCCATTCCACACCGGTCCACGCTCTCAGTGGTCATCCTGTGCTAGCATCTCAAAAACTGGTGGTCCCATGAAACTGAGGCAGCACCTTCACTCATGGTCTCTTCTTGACTTCTCCTTGTGCAAGCCTCACTTCTCCTCCATGACCCCTGAAATCCTGGGGTCTCTCACTGCAACGAAGTTCGATCTTCCACCAATGGTCTTTTCTGACCACTCACAGGTTGCCAAGCTTTGGCTGCTCTCTGTGACACCCTCAAATTTCAACACCAGAACCATATAGGCGGCTCTTCCATGTTACTAAGTCCTGCTTCTAGCTCGAGATGTAGGCTCAGGCCCATTCTGGATCAGGAGCTTCTGAGAACGACAGCCGCATGTGCTGACCCTGAAGAAAAATCTTCCAGAAGATTCAACACAGTTGATTCTGGTCTCTTGTTATTTACAGCTTATTCTCCAGCCCCAAACTAACCAGCATCAATCTGTCCGCATCAGTACAACAAACATTTCCTTTCAGGTTCTGGTCCCTTCTTAATCACAACTGATTCTTCAGCCCAGCTGACCAAGAAACCCACAAATTACACAGTCTTGATGATCTCTGCTCCCCTTTGAATCTAAAAACTTCAAAAAGCCCAGGCCTCCATCTTTTACAACTCTTTCAGCAAAAACTGTTCCAATGTCCATACCCAAGATCTTTAGGCATTCAGTGATTTTTTTTCTAGCCCAAATTTCCAAAGGCCTCCACAATCTTTCCTAAAACACCAAGGTCAGTTCTGTCACAGCAAATACCCCACTCTCAGATCCAAATTTCTGTTCCAGTTTGTCTTCCGTTGCTGTGACAAAACACTCTGACCAACACCAAACTTGGGGAGCTTAAAGGGTATTATTCAGCTTACATCTTCCTGAGGTCACAGTTCACACTCAGGGATCCAAGGCAGGAACTCAAGCATGAAACCTGGAGGCAGGAGACTGAAAGGCACAAGCCATTGGAGGAATGCTGTTCACTAGCTTGCTCTTCTGCTTCATGCCCAGCCCAACTTTCTTTTTTTTTTTTAATTTTTTTATTAATTTTCTATTCTATTTATGTGTGATAGGGAATGTACTGTCGCATGCAGGTTTGTGCACTCGTGTCATGCAATGCCATTTTGCGTAGGGCGTTGGCTTCCCCTGGAAATGGAGCTCTCCTGGAACTGGAGTTCTCCTGTAATTTGAGTTACAGACGGTTCTAGGCCGCCATGTGGTTGCTGGCGATCGAACCTGGGTCCTACTCTGCAAGAGCGCTCGGCGTTCTTAAACCGCTAGCCATCTCTCCAGCCCCCCAGCCCAACTTCTTATACAGAACACCGCAACCTGCCCATGGTGGCAGTACTCATTGTGGTCTGGGCCCCCCCACACTACCCCAACCCCACCACCCACCTCATTCCAGATCATGCATTCTGCCATAACTGTCCCTGCTCTTCTCTCAGTTTTTTTTTCATTGTTTCAATAAATGATAGTTATGCAACAAGCATCCTTTATTAAAACCATAGTTGCGAGCAGTTGTGCTCCAAATCACACAAGCCCATGGTCCCACCATCCAGTGGAATGGGGGGTGGCTTGTATGTTCAATCAAGTTGATCCAAATGATTCTAGACTATTTTCTGTAGTTTCACATTCACCACAATCGCAGCCCTGTACCGGTCGACCACGCCCCTCTGCCGGCAGATTCCCTAGGCAGGAAAAAAGGGGCACAGAGTGGATGAGAAGCAAAACTCACTTTCCGGGAGCCTGTTGTCGTGACTGCTGCTCAATTCTGGGCTTGGTCCTTGTTCGACGGGCTGACAGTTGTGTCCCAGGAATTAACTTCGGAACCTGACTAAGAAGAACACAAGCAATTGAGATATAGGGATTTATAAACAGTACCAATGGTTATGGTAGCGTTATTTGGTATAGACACAGATGTTTGGGATGGTATGTTATCCATGAATTACATTGTTTTTCTTTTAAATGACAGGGTCTTACTGTGGCTATATAAACATCTCTTAACCATTAGAGGATGTAAGCTGTGGCATCAGCCCGTGGGTTATTCCTCCAAGGAGAGAGCCAATAGCCAATTAGATTTTGGGATATGGACAGACATATGGAGCCTGCCAACTGCTGCACGGTAGTTCCAGGCATGGTGATGGTGTAGCTGAGTGCTGCAAACGGACTTAGTATCTTGACTTCAGGAGACCCTATTTGCTTATCTTGTTTAGTGGCTGTTCTTAGTTTGTCCCTTCTTGCTGTGACAAAACACTGGACAACACCAACCTGGGAGAAAGATATTTATTCAGCTCAACCCTAGGGGTCACAGTTTCATCACTCAGGGAGCCCAAAGGCAAGAACTCAGGGCAGAACTTGGAAGCAGAACTGAAGCACAGGCCATGGAGGAAATGCTGTTCACTAGGCTTGCTCCCTGGCCCATCCCAGCCTGCCTCTATTATACATGTAACAACACAACCTGCCCAGGTTATGCACCACTCATTGTGGGCTGAACCTCCCACACTGCTTGACCATTAAGACAACCACCACAGATTGGCCACAGGCCAATCCCAATGGAGCCAAGTCCCCAATTGAGGCGCCCTCAACCAGTGTGTCAAGTTGACACTAAACGCTTCCAGCAAAATTGATCCTTGCTTCAACTGACCAACATAAACACATTACTAAAACCACCACCTGTGCAGTCTGATTCCAAAGGAGGATGTAACAAGAATCACAACCTAAGACAGTGACAAACACTTAAACCAAGCCAGCCCAACTAAGTCCTTAAGCAAGTACTGTAAAGTCCTACTGGAAAAGCGGAGGGCTGACTGAAAATCCAAACAGTTACTGGCTGATGTGGGCAAAGGGAAGGAAGCAGGCACTGCCCAAACAAAACCTAAGCCAGCAAAGACGTCAAGACGGACCCTGGGGATGCATCCAGGATCTCTGGCTCCAAAGGCTGGCAGCTCCCCCTCTCTGAACTCTCCGACTCCATGGCACAACCAGCTGCATCGTCAAGTCCCAGGCCGACCCAGCCCACACCGGTCCACTGCTCTCATGGTCATCCATGGATCTATGGCATTTCCAAAAACTGGGTCACCATTGAAACTGAGGCAGCACCTTCACCATGGTCTCTTCTTGACTCTCCTTGTGCCAAGTCTCAGACTTCTCTCCATGACCCCTGAAATCCTGGGGTCTCACTGCAACGAAGTTCGATCTTCCACCAATGGTCTTTTCTGACCACTCACAGGTTGCCAAGCTTTGGCTGCTCTCTGTGACACCCTCAAATTTCAACACCAGAACCATATAGGCGGCTCTTCCATGTTACTAAGTCCTGCTTCTAGCTCGAGATGTAGGCTCAGGCCCATTCTGGATCAGGAGCTTCTGAGAACGACAGCCGCATGTGCTGACCCTGAAGAAAAATCTTCCAGAAGATTCAACACAGTTGATTCTGGTCTCTTGTTATTTACAGCTTATTCTCCAGCCCCAAACTAACCAGCATCAATCTGTCCGCATCAGTACAACAAACATTTCCTTTCAGGTTCTGGTCCCTTCTTAATCACAACTGATTCTTCAGCCCAGCTGACCAAGAAACCCACAAATTACACAGTCTTGATGATCTCTGCTCCCCTTTGAATCTAAAAACTTCAAAAAGCCCAGGCCTCCATCTTTTACAACTCTTTCAGCAAAAACTGTTCCAATGTCCATACCCAAGATCTTTAGGCATTCAGTGATTTTTTTTCTAGCCCAAATTTCCAAAGGCCTCCACAATCTTTCCTAAAACACCAAGGTCAGTTCTGTCACAGCAAATACCCCACTCTCAGATCCAAATTTCTGTTCCAGTTTGTCTTCCGTTGCTGTGACAAAACACTCTGACCAACACCAAACTTGGGGAGCTTAAAGGGTATTATTCAGCTTACATCTTCCTGAGGTCACAGTTCACACTCAGGGATCCAAGGCAGGAACTCAAGCATGAAACCTGGAGGCAGGAGACTGAAAGGCACAAGCCATTGGAGGAATGCTGTTCACTAGCTTGCTCTTCTGCTTCATGCCCAGCCCAACTTTCTTTTTTTTTTTTAATTTTTTTATTAATTTTCTATTCTATTTATGTGTGATAGGGAATGTACTGTCGCATGCAGGTTTGTGCACTCGTGTCATGCAATGCCATTTTGCGTAGGGCGTTGGCTTCCCCTGGAAATGGAGCTCTCCTGGAACTGGAGTTCTCCTGTAATTTGAGTTACAGACGGTTCTAGGCCGCCATGTGGTTGCTGGCGATCGAACCTGGGTCCTACTCTGCAAGAGCGCTCGGCGTTCTTAAACCGCTAGCCATCTCTCCAGCCCCCCAGCCCAACTTCTTATACAGAACACCGCAACCTGCCCATGGTGGCAGTACTCATTGTGGTCTGGGCCCCCCCACACTNGGGGGGAAGGGAAAGGGAAATATGCCTGAACTGAATTGGAAAATGATGTGTGAAATACACAAAGCATCAATGAAAAAAAGAAACACTAAAAATAAATAAATAATTTTATTTTTTAAATTTTATTTAAAATAATTTTATTTTTATTTTAATTGTATGAAAGCTTTGCCTAGTGTGTACCATGCATGCCACTGCCGCAGAAGCCAGAAGGAGGTGACAGATCCCCTGGAACTAGAATTATGGATATTGCTTGCCTTCGTGAGTGTGCTGGGAAATGCAGTTCGCTGGAAGGGTAGCTGAGCCATCTCTCCAGACTCCTGGATCATTATGCTGCTTCACGGAGTCTGAACAGAAAGGAGCAATACTAAACGGAGAAGAGGCAATAGGCTTTTTCACCAAGTCAAGCGAACTTTGAGGGTTTTTTCTAAGAAAATTGTTCTAGGACAAATCTGGGTCTGGTTACAGGCAAATAAAATCCAGACCGTTAGACAACTGTCTCAGCATATAGTACATGGTTGGAAATAGCAAATCAGAGACACAACATATTAAAAAGCAACTCCCTAGTTTCTATCTTAGGAAACTGCATGCATAAGAAACAGATTTCATTGTATGCACATAATTTTAGAAATCTGATGTTCAAGTGAATGTGCCTGTATTTGCACTGGCTTTGTGTTTTGCATATGGTCATATTTGGAGCAGATGATAGTGTGTGAAAAGAAACAATAAACACCAGAATGGAATTGCAAGAAGCATCAATAAAAGAAAGTACCACAAATAAATTTAAAATAAATAAATATTTTATAGAATTCTGGTGTGAAACCGTCTGGGCCTGGGAATTTTTTCATTGGGAGGTTTCTTAGTACATTTTCAATTTCTTCATATATTATGAGTCTGTTTAAACTGTCATTCTGTTCTTGGATTAGCTTTGGTGATTCCCAGGATTTCAGCTATTCATGCATTTCTCTTAGGTTTTCAAACGTATTAGAGTTCAATTTCTTCATATATTATGAGTCTGTTTAAACTGTCATTCTGTTCTTGGATTAGCTTTGGTGATTCCCAGGATTTCAGATATTCATCCATTTCTCTTAGGATTTCAAACGTAGTAGAGTATAGGTTTTTGTATTATTCCTGTATGATTGTCAGGAACTTTTATGTATTGTGATATTTCCCCTTTCATCACAGATTCTATTGATTTGGTTTTTTGGTTTTTGTTTTGTTTTTAACTGGGCTAGAGGTCTGTCTATCTTGTTTATTTTTCCAAAGAATCAACTTTCGGATTCTTTGATATTTTTGTATTTTTTTCTTTGGTTCTATTTGATTGATTTCTGCTTTTTTTGTTATTTCTTCTGTCTGTTGCATTTAGTGTTCCTTTGTTGTTGTCTCTCAAGTGTTTTTAGCTTCAGTGTTATATCATTTATTTGTGCTCTTTCTGTTTTTGTTTGTTTGTTTTTGTTTTGTTTTGTTTGCTACAAAAGTCCCTCTTAGGGCTCCTTTAACTCCAGTTCCAGGAGAATCCGACACCCTCTTCTGACCTCCATGGCATTGAACTACAGGGTGCACAAACCTACATGCAGACAGTACATTCATACACATAAAAATAAATAAAATTAAAAAAAGTTTTTAAAGTATCCCATAGGTTTCTTTGTGTGTGTCGTATTGTCATTGTCTCTCATTTCCAGGGATGCTTTTATTTCTTTCTTTATTTCTTCCTGACCCAGTCATTATTCAGGAGTGTGTTGTTTGTCTCCATGTGTTCTTTTAGCTAGTAGGGCTTATCCTGGTGTTGATATTGAGCTTTATTTAGCTGGGGTCTGATAGAATGCATGAAATTATTTTGATCATTTTGTTGGGGCTTTATTCTGTGTCCCAGTATGTGATCGATTTTGGAGAATGTTCAGTGGGGTGCTGAGTAGAAAGTGTATTCTCTGGTGTTTGGGAGGAAATTTTGGTACATGTCTGTGAGGTCCATTATGTGTATCATATCATTCAGTTCAGATATCTCTCTGTTTATTCTTTGTCCAGTTGACTAGTCTAAAGGGGTCAGTGGATTATTAAAGTCCCATACTATGAGTATGTGGGGTTAATCTGCCTTGAGGTCCTTCAGAATTGTCTTTATATAAAGTTTGGTAAACCACTGTTTGTTGCACATATATTCATGGTTGTGAAATCTTCATGGTTAATTGTTTCTTTCATAAAGATGTAATGGCCCTCTTTGTCTCTTCTGATTTCTTTTACTTTGAAGTCTATTTTGTCTGGTATTAAAATAGCAACTCCTGCTTGCTTTTTGGTACCGTTTACTTGGAATATTTTTTCCATCCTTTCACCTTAAGTTGGTGCCTCTCCTTGAGAGTGAGCTAATCTTCTTGTTGACAGAATTATAGATGGGTTCTTTTTCCTAATCTATTCTCCCAGTCTCTGTCTTTTGATTGGGAAGTTTAGTCTATTAATATTTAAGGTTATAGTTGAAAGTTGTGTATTGGTTCCTTTCACCTTATTATCCATTTGAATTTTTGGTCTAGGTTTCTACTTCTGTAGTTTTGCTTTTATTAATTTATCTTTCTAGGTGCCTGGGAATAGTTGCTCCTATCCTGTGTCCTTTGAATTACTTCAAGTATTCTCTGAAGTGTTGGTTTTCCAGACATGTATTGTATCCTCTTGTTTATGTCACAGAAGGTATTTCTTTATCCTTCAACTATAATCAACATTTTTGCTGGGTATAGTAACCTGGGTTTGCATCTATAGTCATTTAGCTTTGGGAATACTTTGGTCCATGTTCTTCTTGCTTTCATAGTTTGCACTGAAAAGTCTTAGGTATTTCTGATGGGTTTCCCTTATATGTAACTTGTTTCTCTAGTGGCTTTCAGAACTTTGTTTGTTTGGGGCATGTATTTGTCACTTTTCTGTTGCTGTGGTAAACCACCATGACCAAGGGAACTTGTAAAAGGAGGAGTTTATTTTAGCTTATGATTGATGATTCCAGGGAATCAGAGTCCATTGTGGCAGGAGGCATGGTGGCCGAGACTGGAGCAGAAAGCTGAGGTTCACATCTCACAATGAGAACAGGAAGGAGAGAGAGAGGGAGAGAGAGAGAGAGAGAGAGAGAGAGAGAGAGAGAGAGAGAGAGAGAGACTCGGAGATGCAAGACATGTTTAAACACACTAAACCACCCCCAAATGACATAGACTTCTCCAGTATGGACAACCTTCTAAGACCATTCCAGATAAGTGCCACCACCAAGTGGGGACAAATACTTGAATACTTGAAGCCTATTGGGGGACAATCTGCCCTCTCTCATTCAAACCACCACAGGGCATCTAGTGTTTAACTATGATATGGCATGGGGAGTTTCTTTTTTGGATCGTTTTCTATTTGGAGTTCTATGTGCTTCTTGTAATTTGTATGGGTTTTGTGTTTTTGTATTTTTTTTACATTTCTTAGTTTGGGGAAATTTTTCATATATTTTTTTCTTGTTGAAGATCTGATGATACACTCTGCTTTGGTTCTTTCTCCTTCCTCTATTCTGTGATGAAAGCAGTTTCGCATACTTTTCATAGTGTCACAGAATATATACCTGGTTGTTTTACCTGCTTGTGTATTTTTTTTTTTAAATTTTTTTATTGGTGCTTTGTACATTTCATACATCAATTTTCCAATTCGATCAGGCATATTTCCCCTTTCCCTTTCCCCCTTTTTTTTTTTTTTTTTTTTTTTTTTCATGCATTCTGCCATATTGGTCCTGCATCTTTCTCTCAGTTTTTTTTTTTATTTTTTAAGCTAATAGTGATGATCCATGAGTACAAGGCATCCTTCATATATGAAACCAATTTTGCAGGCTGTTGTGGCAAAACCCCCACAGCCCCACCATGCAGCAGGGGGTGACGGTTTTGTATGTTCAATCAAGTTTGATCAAATGAGTGTCCAGACTACATTGCTGTAGTTTTACCATTCACACCAATTTTTTCGATCCCAATTGCAGCCCTTCATTCTACATGCCCCCTCTTCCACAGATTGTTCCCTAGGCTTAGGAAAAGGGGCACAAGTGATGAGAAAATCAACAGCCCACTCTCTCTGGTGCTGTTTTCTTGGATTCTGGTCAATCTGGCTGTTTTCTTTCATAAGCTGACAGTTTGTCCAGGAATAATCTTTCGATCCTACTAAATGAAGCACACACAATTAAATACATAGGTATTTAAAGAGCAAAATCTAATAGTTTATAGTTGTTATTTTTGGTATGACACATATGCTTGGATGATATGTTTAATCCATGAATTTACATTTTTTCCCTGTTTAATAATGGACAAGGGTCTTACTGTGGCTTATAAACATGCTCCTACCTGTAGAGGCTGTAAGCTTGTGGCCATCAGCCATGGGTTATTCCTCCAAGGAGAGAGCCAATAGCCAATTAGATTTGGGATAGTCAGGCATATGGCTGCCTCTTCTGCTGCACAGTACTTCCAGGAAGGCGGGGTGGAGCTGGTGCTAACGATGGAGTCTTGCTTGACTCAGGGAGACTTCCATATTTTGCTTTGATTTGTTTAGTGGCCTTTTGTAACTCTCTCTGGTATTCCAGGGGCTATCTGTACACTTGCATGCGTGGTCCTGCAATACATCTTTCCCATGTAACGTCAGGTCTCCGGCAGGAAGGGCCTTAATTCACCATCTCTTCTTGCAGGTATCCCAGTTTCAGAGGGCAAGATACCTTTACCTTTTGTGGGGCCTTGGATCCCCTCTGGCCAAATCTCCCTGGTAGAATAATCATTTGCTGTTGTCAGAACCCCTGTATTAATATATTTTTGCTTAAGTGCATAGCTTAAGGACTTTAGTATTTATTATATTTGGTTCTGAAACAGAGAATAATCCTTTTCACAGTTCTTTTATGCCTATTTTTATTAGTCAATTAAAGAAGTTTTTTTACCAGTTTTTAATTAAGAGATTAACCTCTATATATAGTGTTGTCTCCAATTTAACCAGTTGGAGAGCGATCCGTCAATCATCATCATATTTCTCCTTTTTTCTATGGGGGGGAGGCAAGAAAGTCTTTATATCAAAACCTTGTGGTACCTATAAGGTAAAGTTTCATTAGGGATCATATTAAATAGTTGTTTACAAATAGGATCCACAGATGGAATGTGATGTTTATAAGCAATCTGAGGCTTTTCTTTCCTTTCGATGTTCAGCATAAGTCAAGCCTTCTCAGTTGGCACTTTTCTGGGTACACTCCGCTACTCAAGCGCCAAAGGTGTATCTTTTCTTTCTCGTCCATTAAGTTGGTGACATTTTGTCTTGTTGGGACCACAAATCTTTTCCCATAGTTTAGTTTTAATAGTTGAATTGCAAGGTTTTTGACAAAAAGGTTTTTTTTTTTTTTTTTTTTTCCATTGTGTGTGTGTGTACCATGTGCCTGAAATTCCTCCAGAAGACAGTTGTATTATAGCATAACTATAGGTGATATCAAGGCACAGATTTCATTAAATTCGTTCATGTTGTTTTGGGTGACTATATATGATTAACTTTGGGAAGCAAACTTAATTTTTTCATTAAATCATCTTAAAGAGATGCTACAAGGTGATACTGTTACAACAGAGAAATTATGGAAAACATTTGTGTGTGCCAATCCCAAAGTTATTGCTCTACACATTTTATGTAAAACAAATGTGGACAACAGCGATTTATATCTCCATTTAACTCAGATGCATTACCGTTTTTATCAGAGTCTGTAAACCAATGTTGTTTAATATACACATATTTACTTTTACTAAGTCCTAAGACACCATGTATCCTGTAGACAGTGTCTAGGCAAAACTGGGTACTAGTTGAACTCACATCAATTATATATGCATTAATCAAATATACACCCGTGTCCCTCTCCCACCCCTCCCCCCTTCCCAATTCACCATTTCAGTCCATTTTCTGATGCAGTCTTTCTGTTGTTGTTCTTTTACTATGCATCCCTCTCCATGAGAAATATTTATATCTGGGTTATAATATTGATCAGAGTGGCCATACTCTTGTGTATTTTAAATTTTTCATAATATTTTCTTGAGCTTTTTAGTTGTTCTGTGCTATTTTCTAGGTCTGATATTCTTTTTTCTGCTTCATCCATTCTACTTCTGAAGCTTTTTCCCATCTTTTTCGTGTGTTTGGTTGAATGTTTGATTTCCTTTTTAATTTCCTCCTCTGATTTCTTTAGTATTTCCACTTCCTTTTGGAGCTTCTCAATCTCTTCCTGTAGCTTCTTGCTTCACTGGTTGGTTTCCTTTTTGTCTTTCATCATGAGATCTTTTCAGTGTTTCTACTTCCTTCTGGACATTGTCATTCTCTCCCTCTAGTTCTTTCTTTCTGAAGTTTGTCATTCTTTCCTCGTAGGTCCTTCTTGAGTTTTTCATTCTCTCTCCTTAGTTCTCTGACTTGTTCTTTATATTCTTTGATTTCTTTGAACATGTCTATGATTGACTTTTCTAGGTTTCAGGCATTCAATTTTGATTATATATTGGAAGTCTAACTCACTCTTTCCTTTCAGTTCTGAACGTTCTTCAAAAACTGGGTAGGTAACAACCCAGTTGGTACTCTGCTGAACACTGTGCTCACTTTGCTTCCTGTCAGCCAGTTCCTCTAGGTTGTTTGTAAAGGTTGGTGTTGCAGGACTGGAGTTGTCTCAGGTTTGCTGTTTCATTTATTGCCTTGGTGGGGGAGGTGAGGTGGCAGGGGAGGGGCGTGTCAAGTAGTTCCCTTCAGGTGGTTTGGGGAAATCCCCTGATTTGATCTCTGTGCACTCAGTATGGATTCTTACACTAAGAGACATGCATATTGTATGTCACTCATCAAAGAATCTTCTCTTTGCAACAGATGGAGCCTACTGCAGAATTCCACAACTGGTCAGACACCAAAAATATACTTCTGAAAGATCCCCATTCCTAGGAGATATCTACACTTGAATGCTCTATATGCAAATGAGTGGCAGAGAGAAAACTACTGAACATCAAAATTCACCAGTAAATCTTCCTTACACAATAGGCAATAGAGTGTGATGCAAACAGAAGGTCATGGCTAAATTCAAAGAATAGGAGCCTCCAGTGTGTGTATCCCTGGATAGACTCCTGATATTAAGCCTCACCCACAGCTCAGTGAACGTTGCAAAACAGGGAGAAGATTGTAAGAACCAGGGCTGCTTTATGAACATATAGAAGCAGTGACTTAGTCAACAGTGACCTTTCTTCACATGTGAGCTTGTAGCAATGATGTCATCAGGCATGGGACCCATGCCAACTCAGACAAGGTCTCAGATTGGAGCAAGAGAAATGGGGTGGAGGACTTGCCCTGGACTGAGAACTACAGGAGACTGATTACTGATGCTGGGTGAGGAAGAGTAGGCCTTACCTAAAACTTCTAGATGTGCTGACTACACTCCAATGAATCTATTTGTACAGAAGGATATCTGGGTTCAAAAGTTTGACTGGATAGGGTTTGGCTTGGCCATTGTAATGCATGAGTTCTGATGTGGGGTTTAAGGCATGGAAGTACTGGGTTTGCTTGGGAACATTTTATGAGATGTACGAGTGCTCAACAAAAATCATAAATAAAAATAAAATAAGATGTGCAAAATAGACATAGGCTAAATATCAATAATTAACTTTGCAAGTTTAAGATGCAGCTATTTTATGAGTTTTTATTACATGGGAAGGAAGTCACAAAGATGTAAGTACTGCGTTTAGTTTTGTAACTGTTAATTTCTGTTTTCAGTGTCCACCTTGCTTAACACTTTGGAGGTTTTTTATGATTTTTTTCACATTTAGAAATGCAAATAAGGTTGTCTTTCTGGAATGTATATCTGAATTAAATGCTTGGTAAATGGTCTTATTTTTCTGTATTTGATATTCTCTTCTTTTAGGATAAATTTAGATACCATTCCCCAATATGAGAACATATCTTTCTTATGTTTAATTAGAGAAGCATCCTTATTTTCTTTCCAGCACTATCTTGAGTTAATAAATATTATAATAATTAAAATTAATCACACACATGTACACACACAAATGTAAGTGGTAAGCTTTCAAATGGTTATCATTACCCTATTGCTTTCTCCAGCTTATTTGAACATAATTATTAAAAAAATTGAATAATTTCAGGAAAATGTTTTAACACTAATTATTACCCAATTATTAGCATGTTGGTGTTCAAATTTCCTACTTCATTCTTCCTAAAATTAAACTTACTATTTAAATATAGGGTTTTAAATTTTATAAATGAATTTTTATTTCTGGTTTTCTCATAATTTTTATTGGGTACTCTTAGTTGTGATCCTACTGGTATCTAAAGTTCTACAATGAAATAAAAGAAATGATTCTGAGTGTGAGACTTGGGCTACAATAATTTTTCTAGGGAGTTCTCATTCTAGTTCAAGACACAAGATTTTTGAACTTGTATAAATATAATGAAGCCTTTTAGCTATTGTATATAAGGTGTGAATATTATTAGAATTTACTGTCATTACTGTTGTTATTAATGATTATTGACTTCCACATATCTTTAAAGCATAAAATTTGTATAAATGTAAAAACACATCTAGTATTTTGTTCTATGAACCTAGAAAAGGTGTTTCAGAGTAAAAATATGTTAGCATGCTTGGAGATAATCTTCTTATTCCTTTTTCATTAATTTTCTTCCAGTGTGGCGGTTTTTGAGATCTTTCTCAAAAGCCAGTATTGTCATTGAGTTTGGAACTAAGCCCCAGATTGTAGAGTTCATTCTACATAGCAGACACTTGACCAAAAATATATTTAAATCCAATAAATGATGAATGATAATCAAGATAGATGTTTTCCCTTGGTATATGCATGTATTAGTTTATATGTGTTTATTTCGTATATTATATCTAAAACACAGTTTTTAAAACATAGTCTATGGGGCTGTAGAGATGGCTCAGTGGTTATGAGCACCAACGGTTCTTGCAGAGGACCCAGGATTGATTCCCAGCACCCACATGGTGGCTAAGAACTGTCTTTAAGCCAGGCGTGGTGCACACATCTTCAATCCCAGCACTTGGGAGGCAGAGGCAAGTGGATCTCTGTGAGTTCAAGGCCAGCCTGCTCCACAGAGTGAGTTCCAGGCCAGCTAGGGCTATAGGTAGACCCTGTGTATAAATAAATAAATAAATAAAGAAAGAAATCAATAAATAAATCAAGAAATCAAGAAATAAATCATAGTCTACGCAGGTCACTGTTGCATATACTTTAATTTTTTAAAAGTATTATGCTTACACAGAGATAAAATCAATTTTCAAGTAATTCAAATGTTTTATTTTCTTACTCTGGTTTTAATAAGTGCATAGAAAACATTTCCAGCAATACACCCTGTAAAGTTCAGTTTCCCAATGCACAGGGTGGTGATTCAGTGAACAACAAAATTGAAACCTGACATTGTTGACTTTTAAGATTACTAATAATTAGCTAGAGGGAAAAAGGCATTATGCAACATGTTTTTCTCCCTGTTTTCTGATTCCAGTTCATGTAAAATGTCAAATTGAAGATGACATGGAGCAAGCATCATAGATCAAGTTATAACAAGAAGATATTTGGACATGTGGTCTGTCAAGGCTCCAGAACATCATATAATTGACAGCAGCAGACATTTGTTTTTGCTGCAGAGACAAACTCAAAGAAACCTGTTGAATTTTTATTGTATTATTTTCAAAGATCAGACATACTGTTATTGCCTATTGGGGACATTACTGTCATTCTGCATTAAATATATATATATAAAATATCTGCCTGGCTATAAGAACCTATCTTACTCTGTTATAGTAGACAATAAGGAAATAGTAGTCAAACAACTTAAAGAAAGTTTTCAAGGTAGTTTAATATACATTTTGCTGAACCTATTTGTTATTTAATATATCCATCTTAAGACGTCATTTGCTCTGTTGTAGTGTAAGAGAAAGAAGTCCCATTTTATGTAGGGTACCATTAGCTTAAGAATAAATGTTTGGTGGAGGAGATAATTCAGTTTATAAACTGCTTGCTATGTAATCCTGAGTTTCTTTAGACATGGCAGTTCAATTTTCTAATCCCAGAACTGAGGAGTAGAAACAGGGAGATCTTGGGAACTTACAAATTAGGAGATGTTATAAGCCACAGTAAGACCCTGTCATATTTAACAGGGGGGAAAATTGTAATTCGTGGATTAACATATCCAAACATGTGTCTATGCTAAAGTAACCTACCATAACTATTAGTGCTGCTTAAATACCTATATATCTAATTGCTTGTTCTTCATTAGTAGGATCGAAAGGTTATTCCTGGACAAACTGTCAGCCCATGAAAGGAAACAGCCAGAATTGACCAGAGTCCAAGTCAACAGCTCCAGAGAGAGTGGACTGTTTTACCTCTCATCCACCTGTGCCCCTTTTCTAAGCCTAGGGAACAACCTGCGGAAGAGGGGGCGTGGTAGAATGTAAGGGCTGCGATTGGGGTGAATGGTGAAACTACAGCAATGTAGTCTGGACACTCATTTGATCAACTTGATTGAACAAACAACCTGTCACCCCCCACTGGATGGTGGGGCTGTAGGTGTTTGGGCACAACAGCCTGCAGATNGAACTGAGGGAAAGATGCAGGACAGTTGTGGCGGAATGCATGATCTGGGATGGGGTAGGGGTGGGGGGGAAGGGAAAGGGAAATAAGCCTGAACTGAATTGGAAAAAATGTATGAAATGCACAAAGCATCAATAAAAACTAATTTAATTTAAAAAAAAAACAAATTAGTGACCTCCAGGTTTAATGAGAGACAAGTGTAAAGTTTACAATGTCACCTTTCTTTACTGTTGCATAGAATTCCATTGTGTATTTGTACCACATTTTCTCTATCCACTCCTCAGTTGAGGGAAGCCAAGTGCTTTCATAAGAGAAATATGAAAGATACTTAGAGCAATCGCAGAAGTCTACAAAGCCATGTTACATATCGTGGGTTTAGAAATATAGTAGTTCAGATTTGTTTCAAAAGGGTTTTTGTCACGATACACTTTTTTTAAAACTCCAAACATGTCCTGAATGCCATGTGTGCCCTGCCGTACCCAGGGATTTATGTGCTTTTTAAAAAATATTTTTATTGATGATTTGTGTATTTCATATATTATCTTTCAGTCCAATTTAGACACACTGCCCTCTCCCTGCCCTCCCCAACCACACCCCAGTTCATGTCTTCTGCCATACATGTCTTGCATCTTTCTCTCAGTCTTTAAAATGTTTTTCCCTGCAGAGGCTTGTTGTTTTGGGCAGAATTTAACTGTATCAGTTAGTTATTTAACCTAGTCTTTATGTTGTTGTTGCCCCCTCCCGCTTTGTATGGCTTCAACGTATGCCTATATAGGTATCTCATATGTGTCAAAATTATGAACTCTGAAAGTAAACTGTATGTTAATTCCAATACATGTTTAAGCATTCACATTTTCCCCTTTAATTTTATATTACTCCAAGATATGAATACGTACCTTCCACCCATATACAGTAATTACAGAGTCTGAAAATAAGTTGTAGGTCAATTCTAGAGCCCTTTAAGAGATTCATATTATGGCGGCACATTTTCTTTCAGATAAAAATAAATATAACAATAATGTTGTTCAGCTTGCCTTTCAACAGGGGATTTGGAGTTAGCATCCACAAATAAATCCCAAGTTCTGTTCTAAATCCATTATGTAGCTGTATTTCAAATGATCAAATAACAGCAGATGTTATTTGATGTTTTGGGGCCTCCATTGTTTGTAATTTGTTTTTATTTTTTCACATAGAATGCAAGAATCCTGTTAGCCCTCACTGTTATTGCAAGGGAAGGCCTGGAAAGACAGCCATTGTGCTCTTAGTCCCTACAAGCAGCTCCCTGTGACACACTGAGAATATAGTTGAAGTTGAAATGGTGGCTCAAATAAGGTTGATGGAGATGAAAGCAATTTGTTACAGTGCTCAATGAAAGTTCTAGAATGCCAGGAAAGCCAACCAAAGCCAGCTGCCAAGCGGCTACAATCATATGGGCACTCAGGGTCATGGTTCTTGAGCCAACTTCCTGCTACAGTGTGGCCCACTTAATGTAAATGCAGTGGGTTTTTTTTTGTTGTTGTTGTTGTTGTTTTTGTAGTTATGGACAGGATAGTAAGATTTATTTTGGAACAAAAGCTTTATTGAGCTGCACCAAATGCAGAAGAAATACCTAGGTGCATGCTTTAATTACCAGTGTGCATAAGGAAATAAAATATAAATACAATGCCCATGACAATTGATATAATATACAGTTTTTAATATTTGCTGTGTTGGGTATCAGCCTTGTCTTAAATCGAGAATTTCCTGCCATTTTTCTTGTTGTTTTCTTGTGAAATAGGAATATTTACTCTGTGTCCATTCCTCTATATGGTACCTTGTAAGTGTGTAACATTTTCAGTTTTTACAGTGGCTCACAGTTGGATCTGCTGTAACTTTAGAGGAGATGTTAGACTTGGATAGTGAGCAATGCTGGAGTACTTAAGACTGAAATTCTTGAGGATAGACTGAATGAATGTCTTCTAAATGTTCCCTTGGGCATTAGTCATTGTAGACTATTGTCAGAATGGTAGGTTTTGTATGGTGAATGTTCTCCAAGATCTTCAGGCCAAATGCTTGATCTCTAGGGAGATTCTATTGGGAGGTGATAAAAACTTCTGGGAGCAGAATTTATGGGAGGAAGCGGATAGTTGGACCTTATTGCCTTTGTCTCCCTGCTTCTTAACCATGATGTAAGCAGTATTATCTAACATAGACTCCCTATTTCTCAGCTGGAAGAGGCTCAAAGCAATGAACTGGAGTGATCTTCTACTAGAAACTCCAAAATTTTGAGCCAAAAAGACTTAAAAAACCTGAATGATCTTACATATTTTGTTATAGCAGGAAGCTGAGTACTAAGCTAAACTTGTGATACTATACACAAAGTATTTAGTCACAATTTACTTTGAAAAACATACAATGCTCTTTGAAACATAAATTTTCCAGTAAAAATAGCATCCTTACCTCATTGTTTATAAACCAACCTTTAACTGTAAACTGATAGTGAAATCATATCCAACATTTACATATAATTACAAAGAAGATTAAATTACAAAGAGTTTTTACAAAGAGTATTTAAAAATGTAAGCTAAATATATCAATTAGAATGAAAATATATTTCCTCATCTGCTTTTTTTTTGTTTATTTTTAAGGGATTCCACAATATAATGACACAGTTGTTTGCAGATAACATTGATGTTACTCAGTATGACATGCAATTAGGTAATTGGTGCATTTTGCAAGTATCTATGTCCAAATTTTGAACAACCCAAGGTTCCCATAGTCCAGTTGGAGAAGCTTGTATGCACAAGCATGTTGATCAATTAGGAGTCCAGACTATATTCCTTTAGTCTCATGATTCATCCCTATCTCTCCGCAGCCCTTACAATCTACCACGCCTCCTCTTCCACAGTTTGTTCCCTGGGCTTTGGGAAAGGTGCACAAGTGGGTGAGAAGAAAACAGTCTAATTTCTTTGGAGTTGTCATTTTGGACTCTAGTCTGTTCAGGTTGTTTTGCTTCATGGGTTGACAGCTTTTCCAGTGATACCCTTTTTAGTCATACTAACAAAGCACAAGCTATTGGATGTACAGGCATTTAAGCAGTACTAACTATTATGTCAAGCTAAGCTGTGAGCATAGACACAGATGCTTAGATGGTATGCTAATCCACAAACTGTGGTTTCTCTATAAAGGGTGACAAGTTCTTATTGTGGCTTATACCATCTCCCAATCACTAGAGCTTTAAACTTTCATAGCAGGGTGAATGAGTGCAATGCAATGCAGATCTTAGGAAAATGCAGTAATTCTGAAAAAAATCTCAAAAACTATCTCCATAAAAATCAGAAAGTAAATTCTGATTGAATTTCTATCCTAGGAAAAAGCTTTTTTTGAACATTTTATGATGAAATTTTAGAAAACAATAAGAAAATAACATATTTTTAACTAATTGTCTAGATTCTTTCTGTATTCCAAGTGTTTGAAAAGGAATGGAGAGAGAGCCCAATGGCTAAGACCACTGGCTGCTCTTGCAAAGGACCTGGGTTCCAGTCCCAGAACCTACATGGAGGCAAGCAACCACCTGTAACTCCAGTTCCAATTTTTTTTTATTTTTAGGAGTCTATTCCCTGGATGTATGTAGGTGTACACGAGTTGTGCAGTGCCCATGAGGTTAGAGAAGGCATCAACTCCCTTATAAAAAAGTATTTTTAAGTAATTGTACAAAATGGGAAAATGCCTTTTCCTTTGAACATGTAGACAGATATGAGCATGGCCCTTTCTGCCCCTCCTTTTCTACTTCTCAGTGTATGTTGTTATTTCCACAAAAGTGGCATAATTTCTTGAGCAGAGCCTGGCTGCTTTGGGGTATATTTTAAAAATGGTTTTCTAATTTTCATGAAGAATATAGGTTCAAAAAAAAACCTCACTATTTACTGGCTATTTATAGCCATCTATGCACTTTTTAAATTTAAAATCAGTATTTGAAATTGGGTGTTTATTGAAAATTAATACTGAGCTAAGAATAATTATGCAACAGAAATATTGGAGGAAATGCCCATGACACATAAAGAAAGGGAGAGAGTCTGTGCGTGGTGTCACAAGCCTTTAATCCCAGCAGAGGCAGGCAGATCTCTGAGTTCAAGGCCAGCCTGGTCTACCTAGTAAGCTCAAGGTCAGCTGGGACAAAAAGGAGAACCTATCTCAAAAAGCACCCCCCCAAAAAAAAAAGAATGGAAGAGAGAAATAAAAGGAAAATTGAAAATTTTAGATCACATCATGGACCACATGAATGAACACTGCCTGATTAAAAAAAAAAAAGTTTCATTAGACAGGAGTGGTCCAGAACTAGTCCTCCTTATGTGCTTGGTTCAGGGAGTTTTGTGTGGAAGCCTTCTGTTCATCATTCATCCAGAAGCAGATATTCCTGAAAGGATATATCCATAGCCATTAGAACTAATATTGATATTTGCAACATTTTCTTATAGCCAAGTCTTCATGGTCTATGTTCTGGTCTAATCTGCTTCAGAGTTTATAGTGAAATCCTTCCCTTGTATTTAGCTATGGCTGCCTTTCTGAAGCTGAGCTATCATTTAAAAAAAAACAACTGCAAAAATCAGTGACATAGGAATCAATATTTGGGATGGATTTCTAGTCCCCACTCTCATTTATAGCATTTAAGCAGGTATGCACATTTAGGAGACCAGAAACAGAAGCTTCCTTCCTGCAGTACTGGCCAGGGCACTAAGGTAGGGGATCCCTTCTCATGGACAATTTTGGAACTGGATCTCTAGATTTTCATGATGAAAATGCGCATCAATTTCCCAATTTCAGTCCATCTTATAAATTGTTTTAGTGTTAACTATGTAGCAAAACAGCAGAAAAGGCTCATTAGTGGAAAACTATTCCTTTTGGTAAAGAGGATGAACTACACGGACTGGATGGAGACAACATTACAGTTGGGCTGGGCAATCCACTGGCCAAGGGGCCGCTCTTCAGAAAAGTGAGCCTAACTTGAGTTCTGCCTTTGACATAGAACTACTGGAAGGGCAGAACGGAGCTGTCATAGGCAAAAAGGCACAGCGGAAGGTTCCTCATGGTACTTACTGTCATGAAACTTTTCCTTTTACTTTTTTTCTGAATCTTCCTTTTAGATTCTGGTTAGAACTAGTAGGGTTTTTCTGGAAACTTAGATAACTGATTCATTGTCTAAAGAGCCATTCCTTGCCATGTGACTGCTTACAGGTAGGTGGATGACTTCCAAGCTGGTTTAACTCAAATGGTATGGCCTTTTATCGCCTCTTGTTCTCTATTCTCCTCCTGCAGGCAACTGCTGAGATGTATAGCATGCCTACCCTGTTTCTTTTCTTCAAATTCACATAACATCTTACTTTGGTTTAAAAAGTGAATATTTCCCCTGTCTCGAAAAGACCAAAAAAAAAAAAAAGTGTATATTTCACATTTTTGAAAACTTACAGCCTTTTACAGCCTCTTGTTCTCTATTCTCCTCCTGCAGGCAACTGCTGAGATGTATAGCATGCCTACCCTGTTTCTTTTCTTCAAATTCACATAACATCTTACTTTGGTTTAAAAAGTGAATATTTCCCCTGTCTCGAAAAGACCAAAAAAAAAAAAAAAGTGTATATTTCACATTTTTGAAAACTTACAGCCTTTTACACAAAACATTTTAATTATCCCGAAGTTTCAGATTACTCAGTGGTGCTGTGGGCCCAGGTCCCTGGCTACCCATAAGTATTTTCTACATCTCTACTTTAAATCACCTCCTTCTAAATTGGGATTCTGCAGATTCCCACCTCAATTATCCAGATAAACCTCTTTCATGACCACAAGCCACAGAAGAACCTAGAGTAATGCTCAAATTCAATCTATGCCAGTCCTAAATTATGCTTCACAGAAAATATTGTTCCTTAGGAGAGCTTTTCTGCTAATTCTTTATACTATCATTCTCAACCAGACGCTTGTGACTTAAGAATGTTCATACTGATAGCTCTCAGTCTGTACAATTTGTTCAATAGCATGGCTAATTCAAATTCTTAGAGTTTAGACAGTTTCAGGGTCCAAGACATATATGAATGCAAAGATAAGTGCACTTCTCGGCTGCTCATTTCAGCCTCAGAAGTAATTATTTTACTAATTAAAATTTTATTTCTGACTATAAGTCCTGTTTTTCATTCTAAATAGCACATATCCTACTCCCCAGTGTGGACTAGCTTCTGCTTTTGCTGTTCCAAACAAATCACATACAAGACTTAATAACAATATTTTGTGTATTCTAAAGGAGAGAAGTGCCCCCCCACCCTTAGTCATCAGAGATTTGTTAAAGCTAAGTGTCCTTGATGGTTGTCTGTTGCTTAGCAACCATCTTAATACAAAAATACCATCTGTGACATATTCATGCTTCAGTTGTTCTTTGATGTAGGAAATTTCTTCTGGATAAAGCTGTAGACATATGTTGTTTGTAACCCAGGTGAATTGTGAATAAAAATTATGAGGGACGTTTCATTTTTTTAGGGTGTTAAGCTCATGAAGATGGAAACTTAAGACAAAGAGCTGTAAAGGTAGAATCATAGCACTTCACAAAACCTTTGGGATGGCCTCTCCTGCAGAACTACAATGATGTCCCAATGGGACTATAATAGGCAAAGAAGTCAAAGTGGTTGGTTCCTCAGGCTACTTACTAAGAACTGTCACCAAAAGTTCCTGCTTGTAGCTTTAAGATGAGGAATAGGTAGAGGTGGATGCAGATGGAAGGGACTTCTATAGCTCAGTAATAAATAAGGACTCATGACAGTTTATTAATCCTATCTCCAAGAGACAGCAGTAGAGAAGATAGAATAATTTATTTTATATTTTATGGGTATGAGCATTACGCTTGCATGTATGTAAGTGCACCCATGTCATGCAATGCCCACAAGGATAGAAGAGAACTTCAGATCCTGTGGAAGTGAGTTACACCTGGTTGTTAGGCACTATCTGAGTTCTGGGATTCCATCCCAGGTCTTCTGCAAGAACAGCCAGTGCTCTTAACTGCTGAGCATTTCTCCAGCCCCCACAGAATATAGAATATTTTGAAAAGTGTATTTAATATCTTTCAAAAATTCATAGACATGGGGATCTTGGGAAATTCATAGCGTATTTTTTTAAAATGGTTGCTTTTACAATGGCACAACTTCAATGCCAATGATAATTATTTATTTTTTTCGTTCCTGCTACATAAATTTTAGTCCCTGTGTTAACATCTTCTGTGAGAAAATTTTCTAATACCTTGAGAGGAAGCTAGCTGTACATACAAGTTACTTTAAAATTTAAGGTTCAGTTATAGATATTATTTAGATAATATATAGCAAGGCCTTTATATGTGTAAATAGAGAAACAGATTTAAGTTTCCAAGAATTATTGCCATAAGCAACCCTTTGGCCTTTTAAACTTTTACTGATACCAAGAACCAATTTAATATTAACATGGTTAGGTAATCTTTGAAGATTTAAGAAAATGTTCAGGTATGTTCATGCTCCATTGTAGAAATATTTTTGTGAATCTCATTTTTTTATCTTTCATCAAGAGAATCCTGGCAATGCCAAACACAGGATATTTCTTCTCTCAAAATTATTTACAGCCACCTAACTCCATAGACTGAAAACTATGAGACTATTTTAATTAAGTTAGTACAAACTACCTTTTATTATGTTATAATCTTACCATAAAAAGAACATATTGTAAAGTATGAACTCATATCTGGTAAATACATATTGAGGACCTCCAAGTCATGGCAGAAACAGGTCTTGGGCACTTAAATGGCAAGTTAAATATTGGATATATATTTTAGGTAATGAAGAACTACATGGATGGTGAGGTGCCTCATAGTGGATTAAATAATTTGCCAGTAAGACTGACCCCCAGAATTCAAGACCTATGGAGTGGAAGGAGAGAAATGACTCCTAACCAGTGGTCCTCTGATCCCCCCCCACACACATACAAGGGCAGTTGGGTGAACCCTCTGCCACATCTGTCCCCTTAAATAAATTTGAATCCAGTCAAAAGTTTATCCCTATTGTCTTTTAGTTCTTTTTTTGTTTGTTTGGTTTTTTTTTGTTTGTTTTTTTTTTTTGTTTGTTTTTTTTTTTTTTTTTTTTTGGTCTTTTTCGAGACAGGGTCTCCCTGTAGCCCCAGCTGTCCTGGAACTCACTCTGTAGACCAAGCTGGCTTTGAACTCACAAAGATCCGCCTGCCTCTGCCTCCCAAGTGCTAGGATTAAAGGCGTGCGCCACCACGCCCGGCTTGTTTGTGTGTTCTTAAGTTCATTAAATCCTTGGATAATGTTTTCTTTTAAATTATGTGTCTTGGATTATCTCTAGGGGGTTCTCATTACATGTCCTGGGGTTCTCACTTCTATAGGCAGTGTTTATACTGGGGACATATTTTTATTTTTTATATTATTTTTTCATTGTGATTTTGTGTGTGGATTTCTTTTGTTGTTTATGATTGTGGTATGAAACTTACATCTTCCTTTGTTGAATTTAAGACTGTCTTTGTCTGTGTTATTCATATGCCTTGGTATAATAGGCTGGTTGTTCTAGGCTTCAGATTCTCTCTTCGGATTTTATATTGGAGGGAACAGATGGTACTAGTCCAGCCTCTCAGGAGCTCCTGCAGAGTCCCGACTCAGGCATCAATCAGATATTCTCAGGCTTCCTTCTAGGGTCTTGGCCCCTACTATCCAGTGGGCAGGGCACAAATTGGGAGGCTTGCTGAGCAGAGGCTTGATTCAGGTGCTTAATTTCAGGGGTCTGTAGCCATGCAGCAGCTGGAATGGATTCAGATGTTCTCAAGATCAGGGTGTGGGCATGTCACAATTTGGGAACCTCACCAAAATGTTGAGGCTGGAGTCAGGTACTCCCAGGAAGGCTGAAAATGTCTGGACTCCTGCACCACGTAGAGACTTGATTCTGGCACTTTCAGGCAGGCTTACCTGTACCTATGCCAAAGAGTAAAGGAGTCTAGCCCTAAATCAGAAGGAGGGACTTCAGATGGTCCCAAGGTAGGGGATGAGATCAGTCCAATTTGGAAAGCTCACCACCAAGTGGAACCAAGATTCAGGCACTCCCAGGAAGGTTGTAAATACCCGGATCCTTGCACCATTCAGATGCTGGATTCAGGCACTCTCAGGGAAGCTGGAGATGGTTGGACCCATGCCAAAGGGCAGAGGAGCCTCAATAAATATGTTTTTTTTAATAATTTTTCTCATTTGTATTGATTAACTTTTTTTTAAATTTTATTTATTATTTTATGTGTATGAGTGTACTGTCTGCATGAAAATAGGTGGTCTACAGAATGAGTTCCAGGCCAGCTGGGGCTACAGGGAGACCCTGTCTCGAAAAGACAAAAAAAAAAAAAAAAGAAAAAAAAAAAAAAGAAAATAGGTGGACCCGTGTTGTGCAATGCTGCAGAGGTCAGAAGTGAGTGTCTGATTCCCCTGGAACTGGAGTTAAACATGGTTCTTAGCCAGTATGTCGGTGCTGGGAATCGAACTCGGGTCCTCTGCAAGAGCAATCGGTGCTGTTAACAGCTGAGCCATCTCTCCAGCACTATGTATTGTTTAACTTTCATACCTTCTTTTAGTTATTTCAGATAACTCCAAGTTACTTTGTTTGGTTTTAAAGAACTCTTTTTCTCATAATGTCCAATTTTATTGTTTTACCTTTCTAGCCTAGCCTACTACTAGCATATTCTAAGGACTGCCTTCTTATGTGCTGGTTACATGTGAAAGAAACCATGTGACATTATTTAAAGTTTTCTTTAGGTGAGGCTCATGGTACAATAAAATAATAAAATAATGGATTATATTTTGTGTATTTGATTAATAAAAGATAACATGAAGAATAATAATTCTTCCATGCTGGACAAAAATAAATGGGATATCATGATTTCAAACATAGGCAGAAGTCAGGCAAGGGATCACACACATAATCCCATAACTTTCCAGGCAGGGGCATGGAGTTTTCTGTCTGATGGAAGCCAGCCATTTACATAATTAGTTCATACTAGCTGGAGCCACAGAAGATTCTGTCTCAACAAAACCAAACAACACACACATACACAGACACACAGACAGACAGACAGACACACACACACACACAAACACACTCATACACACAAATAAATAAATAAAAATGAAAAACTAAACAAAAATAGTCTGGGTTGCATTTTTTTTCACATTGTAGCTTCACAATGTACAAAATGGCTCAGAGAATAGAACTTTCTGGATCTTTCTTATTACTAATAATGTTTAATGTCATATGGAAAATGGGAGCAAAGTATCTCACAGTTAATAGGGAATGAATCAGAAGGAAGAAATAACTTTTAATTTAATTTAACAAATTATTGTATATTGCTAAGAAATAGCCTGCTCTTATTTTAACATAATGGATTCTGTTCACAATTCACTCCATACCAGAATTCATTTTATATTTGAGAGTCAGTTCTTAAATATCAACATTAATTTATTCTGAAATATAGAGTATGCCAACTCGGATATATTAATCTATCAAACGCATGCTTTATTCAGACATTTATTGCACCACTTTTATCATTTTTATCATGCAAAAATAAAATCAATATACAGTGGTACAGTTTTTGAATACATATGTCTTAAAAATATTCCAGATAAATGGCCAATCATTTTGAGTTTTGTTTTTCTTTTAAAAAGTGATAAAACAATCATCAAGAATTTGTTTTATATTTGTATTTAAACACGTCCAGGCAAGTACTTCATGTAGAGACATTCTCCCTTACAGAATATTTATATTTAATCAGTGCAGAAGAATGGAGTGAATTAAAATATTACTATTTTATAATTCCTCATAAAAAATGGATCTAGGAAATAATAACAGCCATAGACCATTAAGTAGAAGTCTTTAAAGGAAATCTGTAAAAGTGACTCAAACAAAATAAGGATCCACAGATTAATGCAAATATCATGAGGATTAAACACATAAAATATTCTTTGTAATTTTATGCATTATCACTGTAATAGCTTTTTTTATAACAAGGCATTAAAAAATCATGAAATTTCTGGAAAGAATTTACAAGCTTACAGAGAATTCTGAGATTAGAATACATTAGTATAACACAATTGTTAAACAACTACCCAAACTCTGGATTTGAAAAATTATCCTGCTGAAATGTCCAAGTTATTTCAAAAAGTAAATGACAAATGCCTTTTGGATTGGGTTCAACCACTGGAATCCAGTTCACTGATTAAGAATCTCACTAAATGAGAATGACATTCCCTGTCCCAATAGCCACAGGTTGTCATTAGTTTCTCAGGTAGTGTTGAGTTTTCTTACCTAGTTACTATGGGCTATGTTAGGCTTTTGTTTGGCTTGACCTTATGTGAGATTTGTGCTTGCTGTAATTATTTCAGTAAGTTCATACAAGTAACTTTTTGAACAGCTTGAAACACTTGCTAGAGCAATAAGGCAAGAAAAGGAAATTAAAGGAGTACTAATTGCAAAAGAGGAAGTCAAGCTATCCCTATTTGCTGATGATATGATTGTTTACTTAAGGGATGTTAAAAACTCCACCAGAAAACTCCTAGAAACAGTTAACCGCTTCAGCAACGTGGCAGGATACAAAATTAACCTAAAAAAAATCAATGGCCTTTCTTTACACCAACAGCAAGCAACTGGAGAAAGAATTCAAAGAGACCTTCCCACTCACAATCACCTCAAAAACAATAAAATACCTAGGAACAAACCTAACCAAAGGCACCAAAAATCTCTACAACAAAATTTTAAACCTTTAAAGAAAGAAATTGAAGAAGACATCAGAAGATGGAAAAACCTCCCATGTTCATGGATTGGAAAAATAAACATTGTAAAAATGTCCATTTTACCAAAACTCTTGTATAGATTTAACGCAATGCCAATCAAAATCCCCAAGAGTTTCTTCACAGGCTTGGGAAAAAAAAAATCCTTAAATTCATTTGGAAAATCAAAAGACCCCAAATAGCCAAAACAACCCTGAGCAACAAGAGCTACACAGGGGGATCTCTATACCAGACTTCAAACTATACTACAGGGCTATAGTTATAAAAACAGCCTGGTACTGGCACCAAAACAGACCTGTTGACCAATGCAACAAAACCGAAGATCCAAACCTGAGCACATACAATTTCAGCCATCTCATATTTGACAAGGGGGCCAAGAAGACACAATGGAGAAAAGACAGAATCTTCAGAAAGTGGTGTTGGCAAAACTGGATCACCACTTGTAGAAGAATGAAATTAAACCCCTATCTCTTGCCCTGTACAAAAGTCAACTCCAGATGGATCAGAGACCTCAATGTGAAACCCCAAACTGAAGGCGATAGAAGAAAAAGTTGGTAGCAGACTACAAGACATCGGCGTAGGAAAAGACTTCCTAAATCTGACAGCAGCTGCGCAAGAATTAAGGTGGACAATTGACAAATGGGACCTCATTAAACTCAAAAGCTTCTGTACATCAAAAGAAGCAATCAAGGAAGTGAAGAGAAATCCCACAGAGTGGGAGGAAACCTTCACTGCAGATACAACTCACAAAGCATTGATTTCCAGAATATATAAACTACTCAAAAAACAAAGAAAAAAGAAAACAAATGACCCACTCAATAGATGGAGCAAAGAACTGAACAGAGACTTCACAAGTGAGGAATTAGAGATGTCTGAGAAACACCTCAAGAACTGTTCAACATCACTAATCATTAAGGAAATGCAAATGAAAACCACTTTAAGATATCATCTTACTCCAATAAGACTGGCTAGGATCAAGAAAACAAATGATACCAAGTGCTGGAGAGGTTGTGGGGAAAGGGGAACACTCATCCACTGCTGGTGGGAATGTAAACTCGTACAGCCACTATGGAAAGCAACGTGGAGAACCCTTGGAAGACTTGGAATGAACTTGCCACCCGACCCAGCCATACCACTCCTGGGCATGTACCCTCAAGACTTATGCCACCACAGAGATACATGCACGGCCATGTTTATTTCAGCTCTCTTCACAATAGCAAGGAGCTGCAACCAACCTAAATGCCCCTCAACTGATGAGTGGATAGAGAAAATGTGGTACATCTACACAATGGAGTTCTATGCAGCAGTAAAGAAAGACGACATCACGAGCTTTGCAGGAAAATGGCTGGAGCTAGAGGACATCATGCTGAGTGAAGTAACACAGTCCCAGAAAAACAAACGACGAGTGGTATCCCTCATCTATGGATGTTAATGCCAATTACCCAGTTGTAAGTATTTCTTGTGTGGGGCCCCCTGAGCTTTTGTACAAAGCAGTTGGGTGTAATGCATTTTGGAAACAACAACAACAACAACAACAGAAAAGACTGCATCAAAGAACTGACTGAAACAGTGAACCTCTGCTCAAAACAGTCAACTTCCCCATGGAAAATACTGAGAAAGACTAAGAGATGAAAAGCATGTTTGGCAGAATGCGTGAGCTCTGGCGGGGTGGGGAAATGGGCGGGAACACGGGTCTAGATTTGTTAAAGTAAATAAATTTATGTGAAAAAAAAAAAAAAAACAAGCAACTTTACAGCTGTAGTGGAAAACTCCATTTCCATATGGTAATTCACCACTTCTGGCTCTTGCAATCTTTCTGGTCACTCTTATGCAATAAGAGCAGAAATTTGATACAGATGTCCTATTCAAGGATAAGCACTCTGCAGCCTCTTGTTCTATGCACGTCCAGTTGTGATTCTCTGTGTTAATCACCATCTGATGCATAGGGAAACTTCTCCTGTGAGAGCTGAAAGATGCATTAGTTTATGACTATAAGAATAAGTCATCACGGCTCAATTTCTGTTTATCAGAATAATAGTATTGGACTCTCCCCTGTGTCCTTTGACATTTCCCACCACAGTTTACCAGACCTGATATCAATATCAGGAATGTGCTCCATTCTATGAAGTAGATTATAAATTTAATTAGAAAGTGGTTGGTTAATCCCATAAAATTTATGACACTATTGGACTGCTTGGCATATCTGTCCAGGCCAGTTGTTGTAGCCCTAAGCATTCACAGTTGTGTAAAACTGATGATTACTTTTCTCTCTGGTAACATTCAATATACCTTCCAGCACTAGGAAAGCTATCTGGCAGAGGTGAAACTTAGAAATCAGTATCCGTTTGCTTTTTCCTTTCATGTTATGTAGCTCAGAGACGTGTTCATAGCAATTGATTCTAACTGACAAGGTCTGATGGGCAGCCAGAACAGTTACTGGTCAGTTCTGTTTGAGAGTCTCTGGGAGTCCAGTCAAAAGAGTAAATGAAATTGTGTGAGGGAGGTAAGGAGTGACACAGAGAGGAGAAGGGATCTAAATATGAAAAAATATACTGTGGGAAATTTGCAAAATTTCAATATAAAAGTATCCCTCAAAAATAAAAACATCAAAAGAAAATACAAGAAGAAGAGATCTTAAGGCCAAATGAAAGGGGAAAAAAAACAGTCAAAAATAAATCATACATAAAATTTGACATTAACAATTATATATAGGTATACAATATGTAGGCATATATGGATAGGCATATATGTCAATTCATTGATACAATTTCACACACATGTAACTGTGCAAAATATATATTTATAGATTTATAAATATAGCAATGTTAGATATATATATCTTTCAGTTTACAAAGTTTTATTGGGGCTTGTGGTTAAGAGCACTGGCTGCCTTTTCATAGCATCCAGCACCCACATGACAGCAAACAACCACCTATAACTTCAGTTCCAAGAGATCCAAGTCACTCTTCTGACTTTTGCATGCATTGTATGACACAGATGCACTTATGTACATGCAGGCAATACACACATACATGCAGGCAATACAGTCATACACATAAGAAATAAAATAATAAATAACATATTTTAAAAGTATTTTTATTGAATTTTTGTGTATTTCATTCAGAACATGTCCATCAATCTTAAGCCCCATTGTACCCCCTTATCCACTGGCACCCTTCCACAACCAGCTCATTGAAATACACACAATCTCTCATTTGTGCAAAGGCCCATTGCGTCAAGTTAGCGTCCCTAGATTTTCCTCAGTGTGAGTTCATCTATTGAAACTTGAACTCTAATATGATGAGGAATTTATGATAGTTACTATGTTTTATATTAATAAAGAAAATAATATATCTGGAAATTTACCAATTGTATAATAGGATAGTACAGAGTATAAAGGTCTTTATAGGTGTCTTACAGGGTGGTAGTTGTAAAAATACAAGATTAGAACACAGCAGAAACGTGGGACTGAGGATGGGATTCAAACTGACATAGAGTAAATCACACAGGTGTTCGGAGTGCCAGAACTCCCAGTGCAAGCTGTAGACCCCAACAGGAGGCTTGAATTGACCCAGGGAAATACCTCACTCTCAGGGGAAGACTGGGGATAAAGCCTCTGACCCTAAATACAAATACTAAAGAAAAAGTGGCACATCAACATACCTGAGACTTAATTTTCTCTGCAGCATTGCAAATACCTAGACTTAAAGAAGAAAGGTGATTTGAATTTTAAAAGAGAGATTAAGAGAAAGCAAACAAGCTAAAACCAGATTATCAAATTCCAATGCAGAAACAAAAACAGCATAAAAAATACGATATCTCTCATCAAAGTTACTAATCTGATAGTAATTGTTCTCAATCAGAATGATGAGGAAGAACTACCAGAAAAAGAATTTAGAGTGACTATATCTATTTTCAAACATCCCAAAGAAGAAAAGAATGTACTCCAAGCGAGCAAAAATAAGGGATTGAATGAAATCATGTGATTAAACCAAGATGTAAAAATAATATTCAATGAATAGGTAGATTTCCTTAAGAAAACACAAAATAAAATAAAGGTAGACATAAAATATCAAGAACCGTCATTTAAAGTTCAATGGAAAGTCTCACCAATAGAATGGAGGTTATGAAGAACAGAGTATCAGGGCCGGAAGACAAGCTAGAAATTGGATCATAAAGTAAAGATTCATGAGAATCTATAAAATAATGAATGTAATGAGAGTGTTCTGTGACACAATGAAAAAAATAAAATCATAGATTTTATGGGCATAGAAGAAGGCAAAGAATATTGCTTCCAAGGCCTGGAAAATGTTTTGAAAAAAATCACAAAATAAAAATTCTCAAGTCCAGTGGAAGACATGCCCAGGCAGGTACATGAACACTAGAGAACATAGTATATAGTAAGGGAAAAACTTTCCAAGGAAATATTTTAAAATAAATATTATATTGAAAACAAGAAGTAGATGTAGCAATCTGATAAACAGACTTCAAATCTTGAATATTCAGATGAGATAAACATGGTCACTTCATACCTGTCAATGGATCGGTACACAAGGAGACATTACAGTTCTATCCATAGATGTGCTAAATCCAGGCACATCCAATTCCATTAAAACAATATATTACTCCATGTAAAGCCAAAGATTATCCCAAGGCACTGATGGTGAGTAACTTCAAAACCCCACTCTCACCACCAGGAAAATCACACAGACCAGCACTAAATGGAGAATCATTGGAGTTAAATTACATCATAAATTAAATACACCTGCTGAAAATTCCATCTGAACACTAACAAATGTGTTCTTCTTAGGCACTCATAGATATCTTAACAAAATTTATTATATATTGGAAACATTTTTTTTCTTTTTGGATGTAAATTTAAACACATTTAAATAAGTAGCCCCTTCAAACTTACTTTCAAACGTAGAGAATAAGGTTGTAAAGCATAAAGTGATCTTGTTTGATTTTAGTATTGGAAGATTAACTATATGAAATACAATCTACATGATCAAAATGATGATTTGGACAATAGCACAGATTGGCACTATATTTGTGAAGCTTTTGTAAAAGATTTTCAGTGACTTTTACATGACATAGCCAGAAATTAGAGTCACTAAAACATGTTTTATAAACAGGATATTTGGGATATAGATTCTATATTGTATAATGCGTTCATGTTCAGAATGAGATTTTACAGTAATTTATAAAGTGAACATGTCTAAAGACATTTGTTCATTTCTCCTAAGTTTACTTATATTCAAGGAAGTGAACTGGACTAGAAAACAGCAAGCCTGGCAGAAGCAATGTGGATAAGAATGAATGTACTATCTCTATCTTCATAGACACCTGAGATATGTACTTGTTTTTCTTCAGAAAACTGCAAAAGATGTGATATACTAACCAGTTATCTTCAATCAAGTTTCTTGCACATGAGCAATACAATGTGAGAATCAAAGCAGATCATTATCTTAAACTTAGGAAGAAAGAATTAAAATCTATCATATCCTGTATTGAGATATTTCACGAAAATGATGGGATGGTTTTCAGGAGGGCTAGTTTATTTCTGACAGGTAGGCAGAAAATTCAAATGAAAGACAAGCACCAAAATAGTGTAGGAAGAAAGTTGGTAGGCAAGGAAGTTCTCTTTCAGTATGCCAGTATGGATGAACCAAATTTTCTGTTGTCTGCAAGAGCTTCTTTGAACCAAATTTATTTGTCAAAAACATTTATATTTGTAAGAATAATTAAAAATATGTTATGTTGAAATTACTACAGAAATCCAAATTTTGCTATATATTTAATGGCATTTTTCAGATAGTTTCATTAAAGGATTACATAAAATTCCATGCAAAGATTAAAATGTGTCATAATATTAAATAATTTATATTAATTAATAAACTGCATGTGTTTTATTAGAAATAAAGTAAAACAGACAAGTCATATATATATATATATATATATATATATATATATATATTGTTTATCAAATCTAGACCCATGTCCCCCATCCTAACGCCCCACCCCACCAGAGCTCATGCATTCTGCCAAACATGCTTTTCATCTCTTTCTCAGTCTTTCTCAATATTCTCCACGTGGAAGTTGACTGTTTTGAGCAGAAGTTCACTGTTTCAGTCAGTTCTTTGATGCAGTCCTTTCTGTTGTTCTTGTTTCCAATATGCATCACTCTCAACTGCTTAGACAAAAGCTCAAGGGGCCATGCACAAGAAATACTTACAACTGGGTAATTGGTACTAGCATCCACAGATGAGGGATACCATTCTTCATTTGTTTTTCTGGGACTGTGTTACTTCACTCAGCATGATGTCCTCTAGCTCCGGCAATTTTCCTGCAAAGCTCATGATGTCATCTTTCTTTACTGCTGCATAGAACTCCATTGTGTAGATGTACCAAATTTTTTCTATCCACTCATCAGTTGAGGGGCATTTGGGTTGGTTCCAGCTCCTTGCTATTGTGAAGAGAGCTGAAAGAAACATGGCTGTCCATGTATCTCTACGGTGGGATGAGTCTTGTGGGTACATGCCCAGGAGTGGTATGGCTAGGTTGGGTGGCAAGTTCATTCCAAGTCTCCAAGGGTTCTCCTTACTGCTTTCCATAGTGGCTGTGCGAGTTTACATTCCCACCAGCAGTGGATGAGTGTTCCCCTTTCCCCACAACCTCTCCAGCACTTGGAATCATTTGTGTTCTTGATCTTAGCCAGTCTTATTGGATTAAGATGATATCTTAAAGTGGTTTTGACTTGCATTTCCTTAATGAGTAGTGATGTTGAACACTTCTTAAGGTGTTTCTCAGCCGTCTCTAATTCCTCACTTGTGAAGTCTCAGTTGAGCTGTTTGCTCCCATCTATTGAGTGGATCATTTGTTTTCTTTCTTCTTTGTTTTTTGAGTATTTTATATATTCTGGAAATCAATGCTTTGTCAGATGTTTCTGCAGTGACGGTTTCCTCCCACTCTGTGGAATTTCTCTT
>VZQC01004059.1:259513-289667 GCA_009823505.1 Rhizomys pruinosus | reverse complement strand
AGAATTTCTTTTCTGATCTTGTCTGTTTGGAGTTCTATGTGCTTCTTATATTTGTATTGGTTTGTCTTTTTTTAATTTGGGGAAGTTTTCATCTATTATTCTGTTGAAGATCTGATCAATACCATTCTCTTGGGATTCTTCTCCTTCCTCTATTCCTATGATTCGGAGGTTTGATCTTTTCTTCTTCTTTTTTTTTTTTTGGTCTTTTTGAGACAGGGTCTCCCTGTAGCCCCAGCTGTCCTGGATCTCACTCTGTAGACTAGGTTGGCCTTGAACTCATGAAGATCCACCTGCTTCTGCCTCCCAAGTGCTAGGATTAAAGGCATGTGCCACCACACCCAGCTGAGGTTTGATCTTTTCATAGTGTCCCACAGTTCCTGGTTGTTCCACTTTTGTGTATTTTTAAATTTTTCATAATCTTTACTTGAGGTTTTTAGTTGTTCTGTGTTATCTTCCAGGTCTGATATTCTTTGTTCTGCTTCTTCCATTCTGCTTCTGAGGCTTTTTCCATTCCTTTCCTCTTGATTGGATGAGTGTTTGATTTCCTTTTTCATTTCCTCTTCTGGTTTCTTTAGTATTTCTACTTCCTTTTGGAGCTTCTCAATCCCTTCCTGTAGCTCTTTGCTTTGCTGGTTGATTTCCTTATCTTTTTTTAGCATGGGATCTTTCCAGAGTTTCTACTTCCTTCTGGAGTTTATCATTCTCTCTCTCTCTAGGTCCTTCTTGAGTTCTTCATTCTGTTTTCTTATTCTTTGATTTGCTCTTTATAATCGTGTAGTTCTTTAAGTATGTTCCCAATTGTGTTTCTGATATCTGTGTCCTGGGCCATCCCCTGGGGGATCCCACTGTAGGAATCTTCCATAGGGTTGATAGAGGTTGGTGTGGGATTATCCTGCCCCTTTCCCATATTGTCTCTTCTTCCTTTTCCTAGCATATGGGCTTCTCCTTGCCTGTCTTCCAATGTGTGTTCTAAATGCCTCCTCACTGCATTGAAGGCTTGCTTTGCTTGCCTCCTTCAGATGCCTTCGTAATCCCAGTTTCTTGGGGTGTGTGTGTGTGGGAGTTGCTCTTTAGCCTGTGCCCCAGTACCTGTGCTTCTGCTGGTCTTGGCAGAGCTCACATCTCTAGACTCACACAACCCTACCTTTTATACCAGCTGGGAGGAGAACTCCGCCCCCACAGTCACAAAAGCCAATTAAGCTAAAGACAACTGGATTAGCTAGATGAAGTCAATCAACAATCAGCCTTGCTGAAGTACCCAGCTCCTACCTACCTTCCCGAGCTTCAGCTGGTCTCAGGAGATCTCATATCTCAAAACTCACACAACCCTACCTTTTATACCAGCTGGAAGGATATCTCCGCCCCCACAGCCATGAAAGCCAATTAAGTCAAAGACAACTGGATTAACTAGATTAAGTCAATTAACAATCAGTCTTGGTGAAGTACCCAGTTCCTACCTACCTTCCTGCACTTCAGCTGTTCTTGGGAGATCTCCCAACAGACAAGTCTTAAATATTTTTCAGGAAAATCCATCGCTTATAGCCTCTGTTTTATTGATGTGTAACTTATCCTTTCAAACCAGAAACACTTTTATGAACTCAGACTTGAAGATTTACCATTCAAGCAGAATGCTCTTTCTCCAGTGCCACTTCAGATTTCACAATAAGCCCTGGAGAAACTTGCTGTGTCTCAAAGGGATTTTTCTGACATTAAAAGAAGCTGACATACTTTTATCAGTTTCTGTGTTATTTTTCCAAAACATCTGTTTCAAAAAATACCAACTGAGTTCACATGAAATATAAGACAGAGCTTTCGGCAGTGGAAAAAAAAAAAAAAAAAAAAAAAAAAAAAAAAACAACAGACAGAGCTTCGGCAGTGTGCTATACTAAATATGTGAATTGGTGTCTGTCCTCCTAGGAGCAGAGTAACATGCGTGGAATTGGAGCCAATATTTTCATCCCAACTGTATGCTACTTGGGAGAAAACTACCTTCAAGCCAGGGAACAGTATGCCATTCAATTAAGTGGATAGCATTTTACTCAACCTAATTGCACATCTATCACAATCGGCAGTAAAAACACACATCCATGTTTCTAGATTCTGGCAGGGTTAGGTGTTGAATATGATTTGGACTCTTGATTCTTGTGATATTCTATAACCAGGAAGGTTGTTTGTATCTACAAATAAACCCAAGAAGTTGGTTTCTTAGAGCATGAAATACAGTTAAAGCATCAGTTTCCAAAGGTGATGAGATTTAAAGAGTCAATTGCAAGAACTAGAGAAAAGTAGTTCACTTAAATATTCTCTCTTTATGAATATTCAGCAGAAATGGATACAGTGTATCCTGGCTCAAAAAATTCTCATGAGGCCTTTACAAATATATTAAAAAAGTCTTCTGAGGGAAGACCTGCTGTTTTTTCCACACCTCCCTACCCTCTAGAAACATCATCTCAGCTCCACAAGGACCCATGTTTATCCGTGGGAGCTTTCCCTTACCTGATGTGCTGAATTTCCCTTCCCACACCTCCTTAGGTTCTACCATTTCAGCTCTTTCAGGCAAGCTCCCATAATCTTGGGGGCTTTCCCAGACTTTCTATAGTGGATACCCCTTCTTACACCTTCTTGTCTGTCCCTCTACCTCTGCTAGGCTAAGAGCCTTGTGGACCCTCATTTGGGAGGATTTTCAAAAGTTGCATGGCAAATTTCCTCTCTCACACCTTCCATCATAATCATTATCATTATCATCATCATCATCATCATCATCATCATCATCATCATCATCTCAGCATTCCAGGAGATTTCCTTGACTTGCATTGCTCTCAGATCTGACTAAGTTAATAGGATACTTGTGCCCTAAAACCAGGGAAATCTCCCAACCTAACTTATCATCAAACGCTTTCATCTAGCAAACACCAGCTCACCTTGTTGTTCCAGGATACTTGGCAGTCAATCCTGAACCCTCAACTCAAAAGTTTCACCTATTGCTACTTTCATTGAGATCACTTCTTACACCTCATTCTCATTTCCAGGGTCTGTGTCCTTGACTCTGTACCATCCCATCCTCACTCCCAAAGCACTGGGATTGCCTGCTGCATCTGGTACCCAACATGAGGCTCGAACTCACGACTCTGGGATTAAGAGTCCCATGCTCTACAGAATGAGACCCTGTGAGTCAGGTAAGTGGCAAAAGCAGGCTCCTTTATTGCAGGAATCGCACAGACCTCAATAGGTCAATATATGCACCCATGCCAGTGAACATATCAAGAATAGCATGTATATTGTACTCAATGTTTGCACGGGCCTGATTTTCCTCCAAATGGTGGTATGCTGAATGCCAGTTAAGGAAAACAGCAGGTTCCAAAACTGCTTTGAGGAGATTATACCAGTCATAATAAGTTTGTAACTGCATGGCTCATTGTTTAAGAACTTGTTCAAAGTAGGGGGAATCAGGCCCTGATTCATTTGCTGCCTTTCTGATCATTGCAATGTCAGCCAGAGGCATAGGAATCCAAGGGTGATTGGCCACGTCAGGACCTAGATTAACAGGATATGCCTCAGCTCCTTGTCAAGGAGGAGGAGGGGGGGTTGTAAGCAGAATAAAGGGTGAAGGGTGCATGAGGATTAGTACTAGGCACCCCCTTGTGGATCCTCATTTCCCTAACCTACCTCCAGGAATATTGGGCGTGCAGGCTGGGGTCGAAGGGTGGACAGGATGGCTAAACAGATTTGGAGGCCTGAGGCACACAGCGAGGAGCCTTTATTAGGTGGCGTAACTGGTTTTTGGTCATCAGTGGTCTCCTCCTCCTGCTCCTCATCAGAGGAGTCTGAGGTGGAGAATACAGGGGAGGCAGTGAGGTGATAGAAAGATTAATATTCATATGCTCTCTGCAGTGTTTGTTGTGGGCAGTGATCACCTCTTCAGGAGAGGAGCTTTTGAGGCTGAGCTCCTGAGTCAATGTCCCTTTTATGGGCAAGGTATAATACTCTCATCCAAAGGTATGCCTCCCACATATTTTTGGGGGAGATCCAGGGGGCGATCATACCTGCCTCTGTCCAAAAGCCTTCTAATTTTGATGACTTGACCCTCATGACTCTTGTAAGGAGGGATTTGATTGCCTTAATTTGGGGTTCTTTACAGTGAGACAGCAGGCCTCCCATGGTGGCCAAGATGGGCAGATGAAAGTGAAAGTGAAGTTCACAAACAAAGAGAGGTCCTTGTATGGGACATTGTGTCTTGTGCTTAGTGGGGGACTTCCATGCTTTTTTAGGCCACGGCTGGCCGTATGCCCACGTATGCCCAGATTGACCTCCCCAAGGGCCGTCTCCAGACAAGAGAGGCCCATGGGGAGGTCAATCTGGGTTCTGACTCCTAAATGGTCAGTCTTTATATGGAGTCGCCAGGCAAACTGAAACCAAAAGGGTGTGTGCCTCCCTACTTGGACAAACAACAAGAGGATAAAAGGGGTCCATGAGCTCACCTCTCATGGGGACAAAGAACATATAACATATAGGAGCCAAACCACTGAAGGGTGTACTAGACCGTGCTGCTAGAAAGGAAGGGTCCTATGGAGTGACAGCCTACTTGTGCTGAACGCAGCAACATCATCAGCAGCAGAAAAAAAAAATGAGCCAGAAAAGAATATCAGAGGCCAGGATCCAGGAGGGCTCAAGGCCCATGCCAGATGGGCACAGAGAACCTATGGGAGAAAGACACACCAACTGCCACCAACTTCCACCTGCCAAGAGACCAATGGGACGCTGGGACGGGTGTATAAAGGTCTGCAATAAATGAGCCTGCTTTTGCCACTAACCTGAATCCCAGGGTCTGTGTCCTTGACTCTGCACATTCCTATCCTTTCCCCCGTGGGTCCTGCGCTGGGATTTCCTGCTTCAGCTAGGATCAAGGAAACAAATGGTACCAAATGCTGGAGAGGTTGTGGGGAAAGGGATGGGATTGCAAACTCATGCAACCCCTATGGAAAGCAGTGTGGAAAACTCTTAAAAATTAAAAGTGAGCCTACCATTTGACCCAGTCATACCATTCCTGGATTCATACTAATGCAGAGATACTTGCATGTCTATATTTATTGCTGTTTTTTTTTTTTTCACAATAGTGAAGAGCTGGAAACATTCTAAATGTCCCTTAATTGCTGAGTGGATAACGAAAATTTGGTACATTTACACAGTGGAGTTCTACACCATGTTAAAGAAAGACAACATAATGAAATTTGCACTTAAATGGATGGAACTAGAAAATGTTATGCTATATTGTTACGTTATGCTACTGAGAAGTAACACTGCTCAGAAAAAAATAAATGGCATTCTGTTCCTCATTAGTGGATTCTAGTAACAAATCCTTATAAATAAGTATATATTTGTATGTAACTACAGGAACCAGATACATGAGAAGGATCTAGGAAGGTAAAAAGAAAGAACATGATAAAGAATGCTAGTAGGTGACAAATGTTGCTAAGGAAGAAATGGATAAAATCAAAATAACTAAATGTGAGGGATGAGGAAGAGTTATAGAATGAACGATGGGGATGAAGGAACTCAAAAGAAATGGGGATGTAGAAGAGTGGCAGTGTCAAGGGAGAGATGGAGAAGGGTGAATGGAGAAGACATGGAGAAGATGTGGAGGAAAGTGCTAGGCAAGTAAAGGGAGAGAGAAGAGATAAACAATGCCTTGCTGGGGTAAAGAAAACCTGAGTGAATCATGTTAATCTAACAATTTATTGACAAATTAGACACGCAATATCTCTAGATGTGACCATACACAAAGATGAAGGCTGCATAACAAGAATCAGCAGCAGATACTTGAAACCTTCCTATGAGTCATTGGCCAAGGTTGCCCAAGAGACTGCCAAAAGTACACATTCTATTGGTGAAGCCTTTTATTGCCTCCCAGAACCTGAATCTAAGACTATTACAGAAGACAGAATCCACTTCTGAGACTGGATCTTGAACAATGAAGCTGAATCTGACCTGGAAGCAACCTTCCCTAAAGGCTACCTCTCATAATTTTTCAATTCACTATGCAAGCTGTTAATGGAGAACATCAATCAATGGTCCAACATCAACCTCAAGACAAAATATCCACATCAATGACCAGTATAGCGTGACATCCCATTAAAATCAGGAAGAAGACAAGGATGAATACTTTCCATTCCTGTTCAACCTATTACTTGAAGTTTTAGCTAGAACAGACAATGAAAAGAGATAAAGGGGATACAAATTGGAAAAGGATAAGTCAAATTGTCCTTATTTGAGATTATATAATGCTATACATAAAAGAACCCAAAGATACCACCAGAAAACCTAGAACTGATAAACACATTTAACAAATTAGCATGAAATAATATTAACAGCTCCAAATCAGTAGTGTTCCTATGTGCAAATAACAAGCATACTGAGAAAAGTAACTGGGAAATGATCCCATTCAAAATTACCTTAGAAACTATCAAATATTTTTGGAATAAATCTAACAAAAGAAGTGAGTGATTATTATAATAAAATAGTTTAAGTCATTGAATAATAAAATTGAATTAAGACGCAAAAAGATGAAAAGACCTCCTAGCACATGGATCAGTTGAATTAGTTAATATAAATAAAAGTGGCCATCCTAAAAGCAATCTACAAATCCAATGCAATACTCATTTACATTTCAATACCATTCTTCACAGAAACTGAAAAATTAATTAATCTTACATTTTATATGGAAACACATAAAAAAGAATAGAGAAAATAATACTCAACAATAAAACAATTCAATGCATTGCCATCCCTGATTTCAAATCGTACTTCAAAGCTACAGTAATAAGAAAAGTCATGATACTTACATAAAAATAGACACATAGATCTGGGGAATTAAATTGAGGATCTAGATTTAAGTTGACTCATTATAGCTACCTTATTTTTGACAAAGGAGTCACAAATACAGACTGGAAAAAGACAGCATGGGTACAAAAGGTAGGGTTGTGTGAGTCTTGAGATCGGAGATCTCCCTAGACCAGCTGAAGGTAGGTAAGAACTGGGAACTTCAGCAAGGCTGATTGTTGATTGACTTAATCTAGCTAATCCAGTTGTCTTTGGCTTAATTGGTTTTTGTGACTTTTGGGCCAGAGTTATCCTCCCAGCTGGTATAAAAGGTAGGGTTGTGTGAGTCTTGAGATCTGAGCTCTGCCAAGACCAGCTGAAGTGCAGGTACTGGGGCACAGGCTAAAGAGCACCCCCCCACACACACACCCCACCAACTGGGATTATGAAGGCATCTGAAGGAAGCAAGCAAAACAAGCTTTCAATGTAGTGAAGAGGCATTTGGAATGCACATTGGAATATAGGAGGCAAGGAGAAGCCCATATGCCAGGAACAGGAAGAAGAGACAACATGGAAAAGGGGCAGGATAATCCCGCACCAAGCTCTACCAACACTATGGAAGATTCTTACAGTGGGATCCCCTTGGGGATGGCCCAGGACACAGATATCGGAAACACAATGGGGAACATACTTAAAGAACTACAAGATTATAAAGAGCAAATCAAAGAGCTAAGAAAAGAGATTGAAGAACTCAAGAAGGGCCTAGAAAGAGAGAGTGACAAACTCTGGAAGGAAGTAGAAACACTGAAAAGATCCCATGCTGAAAAAGATAAGGAAACCAATCATTGAAGTAAAGAGCTACAGGAAGAGATTGAGAAGCTCCAAAAAGAAGTAGAAATACTAAAGAAATCAGAAGAGGAAATGAAAAAGGAAATCAAACACTCATCCAATCAAGAGGAAAGGAATGGAAAAAGCCTCAGAAGCAGAATGGAGGAAGCAGAACAAAGAATATCAGATCCAGAAGATAACACAGAACAACTAAAAACCTCAAGGAAAGATTATGAAAAAATTTTAAATTACACAAAAGAGGAACAACCAGGAACTGTGGGACACTATGATAAGATCAAACCTCTACATCCTAGGAATAGAGAAAGGAGAAGAATTCCCAAGAGAATGGTATTGATCAGATCTTCAACAGAATAATAGATGAAAACTTCCCCAAACTAAAACCAATACAAATACAAGAAGCACATAGAACTCCAAACAGACAAGATCAGAAAAGAAATTCTCCACGCCACACCATAGTTAAAATTCTAGACACCCAAAACAAAGACAAAATCCTTAAAGCCACAAGAGAAAAACAAGTGACCTATAAGATGAAACCTATCAGAATTACAACTGACTTCTCAATGCAAACTATGAAAGCAAGAAGAATGAGGAGCAAAGCATTCCCAGTGTTAATGGACAATAGATGCCAACCCAGGTTACTATACCCAGCAAGAATGATGATTATAATTGAAGGAGAGACCAAAACCTTCCATGACATAAACAAGTTGAAAGAATACATGCTTTACCAGATGTATCTCTGACAAAGGGTTAGTAGCTAGAATATGCAAAGAACTAAAAAAAATTAAACATAAAAAAATACTCGAAACTGGGGCAAGTAGAAAAGCATTGTATTTTTTTTTCTATGTGTATGAATGTACTCTTTGCATGTAGGTTTGTGCACCCGTGTCGTGCAATGCCGCAGAGGTCAGAAGAGGGTCTCGGATTCCCCTGGAACTGGAGTTCTTCTGGAATTGGAGTTACAGACGGTTCTCAGCCGCCCTGTGGGTGCCAGGGATTGAACCCGTGTCTTCTGCAAGAGCAGTTGATGCTCTTAACTGCTAGGCCATCCCTCCAGCCCACATTGTATTTTTAAAAGTGAAACACGAATGGTTGAAAATGTTTTTTAAAAATATGCAACATAAGCCTATAGTGGTGGTGCACACCTTTAATCCTAGCTCTCAGGAGACAGAGGCAGGTGGATCTTTGTGAGTTCAAGGTCAGCCTGCTCTACAGAGTGAGTTCCACGACAGCTGGGGCTACAGGGAGACCCTGTCTCAAAAAGACAAAAAAAAAAAAGTAACATATGTAGTTCAGTGAAAGGAAAATTAAAATGATTGAGATATCATTTTACCTCACTCAGAGTGCCTAAGATTCAAAAAAACAAATGACACCAAATGTTGGTGAGGATATGAAGAGAGGGGAACACTTACCCACTGATGGTGGGAGTACAAATTAGCTCAGGGACTATGAAAATCAGTGTGGGGGCTGGAGAGATGGCCTAGCGGTTAAGAGCGCTGACCGCTCTTACAGAGGACCCGGGTTCAATCCCCAGCACCCACATGGCGGCCGAGAACCATCTGAAACTCCAATTCCAGGAGAACTCCAGTTCCAGGGGAATCTGAGACCCTCTTCTGACCTCTGCGGCATTGCACGACATGGGTGAACAAACTTGCCTGCAGATAGTACATTCATACACATACAGAAATAAATAAAAAATTAATAAAAATAATTTAAAAAAGAGAAAATCAGTGTGGAGATTCCTCAAAAACCTAGAGATTGATCCAGCCATACTACTGTTGGGAATATTCCTAAAGGGTTCTGTATTGTACTATAGAAATTACTTTTTTAATAAAATATTTTATTGATGTTTTGTGTATTTCATACATAATTTCTCAGTCTAATTTAGACACAGTCCCTTTTCCATGTTCCCCATCCCATCCCAGTTGATGCATTCTGCCATACATATCTTGCATCTTTTTCTCAGTCTTTTAAAAGTTTTTCTCTGCAGAGGTTTGCTGTTTGTGCATAAGTTAACTGTTTCAGTTAGTTCTTTGACAGAGTCCTTTTGTCGTTGTTGACTCCCATTTGTATTCCTCTAAATTATGCCTATACATACGTCATGTACATACTAAAATTATGACCTCTGAAAATAAGATATATATTAATTCCAAAATATGTTTAGTTCACATTTTCCCTTTGATTTTATATTACTCTAAATTATGAATACACACCCTCCACCCGTATACGACAATTACAAAATCTGAAAAGAAGTGGTAAGTTAATTCTAGATCCCGTTAAGGGATTAACATTATAACAGCACATTTGTTTTCAGATAAAAATAAATACAACATTTACATTGCTCAGCTGAGTCTCAACTAGGGATACAATTCATCTTTTGTTTTTCTGAGGCTGTACTACTTCACTTAGCATAATGGCTTTGAGTTCCATCCATTTACCTGCAAAGTCCATGATGTCATCTTTCTTTACCTCTGTAAAGAATTCTATTGTTTAGATATACCATATTTTCTCTATTCACTTGTAGGTCGAGGAACACTTGGGTTGCTTCCAGTTCTTTACTATTATGAAGAGAGCTGCAATACACATAGATATGCATGTATCTCTTCAATAGGATGAGTCTTGTGGGTATATATCCAGGAGTGGTTCAACATACATAAATCAATAAAAGTCATAAATCACATAAACAGACTGAAAGACAAAAATCACATGTTCATCTCAATGGATGTGGAAAAGGCCTTCCAGATAATTCAGCATGACTTCATGTTTAAAGTCCTGGAGGGATTGGACTGTAGAGAATATTCCTCAACATGATTAAAGCCTATATAACAAACACACACCCAGCATTATCCTAAATGGGGAAAAACTAGAAGCATTCCCCTTAAAGTCAGGAACCCAGCAAGGCTGCCCCTTATCCTCATTCCTTTTCAATATAGTGCTTGAAATGCCCACAAGAGCAATAAAACAAGAAAATAAATTAGAGGAGTACTAATTGGAAAAGAAGAGAGCAAACTATCCCTTTTTCCTGATGACATGATATTTTACATATGGGACACCAAAAACTCCACCAGAAAACAGCTAGAATCCATCAACAGTGTCAGTAAAGTGGCGGATTACTTCAGTAAAGTGGCAGTAGCCTTTCTTTATGTCAATAACAAGCAATTGGAGAAGGAATACAAGGAATCTTTCCCACTCACAATAGCCTCCAAAAAAATAAAAAATAAATGATCTAGGAACAAATCTGACCAAACACAATAAAAGTTTGTACAAATAAAAATTTAAATCCCTCAAGAAGGAGACTGAGGAAGATACTAGAAGATGGAAGAAATAAGTTTTCATTTATGAGTATTGCTACCCTTTTATTAAAGCCAGAAATTGTAAAGAATTATATCTATCAAACAATGAATGAACTTGGTACATATAAACAATTGAACATTATTATGTTCTTAAATGAAATATGAAATCCAAAATAAATGGAGGTAACTGGAATCCCCCAAATTGATGTAACTCAGGCACAGTAAGACAAATGTCCTATGTTGTCACTCATAATTAGATACTAGCTTTGAAATTTCAATTATGCAGTTTTCAGTTAGAAAATAGAGATCCAGAACTAGTAAACAAGCTAGAGAATTAGGGTAATAGCAGTGGCTGCTCTCGCAGAGGAACAGGATTCACTTTCTTCCACCCACATGGTGGCTAACTACCATCCATAACTTCAGGTCCAGGGGATCCAACACCTTCTAACCTCCACAGGCACTGCATGAAAAGGGATTTTACACAGGGTTTAGAATTCCTGTAGGATATATTTAATGCTGTGATATAAGGGGGGAAGGGAATGATAAAGTAGGAATCATTAAATGAGGTGGAGAATGGGAGGGCAGGATGCAACAGGGAAAAAGGAGAAGGATAAGTAATACTAAAGCACTTTAGACAAAGCTATATGGAAACCTAGAAATATTGAAGCTTTTTAAAAGTGTTTATAAATACATTATAAAAAGAGATTAAAAGGAATTACATTACAGCTAGTGGATATTGCTTCTGTTATACACCATAGATTATCAAGGTAAAAGGCCAATGCCAGGAATAGAACTCCTCTTTTCAAGTTGTTGACAAGGTTTCCCATAGACTCTCCAATAATACTGGCCATTGCTCCTACTAGTGGTTATTTTGCAGAACTTGATGGTAAGAACCTATTGCTGAAAACACCATATAAATAAGTTATAAACTAAGTTAAATCAAGCTGGTGCTGACTTCAGAGCCTTGTCCTTACTGGCTAGCTTTCATAGTGCTGGAAGGTGTTATGCGCACTACCTGAAGGTAATATTTAACAGCAATCCTTATCCAGATGTGTATCCTGCAAGCTATAGCAACTGGCCTGGAATGAAATACCGACTGGTGTAAGAATGGCACACATATGAGAATAGCAAACCACTTTCTTGAATTTAAGTGCATTTCATAGGATGGAGTCCATACTTGTTATTGATATTAGGCCTATAAACCTGAGTTTAGAACCTTCATACACAATGAGAGATAGCCTACTGCTATTAATCTTTTAAACAGATACAGTATCAATCCTGTATTGTTGTTATGCCCATAAAGTAATGCATCTCTTAGCTTTCACCAACTAAAGAACATTCCTTAGACAGCAGACCGTGATCAGTACAGAAAACAACTGGCCCATGTGCAGAGAATAAGAAACATTAGAGTCTTTATCCTTTCAAGGCTAAAGAATCATTTTAGAAGGAGGGGCCAGAATGATTGTAAAGAGCAGTATCAGGTAAATGAGCACAAGAAATCAGTTTTCCAGAGAGCTTTGTAGTTACTCATATGAACTTGACTGATGGCAAGTTTAGTAAGCCTAGTAAGTTTAAGAAGACAAAAATCCCAGCATAGCTGGGAAAGTAAATAAGAAACCCAAATCCAGGGCTGTAGAATTTCTTAGCAGTAAAGAACACTGGCTTTTCTTGGAGAGGACGGAGTTCAACTTCCAGCATGCACATAGCTGCTAACAACTACGAATAATTCCAGTTCCAGGGGATGTGATGCCCTATTCTGACTTCCATGAACCCATGACATAGGTCCACTTACCTACATGCAGGCAGTACACTGATACACATAAAAATAAAAATATTCAATAAAATGTTTTGATTAAAACAAATCTGTATCATACTTCAGGCACTATTGCCAACTGATGATTGCTCCAAGGGGAGGACAGTCACTTTCATTTAAGGGTGAAACTCTTAATAAATTGACTAGGCTCCAGTGGATCAATCCATGCAAAAGGGCAAGTAAGGTTACAAACCTAACTAGTCTCCTTCTTCTCTCTCCCTATATATAGATCTACATCTACCCAATCTACTCTATTATCTATCTATCTATCTATCTATCTATCTATCTATCTATCTATCTATCTATCATCTATCATTTATTCTCTCTCTCTCTCTCTCTCTCTCTCTCTATAATATATATATATCATATTATATATATATATCATTATTAACAGTGTGATACAATTGGGTTGATGTTAGTAAGGGGGGTCAGATCCTGAGGTGCTGGAGAGATATTTCAGCAGTTAAGAGGACTTACTGCTCTTGCAGATTTCCTTTGCTCAGTTCCCAGTACCAACATGTCAGCTAACAAATATCTAACTCCTGTTTCAGATGGTGCCCTCTTTTCACCTCACTGGACTTTGTACATACATGATGCATATACATACATTCAGGAAAACCCCTCATATGCAGAAAATTTAAATAAGTAAAAAAAATATAAACTTCTGACAAGCCAAAATGCAAATCATTATGGGACAAATGAGCAAAGAATTTCAAAGCTTATATGCATTCCAATGGCATAAATGAAACTTGTTGAGCTCTCCTTTTTTATTCAATATGTTTATAAGAATGGCTGCATGAATATATGGGAAGGGACCTAAATATGATTAAATATATTTTATGAAATTTTAAAATAAAATAATATTTTAAAATTAATAAAAGTTCTTTAAAATGTATCCATGCTTATAGATGTATGTCAGTGTGTGTGCATGTTATGTTTGTGTGGGTCCTCCTTCCAAGGCAAGGGGAGACATCAGATGTCCTAGAGCTGGAAATAAAAGTGTTTGTGAACCCTTTCACTCAGTTTCACGGAACTGAACTTCAGTCCATTGGAAAAGCAGCTAAGTGTTCTTAAAGTTTGTCCAGCCTTAAATATTTACTTATTTTAAAGTTATTTGTGTGTGTGTGTGTGTGTGTGTGTGTGTGTGTGTGTGTGTGTAAAGAAAAAGGCCCCAATTCCCTGGATTGTGAATTACTGGGAACACATTTCAGATTCTCTATATGAGCAATATATGCTCTTAACCAATGTCTTATCCAGGCTCTTTGTCTTCCTTCTTAAAGTACAAAATAATGGAAGAAGCTTCAAACTACTCTTAAAAAATCCTGCCTTTTAATATAATTGAAAAGTGCAAGTGAAAATGTATCTCTATATTCAGCAAAGGATTCAGTGATCCCACTGTTCTCACATTGGTTGAATATTTGATGTCAGTTAAATGTGGGCAATTATAGTCTACAGGTTCACATATTCATGTGAACTTTTTAGCCTTTATGTTTTAAAGTATTTGAAGTGCAATGTCAAAAATCTATTTTATGGATGTCATTTATCAGAGGAATAAAATATAATGGAAAAACTGACCTTTGAGAATTCTCCTTTTGTGACTAATGTTCAAGATTCAAAATTTTGTACTTTCAGACCTATGTCTGTTACTACAATAAAAGCTCAAGTCATAATATTCCTAAACTTGCAGACAGTCAAAATATTAACTATTACCACATGCACAATTACTGTAGCAGGATCACTGAAGCATCTTGGTTCATTGAGTTCATTATCATAAAATGTACACCACACAGTCAGAAGAGAATCACATTTTGGGAAATGATTGTGCTACTAAAGTAAATATATTTATTTTGATAATACTAGACTTTCTATTAACAATTTATACAATTGTGGAGAAATAAAATTTCAGACAATTTAAAAAGTGCCTTTTACAGATATTAAGATCTCATCCTTAAATATTTTATTTCTATTTTAACTGTGTGTGTATGTGTGTGTTCGTGTGTGCGATCATGTGGTGCATATGTGTATGTGTTAGCGTGTGCATGTTTCTATGGGTTTATGTATGTGAACTCATTACTATAAGAGGCCAGAAGAGATAGTTAAATCCCAAGGAACTGAAATTTTAAGTTGTATTTTTCCTGAGCTGGGTGCTGGAAACTGAACTTTGATACTCTGCTAGACTGGCAAGCCCTCTAAAGTGTTGAACAATCTTCCCAGACCCACTATTAAGATCTTAATATCATTAACGTACAATAAGAACATATAGCTAAATAGGGAAAGGCAAAAGTCAGGAAGTCTATCCTTAAGAGGATTTTGTATTTGTTTGTTTGCTTGATTTCACCTTGACTTTTGTGGGAATAGGTTTGCGAAAATAGGTAATGAGTGGCTTTTTATTTTTTTATTTTTTGGTCTTTTTGAGACAGGGTCTCCCTGTAGCTCTGGCTGTCATGGAACTTGCTATGTAGACCGGGCTGGCTTTGAACTCACAAAGATCTGCATGCTTGCCTCTGCCTCCCAAGTGCTAGGATTAAAGGCGTGCACCACCACACTTCATGGGAAGCATAAATTACATACACTTTGATTTATGATTCTTAAGTCCTACATAGGTCTATTTTTAAAAACCACCTGCAATGCAACAAAAAAGATGATACTAGTGCTAATTTTATAGAGTTATTTTTACTCAGATTTTGAGACCTGAGTATGCATTTATTTACATATCTCCATAGGGATAAACCTATTCTTTTATTAAATGTCATAATTTTGACATTATCATTTATATACCATTGGCTTTAACACTCTTCCAATTTACATCCCTAAAGTTACCAGAAGTCCCAGGATATCTGGGTTGTGAAACGTAGTAGTGCATTGAAGTCTAGTTGTTGAGAAACCAGAGACCACAATTCTTACATTAGTCTGCTGCAGTATATGTGGTATAGACTATTATAAAGCTATTGCAATATACCAAGCTTTTGTAGAAATTATTCTTTAAGAACTTAAAAATTAATTACATTTATTTATATGTTTTTACTCATCTACGTATTTATTTGTGTGGGTATGTGTGTGTATACATGAATCAGAGCAAGGGTGTAGACATGAGAGGATAACTTGAGGGAGTTGGTTCTTTCTACACTGTGTGTCCTGAAGAATTAAACTCAGGTAATCATTCTTGGTTTCAAGTGCTTTGCTCATTAAAACCTTGCCCTAATATGTAAAAATTCTTTGACCTGATCATATATGTTTAATTTTAAATTTTAAAACATACTCATTATTAGTATATTTTTCTCGAACTTTCATAATAACAGTGTTTCTCTGTTTAATGCTACTCATATTTTCAATGTTAATGTATTTTACACATGCACACACACTCACACACACACACACACAAGCACAAGTACACACAGAGATGAAGAGAAAATTGAGAGAAAATTCAGAAAATTGTTAAAGATGTGTTTGAAAATGTTGATTTGGAGTCTCTGAAAATGAACCAATTCTAAACAAAATATTTTAATCATTTCTATCAATTACACATGCCATGCAATCTTCAGAGATTTTTACATAGGAACTTCATTATCTATCAAAAAGTCTGTTAAAAAAGTAAAATTTTCTCTTGAAGTTTTTTATAGTGTTTGAGCACCTTAGCTGAACTTAAGTGCTCTCATTTTGATCTTTTCCTTCATTGAATTTATTTACATGAAATTGGGTCACTTTTAAACTGTTAAGTTTTCTTTAGAAAAATCTCGGTCTTCATAACTTTAAAATTCCCATAATATTTTACCGTGCAGATCCAACAATATCTACAAATTATACAATATGGTGAGGTTTTGACTGAGTTTAGCATTGATCTTGGATGTTGAGCAGTTCGTGCTTTTCTTTTTAATTATGAATTGCTTTCCAAATGACTGGGTTAAGTGACATGCTTTCCTTTACCTTGTAACTTTAAGAGGTCTGCTGTGAAACATTGCTGTTCATTGGAAATGTTTCAATCACTATGTAATGACTACAGGCCACAATATCTCATAAATAGCTTGCATTTCTCATATTTTCTAAAGGTTCAGGAGCAAAAGTTCAAGCTGTGAGTGAGGTGATGGGAATTAAACTGTAGAACAAAAAATACAATAAGGCCAGCGGGATTCTCAGGAGGATGGCAGATACACAGGTGAGCCAGAATCTTTATGATTATGGAAATAAAAAAAAAACACAAGAACGGAACAACCAGGAAATGTGGGACACTATGAAAAAACAAAATGTCTACATCATAATGATAGAGGAAGAAGACTCACAAGAAAACGGCATTGATCAGATCTTCAAAAGAATAATAGAAGAAAATTTCCACAAACTGAGGAAAGGCAAGCCCATACCAATACAAGAAGCACATATAACACTAAATAGAAAAGACTAGAAAAGAAATTCCCCATGCCATATTCCAGTTAAAATGCTAGATCGTCAAAACAAAGACAAAATACTGAAAACACCAAGAGAAAAACAAGTTACATATAAAGGGAAACTCATCAGAATTACAGATGACTTCTCAGTGCAAACTTTGAAAGTCAGAAGAACAGGGAACAAAATATCCACACTCCTAAACGGCTTTAGATGCCAACACAGATTACTACACCCAGCAAAAATGTCAATTATAGTTGAAGGAGAAAGAAAAATATTTCATGACATAAACAAAATGAAAGGATACATGTCACAAAAAGAGAAAAACACTTTGAAAAATACTCAAAGCTATTCGAAGAACAGAGGAAAGGTGCAACTATCCCCAAGCATCTAAAGAAAGAAATTAATAAAAGCATAATAGAGTAAACAGAAACCTAGGCTGAGAATGCACACAAAAAATAAGGTGAAAGGAAGCAACACACATCTCTCAATAATAACCTTAAATATTAATACTCCAAACTCCCCAATAAAAAGACATAGACTGGGAGAATGGATTAGGAAATAGTATATGCTGTCTACAAGAATCTCATCTCACCCTCAAGGACAGACACCAACTTAAAGTGAAAGAAATGGAAAAAAAAAAAGTATTCCAAGCAAATGTTACCAAAAAGAAAGCAGGAGCTGCTCTTATAATATCAGACAAAATAGACTGCAGAGTAAAATTAATCAGAAGAGACAAAGAAGGTGATTACATCCTTATCAACCAGGAATTAACCAGGAACACTTCACAATCCTAAATGTTTATGCACCAAACCCAGGTACATCGAAGTATATAAACACCATTCTGCAAGACCTCAAGACACAGATTAATCCCAGCACACTAATTGTGTGGGACTTCAATATCCCACTGAGTCCCTTGGATAGAGCAACTGGACAAAAATAAACAGAGAAACATTGGAACTGAAGAATACAATACACCAAATGGACCTCAAAGACATTTACAGAATATTCTACCCAATCAAAAGAATATTCTTTCTACTCAAGACCCCACAGAACATTCTTGAAAATCAATCACATACTGTCACACAAAAGAATTCTCAAAAAACACAAAATTATTGAAATTATTTCATGCATTCTATCAGACCACAGTGCAATATTTTTCAATATTAACACCAGAATAATCCCTACTAGCTACAAGAACACATGGAGACTAAACAACAATCCTAAATAATGAATGGGTCAGGGATGAAATAAATAATGAAACAAAAAGTATTCATGGAACTGAATGAAAAAGACAATACAACACAACAAAACCTGTGGGATACATTAAAAGAGGTCCTAAGAGGGAAATTTATAGCTATAATTACCCACATTAAAAAAAAAAAAAACAACAGAAAAGGAACAAATACATGATCTAACACTGCAGCTAAAATCACTTGAGAGACAATAACAAATGAACCCTAAACCCACAGACAGGAAGAAATAACAAAAATCAGACCAGAAATCAATGAAATAGAAAAAAATAGAAAACAATACAAAGAATCACTGAATCCAAAAGCTGGTTCTTTGATAAAATAAACAAGATATACAGATCTCTATCCCAGTTAACTAAAGAAAGACAGAGGAACTACAAATAAATCATATTCAGGATGAAAATGGAAACATCACAACAAAGAAAAGATCCAGACAATCATACGAGAGGACTTTAAAAACTATACTCCATTAAATTTTAAAACCTAACAGAAATGAGAGAAATGAATGAATGTCTGAAATCCTGGAAATCAACAAAGCTTAACCAAGAAGAGATTGACAGTTTAAACAGACCCATAATATTTGAGAAAATTGAAAATACAATAAAAATCCTCCCAACTAAAAAAAAAAAAGGATGAAGCCCAGATGATTTCACCACAGAATTCTTTGAAACATATAATGAGGCCTTACAACCATTACTACTCAAACTGTTCAGAAGGATACAAACAGAGTGAAATCTCCCAAATTCCTACCATGAAGCCAGCATCACTCTAATACTGAAACCAGGCAAAGACACAACCAAAAAAGAAAACTATAGACCCATATCATTAATGAACATAGATGCAAAAATTTTCTACAAAATACTTGCCAACCATATACAGACCCACATCCAAAAAGATCATCATTCATGATCAAGTTGGGGGGTCATACCAGAGATGCAGGGATGCTTCAACATACATAAATCAATAAACATCATAAAACACATAAATGGACTGACAGACAAAAATCACAATGTCATCTCAATTGATGCAGAAATAACCTTTGATAAGATCCAGCATCCCTTCATGTTTAAAGTTCTAATGGGAATTGGACTGAAGGAACATTCCTCAAAATAATTAAACCCATATATGACAAACCCACTCCCAACATTGTCCTAAATTCAGAACAATCAGAAGCATTCTCCTTAAAGGTGGGAACCTAGCAAGGCTGCCTGCTATTGCCACTCCTCAATATAGTGCTTGAAACACTTGCTAGGGCAAGAAAGGGAAATTAAAGGAGAGTTAATTGGAAAAGAGGAAGTCAAACGATCCATTCTGAAGATATGATAGTTTACCTAAGGGATGCTAAAAACTGCGCCAGAAAACTCCTAGAAATAATTAAGAGTTTCAGTACAATGGCAAGATACAAATTTAATCTAGAAGAATCAGTAGGCTTTCTTTACAGCAACACCAAGCAACTGGAGAAGGAATATAAGGAGACTTTCCAACTCACAATAGTTTCAAAAAGTACCTAGGAAAAAATCTAACCAAAGACACCAAAGATCCCTACAACAAAAGATTTAAGTCCTCAAAGAAGGAGATTGAAGTTGACATCAAAAGATGGAAAGACCTCCCATGCTCATGGTCTGGAAAAATTAATATAGTAAAAATCTCCATTCTACCAAAATTAATATAAAGATTCAATGCAATCCCAATTAAAATTTCCAGGAGTTTCTTCACAGATGTGGAAAAAAATCCTTAAAAAACGAGTTGTGTATTACTATGAAGTGATATTTAAGGAATGACTACACCATAAAGGGACCTAGTAACAACCTTCTTTGCCTTTAGAAACTACAAATATCCAATCAGAGAAAGCCACTTTCATGTCCCCTTAATTTGCATCAATGTGATGGTTTTGATTCACTAATTCTGTTTGCCAGTTTGGTTAGCAGGCCTTTACTTGGCTTTCATTCCCATTGGATATTATGGACACTTTTTCAGCTAAAGCATGTTTGTAGTTTAATAGTTTACCTAAATAGCATGTTGGTCAAGCTAGCAGACCAAGGACAATGTTCCCAAACTATAATGAAAAGCAAAGTACGTTTTCATGCTTCCATTTTAATCTGCTGACCATTTAATAACTTGAATATCTTTTATAGTCTCAGGTCTAAATGCCTCAATTTACTGATGCTGAGCATTTAATTTGAAATAACTTGGTATCATTAATCATTGAAGTCACAACTCTTTAAACAGTATGCAAAATTTAGTACAGTTGCAACTAAACAGTGAACAAAGAAAGTTCATAGACAGTCATGCCCTCCACTGTGTTCCTACATCAAGTTATCCTTGAATCTTAACTTTTCCTCATGAAAATAAAGAGTGTAATACTTTCCTATGTACATGCTGAAGATACTAATGGAAATAGTATGGTTAAATCATTTTCTTGTTTAGGATGGGTCTCCCTGTAGCCAGAGCTGGCCTGGAACTTGCTTAGTAGATTAGGTTGGCCTGACCTCAAAGAAATCCTCCTGCCTCTGCCTCTGAAGTGCTGGCATTAAAGGTTTGTGTAAACAGGCCTGTCTGGTTAAGACATTTTATAGCATTGCACAGAGTCAAATCATTCAATATATGTTACCAAAGAAGCATTATGGTGGAAGAATAGAATCATGTTTTTCTCATTGTAAAGTAACCATTTTTTTTTCAGTACCCAGATGAGTAATCTTCTCAGCCAAAGCACTATATCAGATTTGAATGAATTACCTAGAAGTGAGGTCCTCAAGACTAGAGACCATGATAATCTGCTATAGTCTAAGAAAGAGAAGCTTGAATTTACACAGGCAGGAATCAGTTTTACTTGAACACTAACAAGAAGAATTTTCAGGTTGAATACCTCCTACTTTGAACTAGACTCCATCTCACCCTCCTCACTCGGTATTTTTTCCTCAGAGTGGAATAGCTAAAGGACTTATTCCTCTGTAACACCTGATGTCTGGAAGTCTGGAAGAACAGACGTTGCAATGAATGTTTTGGACTATCATGTATAGAAATGGCATAAAGCTTTTTTTTATTAAGTATGAGTATGTGGATATTGAAAAACAGCATCAAAAGTTGGGTCCCTATGGAAATATTTTGTTTGTACCTAACTTTAGAATATTAAAATATATTAAACAGTAAATTCATGTCTAACTAGCACATCTTTTACAAACACTTGCTATAGCATTTGCATAAAGTCCATAGTTTCAACACATGATTTACAGTGGAGTAATATATAATATATACTGTGGAGAGAGACTGCAATCAGTTATATTGAGTTGTAAATCAAAACTTACAAAAATTTTACTTTCCACATTGTTGGAACAGGCATATGATGTATTAGAAATTACCAGTCTCATAGATATAAAGTAATTACTCATCAGAACTCATTTATTTCAGTATGGTGTCATTTCTCTAAATATAGTTCAGTTTCACATCTGGGTGCTGACATTGTAATTGAGTAACCATTGAAGTATTATAAATGCAAGAGTTTTTAATTTGGAGAGAAAATTATTTTAGGTTATTTTTAAATAAAGCAGATTAAATAAAAATGAATTTTACAGAAGCCATAAATCATTTATGGCTTCTGTAAAGAGATGTTGTATAGGCTCTAACGATATTTGTCTTAGGTGATAGCACAAAATTTCAAAATAAATATTTATCAGTAAATTAAGGAGTTTAAAACAAATTATATTTTGTATAATATAGAATTTGCTTTGTATTTAATGTTTTATATATACATATATGTATATATGGAAACTAAATATTCTTCCACTATAAGTGTTCTATCAGCTTATAAACTAATTAAATTTAAAAGGTGACAGCATATGATAGGCATGCTAGCAGTATCCATATTAATAGAAATCACATGTTGGATGAATTATTATGATGTGAAATGAAGGATAAAGATCTAATATTCTGGCTGGAGAGATGGCTCGGTGGTTAAGAGCACTGACTGCTCTTGCAGAGGATGGGGTTTGATTCTCAGCACCCACATGGCAGCTAAAAACTATCTTTAGTGTCAGGCATGTGGTGCATGCCTTTAATCCCAGCACTCAGGAGGCAGAGACTGGCGGATCTCTGTGAGTTCAAGGTAAGCACCTGGTCTATATAGCGAGCTCCAGGCCAGCTGAGATTAATGGGAGACCCTTTCTCAAAAAAAAAAAAAAGATGTAATATTAATGAAAATTACTTTATAAATTGTATTTTAAGCTATGTCTTAGGCATTTAATTTATCTTAGGCTCCTTTTTCTAAGCAGTACAACACAGAATATAATTCTGATAATGCCACTGCTGCACTGCCTTTTGCCTAGGTATGTCGAAGTCCTTGAGACCAAGTCACACATACAATTGAGTTGAGAAGTGACAGAAAATCTAGGTTACTGGAGACAGTGCCTATGAATGCTGATGCAGAGCTGATTTCTCAGTATATTGCTATTTGTGTGAGATCTTCACTCTCATTTGGGCCTTGTGCTATACAGATATTTTCATCATCATAGGAGTCTCTCCAATGTTTCAGAGCAGAATATTTCCTGGAAGGCACTTGTTATGAATAGATGCATCACCTCTTATTCTTTTCCATGGAAGAGAGCTTTTTTCTCCCTTTTGTATAGGGCATCTCATGAGATTTAGCAACAAAGACAAAAATTATAGCAAGAAACCTGACCCTTAAGCAGGATTTTGGGGAATTTGGTTTCAGGAGTTGATGACACATTGGCCTGAAAAAGGGAATAAACAGGAGAGAAAGATTAAGGAAGATTGAACTGAGCTCATAACTATATGGACGGCAGAAATACTGAATTAGGGAGAATTGTGAGCTCTAGAGGAAGGTTAGAATTTAGATGCTGTGTTCTTTATTCAGTGAATTTGGGGCATTTAATATATACTTGACTCAGAAAACATTTGAAGCAAAAATGTTTAGAGAATAAGAAAATTTGCTTCAGAATTTACCCTAAAGAAAATTCAACATTGTGGAGGTTCACAGTATTGTCATTTATGGCATCATGATTCTTAAATTAAAAAAAAAAAGAATGCCTAAGATGAACATTTTATTGGGCTGTAACACAAACCTATTATTATTTCTCTACCACTTACCAATATTATTTGATGAAAAATGTTGATTAGTATTTTTTGCTATAATTATCCAATCAGTACCTTGCTTGTTTGAGGGAGACAGTGTGTTTGTTTTTGCTCTTGAGATAGAGTCTCACTCTGTAGCTCAGGGTCTCTCAGGATAATCTCAAACTCATGATGGTCTTCCTTCCTCAGCCTTCCAAGTGTAGGCATGAGTTATAACTCAAGACTTTATTTAGTTGATCCTTATTATTTTCAGTTAAACCAGGGACAAGATATTTGAACAAGACAGCCACAACTCTTGTCTTCATAGCACTTATGGTGAGGTAGGAAGAAGTCACACAGATTTGAAAAACTATTTTTAAGAAAATGTGAAGAGAAATTAGTGGTTGATATAAAAATCCGAGAAGCAGCTGGGGGTTTTGGTTTTGTTGTTTGTTTCTTTGCTTGAGAGAGGGTTTCCTGGAGCTCTGGCTGGCCTGGAACTCACTATACAAATAAACGGAGCCTGGATCTCACAAAGATCCAGTCCTGTGATAAAAGGTGTGTATCTTAACTGTATATAAGTAGAGTACAGATTTTTTTTTTTGGTCTTTTAGAGACAGAGTCCCCCTGTAGCCCCAGCCATCTTGGAACTTGCTATGCAGACCTGGCTGGCCTTGAACCCACAGAGATCTGCCTCCAGAGTGCTGGCATTAAAGGGATGTGCCACTGCACCCGGCTTAGACTAGGGATTCTTAAGCATTTGTGACTTTGTAGGAACTTTGAGTAGTTTGTATGTAAATCTAACATCAACAGATTGTTTTCAACAGTTCTCCATATATTTTTTTTACAGAGGTTTGGAGACTGAATTAGAAAATGTGAGGACAGGAAATAGGAAATCAACTGATTTCAAAATATGATTACCAAGTGATGGGGTATATACATTATAAATATGTTATGTAATTACTTTGTTAATTAAGAGGATATGACATGTTTCTGTTGATAACTATTGTCCACAAGCTAGGTCTAATGTAATGGTATCACGTATTCAATGGAATGGACTATTATATAAAGAATTTGTAGATACTTTTGAGTTTAGCAATGAACACCAAGGGTATTCTATACTAATAGAGGTTGAATATTTCAGAGAGATTATTTAAGAGAGGCTATATTGAGATAAATTCTAAATACCATGTATTTGGGGGGATTTTTTAAAAGTCACTGAAGAGTAAGATACATGCAATTGTAAATAGATTCAATAATATTAGGAAACACAATTTAGAAGATTTTACTTGTGTAATGTTAAATAAAATTTATAACTATACTCTAATTTTTTTAAAAAACATGGAAATGCTTAAGTAATAAAACCAATAGAGGCTAGTGATATAAATATATGTTAACCAACTGGGTAAAAAAATGTTGGGCTGGGGAGACAGCCCAGTCAATGAGTGGTTGCCATGCAAGTATGAGGATTTGAGTTCACTCCCTGATACCGATGCACTGGAAGGAGAGAATCAAATCCTGTGATTTATCATCTGAATTACAATCAGGCCACACTGTGGGTGTGAATATGCATAAACAATAAATACTTATAGCTTTAATTTTTTTTAAATTGTGTTTTGTTATTTAAATATTTTACTTTTCTGAGAACTTCATATAAAAATACTGTACTGAATTACTTATACCATGCCCTCACCACTCTCTCTCAACTTCATGACCACTTGTGCCAATTCTTCTTTTATTAGTATTGTGATAAAGCATATATATATATATATATATATATATATATATATATATATATATATATATATATATATATATATATATATATATATATATATATATCTCCTACTGAGTTGACTCAGTGTTCTTATTATGTGCCTGTGCTTAGGGTTGATCACTGGGGTTGAATAGCTTAACAAGGAGTGTACACTTGGAGAAAATTATTCTCACAGCAGCCATCGATTGCTTATAGCTCTTCATCCAGGAGTGGGAACTTGAATAGAGGTCACCTATCTTGCCAAGAAGCAGGCATCCAGGTCCCATGGCTCTATAATTTTCTGCCCCCCTCTTTCATGATGATCATTATTCTTAGGCGTAGGGCTTGCATTGTCTCTGTATTGCTTGTCTATGTACTGTACTATTACTTATTCTTTGAATTTTGACCCCTGGTGAGTTTCTGCAATACTTTCCATGTGTTGTTAGAAGAAACTTCTTTAATGAGGGGTGAGAGGTACACTTATTTGTCAGCATGAGAATAACTATTTAGAAGCCAGGCGTGATGGCACATGCCTTTAATCCTAGCACTTGGGAGGCAGAGGCAGGTGGATCTTTGTGGGTTCAAGGCCAGTCTGGTCTATAGAGTGAGTTCAGGACAGCTGGGGCTACAGGGAGACCCTGTCTCGAAAAGACCAAAAAGAAAAAAAAAAAGAATAACTATTTAGAATAGTTAGAAATTAAGTTGGTTTAGGGAAATGACAAGAGTAGGCTCTCCTCTAGGGTCTATGACCTCTCCATCCATGAATATTTGGGGAAATTTACAGCATCAGATATGAAATCCTATCTTTTGAGTGGGCCTTAAGTCAACTTAGACACCTACTGGTTATAACCATGTGGTGTAATTTAAATTACATATAGTTTTTATATTCCATTAAAATTATATATAGTTGATATGTAATATACAAGTATAATATGTATTTGAATTATGTTTATGAAATAATGTATTGTATTACTTTCTCAAACAAATAACATTGTTATTTACATCTCTTTTCTTCCTCTTAGTTATTATTAGCTAACCCATTTAATAGACCCACTCGATTTTCCCGTTTCTCATTTTCCATACTACTTTAATTGAAACATCCTCAGTCAGAATCTGTGTGATCCATTCTTTGTACTTTATTTTCAGCATGAATTTTCTTGATTAGAGGAAATATTTATCCCAGTATGCTGCAACTGTGCATGATAACTATAGTGATATTCAGTATCATAATTATTTTCAAAGTTAATGGGAACTCTTCTAATATTTAATTAGTAAGTATTTTGTTTACAGCAGTTCCTAGTAGATAATTTTCATTGAGTCGAGGAAACATGTTTCTATTTATAGAAAATTAAGAATTTTTTTTGTTTTGACCAGACATAGCCAATCAATTTTACAGTGTTATTAGCCATGTTGTCTTTACATTTCTTGAATAAGGATGGCATTCTGCCTATTCATGTTGTATACGTATATTTCAGATATTCTCTTCCAATTAGAATATAAGTCATTTTTGTTTAGTTTTGTGCACAAGAGAGGATTTGTCCTTAGTGAGAAAAAAAATTCCCTAAGTTCCTTATGGTCAATTAGAGAAAAAAATATCAATCTGGAAATATATATATATATATATATATATATATATATATATATATTTATATATTTTTATCTGCCCAATTTGGGCTGAAATAGATTATTGAGTGTACAATGCTTCCTTACATGTCTATTAGAATATAGAAAACCAGTGTAGTAATGGAGACATTCTAAAACTTGGAGCTGGAGAGATGGTCCAGGAGATAACAGAACGGTGGTTCTCTTGCAGTGGACCAGGTTTTGTTTCCCAGCCCCCACATAGAAGCTAATTGCTTGTAACTCCAGTTCCAGGTGATCTTATTTCATCTTCTGACCTCTGTGAGGTTTTCACAAGACAGGGGCACTTACATATATGCAGGCACATCACTCATGCATATAAAAAAGTAATTTAAACATATTCTATAACCGACACCAAATATATAGTCTTTGTTGTTGGTTTCTTTTTTTTTTTTTTTTTTTTTTTTTTTTTTTTTTTTTTTTTTTTTTTTTTTTTCCTCCTTTTCTTTTTTCTCCTCTTCCTTCTTGTTCATGGAGTCACCACTTCTTTCTGTAGCATCTTATATGCATAGTCATATTTCATTAAGTCATACTTTGTGACGAAAAAAATCATAAGAATCCTTATGCAGTCTCTTGAAGAAGTTTAACTACTTCTTTAAGATCACATAAGAAAATATATTCTCATAGGTCTGGTACTAGTAAAGTTATTCTAATCATCATTTTATATGGTCTTATACCCAGAACTCAAGTTCTTTGTCTTTTGAGAGAAAATAGATACTGTGTTGATTAAAGGATGAGTGGTTCTAGTTAACAGAGTAGAGGAATTTCAATCCCTAAGTTGAAGATACTAAAGTTGGCAGATGGCTAGGAATAAACTAAAAACTATGAAAAATATCATAATGAAAATGAAAAGCTCCCATTGTTTTACCAGACATTATGCAAGCTAAGAAATAAAACATTCAATTCTTCAACCTAGCCCTAAAGCCCAATAACTACAATGATGACCAGCCCAGCAAACTATACTGGTACATTAGTGGGACATTTGGTGACAATCAACAGGTATCAAGTTGGTCTTAAAGCCTACTCAGAGGGAGGGAACTCTCATGGCAATGTAAAAATAGCCCAATACACATGGCTGGAGAGGTCATAGAGCCTAGAGAAAACTCTGTGTTTGTCACATCCCTAGACAACATAATTTCTTGCTGGTTGCTGAATAAGTATTCTTAATTTGCAGAAAAATATACCAGTCACCATGCAGCAAAGGTTTGTTTTTTTTGCAACACATGGACTATACGTAATTCTACAACTGGTGAATCACAGTGAATATACCCAGCTTTAAGTGATACATCTACAATGGAACCTCCAAACCAAAGAAACACAGAACACTGTGGAACTGTGGGTAAATAGAATACAAATGTGTTTTTCAACTCTCACCAGCAAAGCTTCCTCTTGTATATTAGTCACTTTTCTGTTGGTATGATACAACCACCATGGTCAAAGGAACATATAAAAGGAAGGGTTTATTTGAGCTTAAGGCTGATGGTTTCTGGGGAATTATAGGCTTTCATGGTGTGGGGCATGGTGGCTGGAGGTGTCAGAGCAGAGAGCAGAAGCCTACATCTTCAAGTAGACACAGGAAGCAGAGAGTAATTGGGGATTGACAAGGCTTTTTGAACTGAATAGGCCTACCTAGGCTGAAGAGATTCCTACACCATGACTACACCTTCTAAGACCTCTCAAAACAGTGCTACTAACATGGGACAAAATGTCTTAATACTTGGAAGCTATAGGACACATTCTCATTCAAACCACCATGTCTTGTAATAAGGGATGCTTTAATTAAACAGAGTTTCAGGCTTCTGGGAACTTGCTCATATGAATTTACAGCAATAGTGACACAATGCACAAGATTCATGCAAGCTCAGTCATACAAAAAACTGCATAGAGCTGAGTAAATGGACAGGAGGCCCAACCTCAGCTGAGGAACTTTTGGCAGCTGATCACTGCTGAGTAAAAATCATTCAAACTTTTACACAGTGATGCTAAATAGGCTGAAGAGGCTCCAGTGGTTGAACTCAGTCTTCATTTTGTATATTTTGTTTTCTCTTTTTCTATTTTCTTCACATTTTTTAATTTGATTTTCCATTTGGTACTTTTACACATTAAGAATATTTGTGTCTGTATTAAGAATCTGAAATTTGCAATTGGAAGCCAGGAAGTAAGGTAATAGAAAATTAATTCCCTCTGAGAGAATGGCTCCCATCTAGAGGCAAGGAAGTCCTCCAAGTCACACACAAAATGTGCACGAGACTTGTAATATACATTTGTACCTGAAATATCTCATTAATATCCAAAGCTTATTGTCATTATAAAAATAATTTGTTTCACTACATCTCCTTTGCTTTTTTATTGATTTATATTTTTCCCACAATACATTGCATATGAATCAGATTTTATCTTCTGTGTCCATGCCATACCATATTCTTCATAGATATTGTTAGACTTTATTTTTTAATTAATTGTGCCACTTTACTTTAGTTGCTGTAATAAAATACTAGCAAAACCAATGTGTGTACTAAAGTTATTATTTTTTTTCCATCTTACAGGAGATATAGAGTCTGTCATAAAAGGAAGCCAAGGCAGGGGCTTGGAAACAGGAACTGAAGGAGAAACCACCAAAGAACTTGCTTCCTCTTTCTTGCTTAAATACCATTATTTTTTTTTTGTATTTTTTTATTAATTAATTTTTTTATTGATGCTTTGTGTATTTCATACATCATTTTCCAATTCAGTTCAGGCGTATATACCTTTCCCTTTACCCCACCCCACCCCTACCCATCCCAGATCATGCATTCTGCCGTAACTTTTCTGCATCTTTCTGGTTTTTTTTTTTGTTTGTTTGTTTGTTTTGTTTTCATTTTTTTCTTTTTAACAATAAGTGACAGTTTGTGAGTACAAGCATCCTTCATGTAAAACCAATTTGCGAGCAGTTGTGCCCAAACCCACACAGCTCATGTGTCCCACCATCCAGCAGGGGGGGCTTCTGTGTTCAATCAAGTTGATCAAATGAGTGTCCAGTCTATATTGTTGTAGTTTCACCATTCACCCCAATCGCAGCCCTTACATTCTACCACGCCTCCTCTTCCGCAGATTGTTCCCTAGCCTTAGAAAAGGGGCACAGTTGGATGAGATGCAAAACAGTCTACTTTCTCTTGAGCTGTTGTCTTGGTCTCTAGTCAATTCTGGCTGTTTTCTTTCATGGGCTGCCAGCTTGTCCAGGCATAACCTTTCAATCCTACTAATGAAGCACATGCAATTAGATATATAGGTATTTAAACAGTATAATATATAG